>OZ020278.1:13484423-13848758 GCA_963971205.1 Aethes cnicana | reverse complement strand
CCACTAGGCCACCACGGCTTATGTAAATTATGTGTGAAATCACTTTATTCTCAATATCATTTAGCTTTCCCAAAGCACTATCTTTAATTTAAATAATTGAATCATTAATGAATGTTCGTTGAATAAATATTTTGATCACTAAATACAAGAAGTTTATTTCAAGTAGTAGAAGTATCACATAATCTTTTCTGCTTGCTTTAAAATTAAGACAAATAAACGATTTGCATATTTCTAAATTACTCGAACGGTTCTTTAAATTATGTAGGTACCTATTGATACAAGAGCAAGTAATACGGTAAGTGCTTATATCAATAGGGATGACGACAACTTTTTTTTCTTAGTCTATCAGGAAGATTATTGCAAAGTATTGGACACGTATTTTTCTTTTTTCACGTAATCAAACTTATACGGAGATATATTGAGTTGAAATGTCGCGTGACGTCACGGTTAGGAACGATTTATACCTAACGATGACGTAGTTAGCACCCACTCTCCAACTTTAATGCGTTTTAACTTAGTAATTCTTTATTAATTTGATAAAACAAAAAATACGTGTCTAATATTTTTTTATTAAGTACCTGACTGACTGACTAATTAGAATTTCGATTTCTTCACCCTGTCGTCATCCTTATTTTGAAACGAAATTTAAAACTCTATGATCCGTATAACTAATTATGTACTTATATTAACACGCCTCTATTATGTCCATAATAGACAATTTTCATTACTATATTTGTCAAGTAAGTATCTATATTTAATTTAGAACTGAACTTTAGAATGTTTTCAATGTTGCAAAAATTACTTTCGCTTGATTACCAAATTGTCGCGTATCTTGGAGTGGTGGATTTTACCGAGATGTTGCGCAGGCGACGATGATATAAATTTAAAATTTATGACGATTAAAGTAAAGGTAAACTTAAACAATCATGTTTTGACTTGTCGATAATCGTCATTGGGCGATGAAATCCATTTTTAACTTTAAAAAAAAGACGATGTTATAGCACGACACAGCTTAGAAGGCGCGCGGCGAACCACTTAAGCCGTTGACGCAGAGTCTACTACTACTACTACTACTACAGCCTATTTGCGTCCCACTGCTGGGCACAGGCCTCCTCTCATCACGAGAGGGTTTGGGCTATAGTCCCCACGCGGGCCCAGTGCGGATCGGGGACTTCACACACATCTTTGAATTACTTCGCAGATGCGTGCAGGTTTCCTCACGATGTTTTCCTTCACCGAAAAGCTCAGTGGTAAATTCAAATTGAATTTCGCACATAAGTAAACTTAGAGGTGCGAGCCGGAATCGAACCCCCGACCCTCGGCATGAGAGGCGGTAGGTCGAACCACTAGGCCACCACGGCTTCCGCAGAGTCTATTATTGCTTAATCCGCGCGCCTTCTAAGTTGTGTCGTGCTATACGCGATTACTCCGTCAATCCATACCAAACCCTGCCTCTAGTTACATTGAAATCTTGTAGGCTTACTCTGAAATAGGGATGACGACAGGGTGAAGAAATCGAAATAGGGATGACGACAGGGTGAAGAAATCGAAATAGGGATGACGACAGGGTGAAGAAATCGAAATAGGGATGACGACAGGGTGAAGAAATCGAAATAGGGATGACGACAGGGTGAAGAAATCGAAATAGGGATGACGACAGGGTGAAGAAATCGAAATAGGGATGACGAAAGGGTGTAGAAATCGAAATAGGGATGACGACAGGGTGTAGAAATCGAAATAGGGATGACGACAGGGTGAAGAAATCGAAATAGGGATGACGACAGGATGAAGAAATCGAAATAGGGATGACGACAGGGTGTAGAAATCGAAATAGGGATGACGACAGGGTGAAGAAATCGAAATAGGGATGACGACAGGGGGAAGAAATCGAAATAGGGATGACGACAGGGTGTAGAAATCGAAATAGGGATGACGACAGGGTGTAGAAATCGAAATAGGGATGACGACAGGGTGAAGAAATCGAAATAGGGATGACGACAGGATGAAGAAATCGAAATAGGGATGACGACAGGGTGAAGAAATCGAAATTCTAATTGGTCCGCAGTCAGGCAATTAAAAAATATCAGACACGTATTTTTTTGTTTTATCAAATTAACAAAGAATGACTAAGTTAAAACGCATTAAGGTGAATCGTCACGGCTGAACCCCATACAAAAAACTGGTCGCGTAATCTTCGACTACGACTGCTTTTAGTTTCTTTTATCGTTCTAATAAAATATTACATTATTCCCCGAGCACGCATAGATCAAAAACACCGCAAAAAATCAAAGAATAAAATAATTATAAGCATTTCAAAACCAATAAAATTTCGGCCGAACCAAGCTTGTGTGAGAGAACGTTTACACTGTAAGCATCAGGCCAATATGGCGTCGTGGTCTATGAACAGCTGATCTGCTAGTGCTAGTGTCCGTCCGATTCCTATTAATTTCCAGAATGCTCACAAGATGGCGTTAACCCGCCGTTACATAGTTGATCGCGTAAATCGCGTTTTATGAGTTGGAAAATCATTGAACGAAATAGGTAAGTAAGTACCTATACAAGTATTTTGTTGTTTATAATGATCAGATATAAAAAATGTAATGAGCGGTGACATGTCAGAAGACTGCTAGAAGAAATAAATCATACCTATCTCTTATAAGTATTTTATTCATTTATGTAAGAAATAAAAATAGCTATATTTACTTATAATAAGAAGTAGGTAGAGATCTTCTACTATCTAAAGTCCCACGCCTTCACATCTCAAAACGCTTCAATTTTTTTATTATTATTTAAAAAGCACCACCAACACTCTCAACGCATAGTTGATGGCTGTCTCAGCACATGTGTTGAGAGTGTTGGTGGTGCTTTTTAAATATATTGAAGCGTCTTGAAACGTGATGGCGCGGGACTTTAGATAGTGAAGATCTCTACCTGGCCTGGGCGATCGAGCTCTGCTTAGGACATTTTATCTCTTATATAGTACCTATAGATAGTAGGTATATATAAAATTCTCGTGCCACAGTGTTTGTAACCAAACTCCTCCGAAAGGGCTCGACCGATTCTTATGAAATTTGGTGTGTATGTTCAGTAGGGCTGAGAATAGGACGTAAGCTATTTTTCAACCCACCCAAAAAGAAAACTATGCCGGTACGAAGTCCGCTGGGTCAGCTAGTTAGTCTATAAAAATTGATTTTTGCTGTAGGTAAAAAACAAAAAACAAAAATAAATTGACCAGATCGTAGACCACTCGAGCGTAGAAAACCCGCACTGTCTACACGCTCGCTGTAACAGTTATGCTGACGAGTACATATAATCTAGTACTACAGTCTATTTGCGTCCCACTGCTGGGCACAGGCCTCCCCTCATTATGAGAGGGTTTGGTCTATAATAGTCCCCACGCGGGCCCAGTGCGGATTGGGGACTTCACACACATCTTTGCATTACTTCACAGATGCGTGCAGGTTTCCTCATGATGTTTTCCGTCGCCGAAAAGCTCATAGTAAATTCAAATTGAATTTCGCACGTAAGTAAACTTAGAGGTGCGAGCCGGAATCGAACCCCCGACCCTCGGCATGAGAGGCGGTGGCTCGAACCACTAGGCCACACCACGGCTTTTAGAACATATAAGCTGTGAAATTACCATGAAATTACCGATCATATGCGTATGCGTAATAATAATAGTAGGTATCCAGATTATACAATTTGTGATTTGAAAAGTGGCATTTTACAAAATTAAATTGTTTTGGGTCCTGATAATGTTTAGAATCTACGGTACGTAGCTAGTATCTAAACTTTAGATACTAGCTACGTACCTATTTTATCAATGTCAGTTATACATATAAATCGTAGGTAGGTACAAGCGAAATAAACTAATGATTTATTATTATTTACCTACTACGAGTACATTTAGATTTACACATTGATGTTTCGACCGGCGTGCAAAACGGAACTCAATTAGGAATAAAAAAAAAAAAGAGACATTGACATATTGTTGTGGTTATGTGTACCTACGTAATGTAATGTAATGTCCCGCATTTGCCCGCAAATGCTACGTGCTATTTTCATCAATGCCTCAGTTATTAGGTATATTCTTTGGTGTTCTTTGGCCTGAATCCGCGCGCCTTCTAAGTTGTGTTTTGCTATACCGTGATGATGGTGATGGTATTGATGGTGGTGGTGATGATGATGATGGAGATGGTGATGTGATGATGATGGAGGTGGTGGTGATGATGATGATGATGATGATGGTGGTGGTGGTGGTGGTGATGATGATGGAGATGGTGATGTGATGATGATGGAGGTGGTGGTGATGATGATGATGATGATGGTGGTGGTGGTGGTGGTGATGATGATGGAGATGGTGATGTGATGATGATGGAGGTGGTGGTGATGATGATGATGATGATGGTGGTGGTGGTGGTGGTGGTGATGATGATGGAGATGGTGATGTGATGATGATGGAGGTGGTGGTGATGATGATGATGATGATGGTGGTGGTGGTGGTGGTGGTGATGATGATGGAGATGGTGATGTGATGATGATGGAGGTGGTGGTGATGATGATGATGATGATGGTGGTGGTGGTGGTGGTGATGATGATGATGGTGGTGGTGGTGGTGGTGATGATGATGGTGACGACGACGAGTAGTATTTCCTCACAGTTTGAGAAAAGCATTGTACCTATAGACCTCGGCCGCAACGCCCGCAACTGCATTGCCAGACTCGTACCTACTAAGAAGGCGTCCGGCAATGCGCTCCTTAGCGGCGTCTGCAATAATGTACTATTTGTACTTTTTACCGGGAAAAGTCTACAGCTCAAAAAAAGAAATATAACTTTGCATGGGAATTGCCTTCGGGTGAATGAGGGAACTCCTCGAAATTTGCTAGCACGACGTTTTGGTGTCAATTTCGAAGACTTCAGAGTTACATAAGTACTTCTATGGTATTGTTAGGAAACTAGCCGAAAAAAAAATTAAAAAAAAAAAAAAACCGCCTTCAAACTCCGACAGACCGCGAAGTCGGTGTCAAGTGAACCGACCCAAAGAAATGATTATCATATAGTGAACTTGACATTGACATCGCAGTCTGTCGGAGTTCGAAGGCGGTTTTTTTTTTTATTTTTTATAAATCTGATAATCCTAAATACCGTTGCAGAAATCTAAGCTAGGTTTTGTTGTGAAACCAATACCTACTGCTAATTAGAACCAACCTTGTCATTGTGTACAATTGTGATATATGTAGGTAGGGTCATTTCGCCCTTTCGCGTCCACCCCCCAGTTCGCGTCCATTTGACCGATCTCCTTGTAAAAAAACTTCATAATAAGTATACTAACAGACTAATTATCTCAAAATATTTTCTATTAATACCTCGATGTACAAGAGGCATACAAAAATAGACAAAAGGTACGTGCGCACAACCCTTCCTATTTAGAAAAAAACAATTAGTCTCAGTTTTACGAGAAATGAGTGCCAGCGTTCCAAATGTTAGCAAAAAAATAGTAAGCAGTAGCGTGTGTCACGGTAAGTTTTTCATTGTTTTATTTAAAATTGTTGATTTATAGTTGTTGCTAGACCTAAATAATGAGCCCTAAAATAGATTACTGATAAATTTGTTTGTTTTTTTTTTTTGGTGGACGCGAATTACTACACCAAATTTATAATCTCTCCTATTTGCGTCCACAATGGACGCGAACTACTCTATCTGTCTTTTAGTTTAATGTTGTTTTTTCAACCGACGAAAAAAAAAGGAGGAAGTTCTCAATTCGACGCGTATATATATATTTTTTTTATGTATGACCACGCATATCTCCGTCAATTGTGAACCGATTTCGATGATTCTTTTTTAATTTTTAATAATTTGGTTCAGTTCTGATGATGGGATCCATGACAAAACGAGGGAACTCCTCGAAATTTGTTAGCACGTGTATGATTTTGGCATCAATTTCAAAGACTTACGTCCCATCGTACACATCTTTGGAAACTATAGCCGAAAAAAAAATAAAAAAATAGAACCGACTTCAAACTCCGACAGCCTGTGAAGTCGGTGTCAAGTAAACCGCCCCAAAGCTATGACTATCTTATAGTGAACTTGACACCAACTTCACAGGCTGTCGGAGTTTGAAGTCGGTTCTATTTTTTTATTTAAAATTTTTATGAGATGAAATGAAAAAGAGACATTAAGTTTATGTTTATTTTGACATTATTATTAAAGATATTGTAATGACCAATTTGCGTCCACATTATTATGACCGTAGAAAAAGATACAGATACCGATAACCATACTTGGACTCTTAGGACGCAAACTATATCCACATGTAGCAGATTGCGTCCATCGGTTAAAAAATAAATACAAGTAATAGAGTAAAAAGTAATAATATACTTTTTAGGGTTCCGTAACCAAATAGCAAAAAACGGAACCGTTATGATTTGGTCATGTCCGTCTGTCTGTCCGTCCATCCGTATGTCACAGTAATCTTTCTCGGAGACTATGGGTGCTGTATGGTTGAAATTTAGGAGGTAGGTGTGTTTTATAAACCGCTACAATATTATGTAGCTAGATTTAAAAAAAAGCCGTGTCGTGTGGTGCCGGCCTAGAATTGCACCACCCCCTCCCTTCCAGTGGGTGTCGTAAGAGGCGACTAAGGGATAAACCGGAGGATGGGAAGCAGCGTCCTCCGAGCACTACCACCTTAAAACTGCGGTCGCCACCCGTCTGCCAAGCGTGGCGACTATTGGCAAATCCCCCCCAATGGATAGACTTGGGAACTATGATGCCACAAACACAGCCCAGACCCCTACTCCCCGGCGGCCCTGCTATTCCTGGCCATGGTAGCGGCCATGGTAACGGCGGGGCAGGGGGTGCTATATTGAATCCCCGGGTTCGGCCAGGCTACCAAAAACGACGACCCTTGGCCCTGGCAACATATAACTGCCGTACCTACACTGCGGACTGACGAAAAGGTACTGGAACTGGAGGAAGAATTGAGCAGGTTACGTTGGGGAATCATAGGGTTATCAGAAGTCCGGAGAGAGGGGGAGGACATGATAACCCTGAAGTCCGGTAACCTGTTCTATTTCCGGGAGGGCGACCAACAGTCCCAGGGAGGTGTCGGGTTTATCGTCCACAAGTCCCTCGCAAACAATGTGGTGAAGATCGAGAGTGTGTCGACCAGGGTAGCGTGCCTTGTACTCAGAATAACCCAACGATATTCGTTGAAGGTTATACAGGTTTACGCTCCGACCTCGACGCACTCCGACGATGAGGTGGAGGCTATGTATGAGGACATTTCTAGAGCCATCCAGAGCCATCCAGAAGTCACTTCACAGTTGTTTGGGCAAACGAGACGGTGAAGAGCTGAGAGTGGGGCAATTTGGAGGAGGGCGTAGGAATCACCGGGCCATCTACTGGCTGGTTTCATGGAGAAGGAGGGACTCTATATGATGAACTCTTTCTTCAGGAAATGTGAGCACAGAAAATGGACCTGGATGAGCCCTGATGGTGTAACGAGGAATGAGATAGACTTTATCATGTCGACGAGGAAGCAGATTTTCGATGATGTCTCAGTGATTAATTCGGTTAAGTCCGGGAGCGATCACCGTATGGTACGAGGCACATTGAATATCCAAGTGAAGCTTGAGAGATCTCGACTGATAAAGTCTACGCTCCGTATAAATAAAATAATAAATAAATAAATATCTTGGGACATTTCACACAATTTGACCTAGCCCCAAACTAAGCAAAGCTTGTACTATGGGTGCTAGACAACGATATGAATACTTATATAGAGAAATACATACATATATAAATACTAAACATCCATGACTCGAGTACAAACATTAATTGTGCTCATGACACAAAGTTTGCCCCGAGCGGGATTCGAACCCGCGACCGTCGGAACAGAGGGCGGGGTTACTACCAACTGAGCCAAACCTGTCGTCAATGATTAGAATGCCAATTACATTTAGGTTATAATGTAAAAGTACTGTATTACTATTGATAAATCAATAAAAGAAAAGATAAAGATAAAGAAAAGTTTATTCAGAAAGCAGACATGCACATACAAACGACATTCTTAGAAAACATACAAACAAATATTACAGGCTATGTGGCTAATAAATAATATGAATTTCAACAAAGATGATACACCTGAGTCAGGTACTTACTTGCATCGCGATTCTTATAAGAAATTACGACTCCCGCCCGACTATAAATGACACCGCGCAACTAAGAATCGTGATAACCACAAAAAAATGTCTGTCGGCTATCAAAAACCGTTGGTATGACAGCTGAACTACTGGCACGACTGATCGGTGTAGTCATTTGAAAAAAAAACTTTGTTTTTGCTTAATTTTGAAGGTAAATTCAAAAAATGACCATGGCTGGTCCTCGTCCAACATAGGTGCATTTACCTTACCTACCTACTTGAAAAAAAATATGTCAGAAATGTGTAGCAATTTTAATTTGGTTGGTTCGCAAAGCAGTAACAATAATTTACCACCACCAACAATGAAATGCAATGATCTAACAAATCTAAAGAATAAGTTGGTATAGGTACTAAAATGTGTACATATTTTTGTTGGATATAACAATAGCAAACTGTGCGCGGAACACTGCCCGCTTTGGCCTTACGACGCTTACGCGGTTGCCAGACCGTTTCGCGGAATAGACGCGTGTCTCGGGAAATAGCCCTGTCCCGCTCTCTCCTACCGGCCGACCCCATCACTCGCGCGGCGCGCGCCAGCCAGGCAGCCACTTCAGTCAGCCAGTCAGTCAGTCGCCTAACTTTGAGCCATCGCAACGCATACGCTACATTTCATAGTGTTCGCGCTATAATAGAATCGCTTCTAGCTAAGTAGGCTGTACAAATTTACGAGTCATTAGTCGACTTATGAAATGATTAAAAAACCAATGATTTTTCTCGAGCGGCAGGGGCGTCGGGCGGGCACGTCATACCACAGGCTAGCTAGATGCTAATAAGTCTTAGAAAGGTACTGTGGGCATCGTCAACTTCGGAACCCTATAATTTGCGCGTGGCCCGACACGCACTTGGCCGGTTTTTTTTCTTGGATGGGTACGAAAAATAGCTTCCTATTCCTTTTCTCAGACCTACAGAACTTACACACCAAATTTCATAAGAATCGGTTTAGCGATTTCGGAGGAGTTTGGATACAAACACTGACACGAGAATTTTATGTATTAGACAGTTAGATATGTAAATACATATGCAAATAAAGATCCATGACATGAGAACAAATATTCGTTCTCATCATACTTTGTCAACCGTGTAGGTGTTTAGATACTTTGATAAAATATTACGATATTAGGAATTTGTAAAGTAAATTAAACTATTAGTAATTAAACTATGTTATTGAACTATTTAGTTGATCCTTACTAATAATAATATTATAATGTATTCTTTTCTTTACATTTACCTTACCTACCTACTTGAAAAAATTGATGTCAAATGTGTAGAAATTTTACTTTGGTTGATTCGCAAAGCAGTAACAATTTACCACCACCAACAATGAAAAGCAATGATCTAAAGAATCAAGTTGGTATAGGTACTAAAATGTGTACATATTTTTGTTGGGATGGGTACATATATAATAGTACAATTTATAGCAAACCCTGCGCGGAACACTAACCCGCTTGGGCCTTAGGTACTCGGTTGCCATACCGTTTCGCGGAATAGACGCGCGTCTCGGAAAATAGCCCTGTCCCGCTCTCTCCTACCGGCCGACCCTATGCCCACGCGCCGCGCGCGCCAGCCAGCCAGTCAGTCAGTTGTGCAATCGCTACGCACACGCTACATTTGCCACGAATTCACGGTCACTTGTGATTAGGGCTTCGCCCCACACCGTCTTCTCATTTCTACATCTGCCAAGACTCCACCGTGCCTATAGGTATATTATATTTTCGACGCCGCAAGACAAAACTGACATGTTTATAGTGAGGCTGCGGTCGCTCTTTGTGAGACTAACGGAGAATGATATCTCAGAAAGAGCGCAATTGGACATAACTTACGCCCTCCTTTCTAATAAGATAAGGAAAAGAGTACGGAGGGAGGACTTCACAAACTTCAAGGAGCTGCCCTTTCGTGCGAGAAGTGTGGAGAATTCTGTCGACGAGAGGGAGAGGAAAGCTAGCAAGGCGCCCTGCGCGCCCACGGCGGCTGCGGCGCCGCAGCTTCGGCCGCGCCGACTGCCTAGACGCCCGCGTCAACCCAGGCGAGACCAAATCCCATAATTGCTTTGCGAACGCACAACGTGTTATCAGTGAAAAAATAAAAGTGATCAAAGCTTTTATAGTAGAGATCTTCTACTATCTAAAGTCCCGCGCCGTCACATTTCAAAACGCTGCAATTTATTTAAAAAGCACCACCAACACTCAACACATGTGTGCGTGCTGAGACAGCCATCAACTGTGCGTTGAGAGTGTTGGTACTTTTTAAATAATAATAAAAAAATGCAGTGTTTTGAAATGTGAAGGCGCGGGACTTTAGATAGTAGAACATCTCTATCTAGTCTCGGTTGTGTTTCGGTAGTGAAGTGCGTCCGTTCGACTCGGTAGTAGCCATGTCCCTGCCCTCCATGCCAAATACCTTCTGATATTATAAGTGCGAAAGTAACTCCGTCTGTCTGTTACCACTTCATGTTTCAGCCGCTGAACCGATATTGATGAAATTTGGTTTGGAAATGGTTGAGCCCCGGGGAAGATTACTGGTCACTTTTAATCCCGGAAAAGTGGACAATTCCTGGGGAATCACGATAAACGAATTCTACGCAGATGAAGTCGCGGGCAAAGCTTGTATTTTATAAATAACTAGCCTTTCCCCGCAACTTCTATGTGCAAAAATATTAAAATGTAAAATCCCGTTCTTTTCCCTTCCCGTGGGAATTTCGGGAAATCCTCTCTTAGTGCTCCCCTACGTTCCCTAAGGAACCTGCACGCCAAATTTCAGCTCTCTACAACCAGTAGTTTCGGCTCTGCGTTGATCGATCTGTCAGTCAGTCAGTCGGTTTCTTGTTTTATATATATAGATATAACCGCTATTTTTTTGATCACCAGGATTGAATGCGGCAATACATCCCGCTGTCATATCATCTCAGAGAGATCCTCTAAAAAAACTGAATAGCCAGATTTATTATTATTATCCGTAGAGTGTGATCGAGTAATCTTTTGTCTCTATTTCAGATCAAACATCTTCTGGAATGCCTTGGATCTGTCTTCCTAGGAGGGACGAAGTAAGCTTTCTGGAAGAGAAACTTTCTGGAAGAGATTACATTTACCTGTGCCTGCCTGTCTGCGGCCTGTGAGTAACAATGAAGAGACATTGTGAAACCAATCACTGCTAATCAGAACCAACCTTATCATGTGTAAAATTGTGATATATTTTGTTATACCTATTTTAATAAACTTGTCAGACATGTGTAGCAATTTTATTTTCGTGTGGCTGTGCGTGGCAATAAAATGTAAACCAAGAAAGAGAATATTTACTTACTGAGATAAGATAAAAAGATGAAGATAAAATGAATAATATTTGGAATGCAACACAACATTGTCTACTCTCAAACTAGGATTACCTGTGATACGGGTACTAGACAACGATATAAATACTTATAAAGAGAAATATGTAAATACATATGCAAATAAAGATCCATGACATGAGTACAAATATTCATTCTCATCATAGGTAGGTAGGTAGGTACCCTGTCAGTCGTGTAGGTGTTTAGATATTTTGATAAAATAATACAATATTAGGAATTTGTAAAGTAAATTATGATATATTGAATTGAACTATTTAGTTGATAATATTATATACTATACCTTGGACAGCTCATCGCACCAACATCTCGGTGCTCAAAGAACTCAAACTCGACATACAATATCCGTCCATGGTTCGTCTAAGCCGAATCGTCAAATACTTCGGTCACATCTACTACTACTACACAGCCTTTTCACGGCCCACTGCTGGGCACAGGCCTCTCATTACGAGAGGGTTTGGGCTGAAGTCCCCATGCGGGCCCAGTGCAGATTGGGGACTTCACACACATCTTTGAATTACTTCGCAGATGTGTGCAGGTTTCCTCACGATGTTTTCCTTGACCGAATAGCTCAGTGGTAAATTCAAATTGAATTTCGCACATAAGTAAACTTACAGGTGCGAGCCGAAATCGAACCCCCGACCCTCTGCATGAAAGGCGGTGGGTCGAACCACTAGGCCTCCACGGCTTACCTTCAGTCACATAACTCGTGGAAATCCGGCAAGTTGGAGAGACTAATGCTGAAGGGAAAAGACCCAGAGAGAGGAGGCCGAACAGGTGCCGCCGGTAAATGCGGCGATGCACCAGGGCGAAGATCGCTGCACATGGAAGACCGTCGCAAGAAGTATGTGCCGGAGGAGGAGGATAATGTAACGAAATACACACGGATTTTTATCCTTTGATTAAAAATAGTAGTAGAAATAAATAATCATATCTAGATCAAAAATATTTCTATAATGTCAAGTAAAATATATCAAAAGTTTCACTAGTTTTATTTTTCCCCTTTACAAATATTTATTATAGAAAAAAGAAAAAAAAAATACAAAAAGTTGAAAAAGTGAGGATCGAACCCACGACTTCCACGATTTATACTTCATAAAAAGAAATCACAAAAACCACGGCGCCACAGAAGCTCTATAATTCTCGGCGAAATTAAGCCTTGGTTTCCACTACGTTTCACTACCTCTGTATGTGTGCGTGAGTTCATTCTCGGCAGACTGCTCGCCTTTTTTCCTAAATGAAAGGTGATGTACGGATACTTATGTGAAATTGAGATGTATAATATATCCCTTCAATCGCATAGTCCATCAAAGTGTACCTTTGGGCTTGGAATTTGGCGTAAATCCTGAAAATTACAATATCTACCACCCGCGCCATCTATTATCGTAGAGGCTACATAAAACCGTGAGTTATCACCTTAAAGTTGGAGAGTGGGGGCTAACCACGTCACCGTTAGGTATAAATCGTACCTAACCGTGACGTCACGCGACATTTCAACTCAATATATCTCCGTATAAGTTTGATTACGTGAAAAAAGAAAAAATACGTGTCCAATACTTTTCAATAATCTTCCTGATAGACTAAGGAAAAAAAAAGTTGTCGTCATCCCTATTGTAGTTGATATAATATGTCTTCATATTGCAAGACCCATAACAGTTACAGTCACAGTAACAGTCATTCTTCATTAGGACTAAGCACACAACTAACTGACGTAACTCACGCAGTAAAAGGGCGACTCGCGCGCAACGACCCTATAATTCGATCGCCAATATAGATCTTAGTGCTCATTGTTTCACGTTACGGCGCGGTTGTGTAAGACGAATTGCAGATGCAAAAGATAATAGTTCAGGTTACAATACTTTTTTGAGCGGTTACAGATTAATGTTAGAGAGAACTTTTTGTGATTTTCTTATGTCATGATCACTTAGATTTCGATCAATGGTTGTAGACCGTGGTAGACCAGTGAATTAATATATAGTACAGTCGAGTTCATGAATTTGTGTACACTTTTGGACCTTATTTATTACAACGTGGTAAGGAGCATATTGGCGAACTCGACTGTACCTTTTAGGGCGCACACGGCCAGTACGATTTTGAACTCAATTCGAATGAAGTGTCAATGTTTGCGTGCAAAGACGTCTGTGTGCGTGCGAGGACGTCTGTACACTTGTAAATGAGTGTGTACTACTACACGGGCCAATGTTCCACTCACCATCTCCGGATGAAACAAATTACGTTAAGGCGAGTTGGGCGCGAATTGCGCGCTAGATTCAGGCGGGTAATTCCGTGGACATTCTGTTGTACTATTAAATATTCTGTGGCAAAAGGTACGCTTATTTAAGTCCCAAAAATCATTTATTTGTTTTAAACTAGCGACGTGCACGACTTTACACGAGTATTAGCAACAAATCATACGTACACTAAAACCTTTCTCATTAACCCCTTTATCTCCAGTAGAAACCGCATTAAAATCCGTTCATTACGTGTGAATACTTAGACAGTAATGAGGCAGATAGACAGTCGCTGGACTCCTATAATATGTTATTATGTACATAGTAATGCTATTAACTAATTGAGAAATCTAGCCATCACATATCTATCAAGTAAGCGTTCCGTCAAGTGAAACGACGGCTGACTGAACGAGATACATATCTAACAGTTTAGTCCAAATTTAGAACAATGCAACTGCATGACTCAATCGCAAAAAGGTGTAAAAATATTACTTGTAAGTATATCTTATTTATTGCATTTGCCACAGCGGTGGCATATGCAGAGCGTTCACTAAATGCTGAAAATATTTGCATTATCACCGTATTAAGTAAGTAATACATTCTTATACTAAGTACTACTTACTACTACAGCCTATGCGTCCCACTGCTTGGATTTCAGATTGGGGACTTCACACACATCTTTGAATTACTTCGCAGATACGTGCAGGTTTCCTCACGATGTTTTCCTTCACCGTAAATCTCAGTGGTAAATTTAAACTGAATTTCGGACATAAGTAAACTTAGAGGTGCGAGCCGGAATCGAACCCCCGACCCTCTGCATGAGAGGCGGTAGGTCGAACCACTATGCCACCACGGCTTATAAGAATGCACTGTGAGATAATAGGTTTGTGAATGTAAGATACATAATTATTTTTCAGGAAATAGGGATGACGACAACTTTTTGTTCCTTAGTCTATCAGGAAGATTATTGAAAAGTATTGGACACGTATTTTTTTCTTTTTTCACGTAATCAAACTTATACGGAGATATATTGAGTTGAGATGTCGCGTGACGTCACGGTTAGGTACGATTTATACCTAACGGTGACGTAGTTAGCCCCCACTTACCAACTTTAATGCGTTTTAACTTAGTCATTCTTTGTTAATTTGATAAAACAAAAAATACGTGTCTAATATTTTTTTATTACCTGACTGACGGACTAATTAGAATTTCGATTTCTTCACCCTGTCGTCATCCCTATTGTTATGTTTAGCTTAACTAGTAATTAAGCTACCAATCTAATCGCAACAGGTTTTGATGATTTGTCTCCATTGAAGCAGTTCAACATTTAAAACACAAAAGTAAAAAGATATATTACGCTAATTGACGATGAGATTGTATGAAGATGATGTTTGGATAGAAGCAGATGACATTCTATGGTCTCTACCTACTCCAACAGGAAACAGGCGTGAGTTTATGTATGCATGTGTTGTATAGTTCCTATTAATTAAAGAAAAACATTCTGAAAATAAGTACCCAGAGTTTTTTTTCAATTCTAATTGAATTGCTTTGCGCTTTTCGGTGAAGGGAAACATCGCGAGGAAACCTGCACGCATCTGCGAAGTAATTCAAATATGTGTGTGAAGTCCCCAATCCGCACTGGGCCCGCGTGGGGACTATATCCCAAATAGTGATGAGAGGAGGCCTTCGCCCAGCAGTGGCACGCAAATAGGCTGTAGTAGTAGTAGTAGTATTTTTTTCAATGGCCAGGCTATTGTAAGCTCCGAGAATGTACTCATCTCGTGTAGCACTCAATTTTAGAGCATGTTATAAGGCAGCCGGTTTATGGTAGCTGATGCAACGCAACCGCAACTGCGCCGGAGTCGATCCTATACAGCGGTCATACACGGATACACATGGTTTGTGACTATCAACTCGCCTACGAGAGAGGTAACAAATGTATCGTGGTCATGCCCTCATCATCATCATCATCATCATTTCAGCCAAAAGACGTCCACTGCTGGACATAGGCCTCCTCCAAGGCTCGCCACTCAGACCGGTCCTGTGCTACTTGCTTCCACCGGTTTCCCGCGACCTTCACGAGGTCGTCGCTCCATCTTGTTGGAGGCCTACCGACAGCTCGTCTCCCGGTTCGCGGGCGCCACTCGAAAACTTTTCGGCCCCATCGGCCATCAGTCCTGCGAGCAATGTGCCCCGCCCACCGCCACTTAAGGCTCGCAATTCTTCGGGCTATGTCGGTGACCCCAGTTCTACTACGGATATCCTCATTTCTGATCATGCCCTGCGTGCAGTCTATTGGCCTAATAAGTAGCAATACCATGAGTTTACAGTGACCGTACTCGCTAGCGACTACGTAAGCGATTTGTATGAAGAATAGTACAGCGCCCCTGGCGGTCACTCGTTGAACTAAAATTCTTCATACAAATCGTTTACGTAGTCGCTAGCGAGTACGGTCACTGTAAATCTAAACTCTAAACTCATGGTAGTGCTACAGGTCGGTTTAATTTTTCATTGTAAGTCAGTCTTCGTAATTTTCTTTTGACTTTTCATATCTTATTTGGATTATTTTAAGCGTGGAGGACTTCTCCATTCATTTTAAACCTTAGAGTATATGTTTCTAAGACCTTGGTTGTTAATTAGTTCACTTTTGAAGAACTCTAGCTTATGTTTATATTTTCATTACGGACTTCTGGTTGCTCTTGAGTTCTTTCATTAAATCAGTAAGAAATATTACCTATCGATATCTTTCAAAGGGTAATATTGTTAGATTTTTTATTCCCATATCTACTTCTAATCCCAAAACTTTGTCAAAGGGTTGATTAAATAATGAAAACACAACTCGACTTAGTAATATTTATTATCTCATCTCTTCATATCACATGTCGATCATCCAGGATGCCAATGTGATAAGCGATCTCGTAACCCGTCCTTGCCGCCTCGACGCAACCTTCACGCCGAGCATGCTAAAACACACTTGTCAATTCTGCACAACCTGTCCAGCCAGGGATGGGTCAACTGACGTCTGGAAACAATAACCAATCATTATCAATACGTTTAAGATCCTTCCCAAACTTAAAAATTAATAGTAGTTTATGTAACTGCTACATAATAATGCTACATAATTATGTACAGTTGCATACACAACTTTATCTACACTCATTTTATAAATCCTCTAAGGGCCTTATCCCACTTGCGATTTGCGAGCGTGTTTTGTATGGAGGCGAACACGCAGTTTTGTATTGAAAAACGCTTTCAACTCGCTCGCAAATCGCAAGTGGGATAAGGCCCTAAGATGCTTCAAAAGCTGTCCACTATAGTGGCAATTCGAATACGTCAGTGTCTCACATTCGATTTTCAAAAAGCATGGACTAAATAGAGCCGACATATGATTTTGGAACAAACTTTCGCTCTGTCTGACTGAAGAATGTAGGCGGCTATTGCTATTCGAAAATCTTCGAAATTTGAATGCTATTAGACAATCGAATTCGATGGTCTTATACAATACAGCCATAAGAACATTTTCACAGATAAGAAATCTGTTTTAACTAAACAGTGCATCTTAATGCCGGTCATAATTTTCGGTGTTTGAACGCATCATAGAGGGTTTATGATATGAGATAAAAGATTTTATTAAACATAATAAACAGTTATACAAAATATCAAATAATTTGTAATCAGCTGCAGTAGTCGGCGATTGAGTCGCGTGATAACGCTCACCTAAAATAGCTCAACTTGTGTTAGATTTTCATTTTGCCTAAGTAGACCTGCGATATTAGCTGCGGATTTTACAGTTCTACTACTTTCATTACAGGCTATAGAAGATGATGAACTGTTGTGTTAGAAATTGTAATTTTAATATCATGTCTACTGTATACTACTATGTTCTATGTATGGAGTGTGGAATGTGTCTTGGTAAGGAGCGCAATCTTATATTGTTAAACAGTTGAAAACATGTCCAGCGGATTTGATAAGTAACAAAACAAAACACACTCTCCTCACAACCGTTTTTGCTGCGTTTTTGCCGCAGCAGCGCTATCTGAAGGCGCGACTATCCGCCTAGGTGGCTTGACTGGAGTGGGGACCGCAGCGCCCCCAACCTACCCGATTTGGTGTCCACCTTTGGAACTATAAAGATTGCGCTCCTTTACTTCAACCCTCCATAGTTCCATGTCTAAAGATTTAGCCAACCATGAACTCAAGAGAACGCATGGTGGTACCGAACTTACCAATGTGCTGAACCTGGTTCAACAGTGGACATCTTTTAGCTGACATAATCATTATAGTTATAGCCATGACGATGATGAGATTGATGAGTCAGTTGGAGACATGAAATTTAACGGCATTCCGACTTCCAGTGAATCGTCATTTATAAGAAATACTTATGTCAATTTACGTTTATCCGGTGGTTACCCACCAACAATTAGCAGTTATTATTTCCGCAGTTAATGAGGTAGACAAAAACAAACTTATCCTTGTATTTTACTTGATATTTTGACCTTTTGCATCGATATGCCTGTGTCACTTGACCCAGTTGAATTCTATCATTAAGTTTGACTTTCGTGACTTGTTTTTCGACTTTGCAGTTTTTTTATTGACGGACATTGCGCATGTTAATATGTACGTGGCTATAATGTTGTAATAAATAAGTCTTTTTTTATAAATAATATAAATTTTCCACCGCGTTCCCGCGACCTTTACAAGGTCGTCACTCCATCTTGTTGGAGGCCTACCCACAGCTCGTCTACCGGTTCGCGGACGCCACTCCAGGACTTTCTTGCCCCATCGGCCATCAGTCCTGCGAGCAATGTGCTCCGTCTACGCCACATAAGGTTCGCAATTCTTCGGGCTATGTCGGTGACCCTAGTTCTACTGCGGATATCCTCATTTCTGATTCTATCGCGGTGGATGCGAGTGGCACTAGACCGGTTTGAGTGGCGCGCCTTGGGGGAGGCCTATGTCCAGCAGTGGACGTCTGTCAGCTGAAGTGATGAATATAAATTTTAGCGAGTTAAAGAGGTAAGATGGAATCAGTGAAAATTGTATTCATCCGATGGATGCGTGAGGAACATTACACCACCGGTGTGGAATCTTGGGGAAGGCCTATGTCCAGCAGACGTCTATTGACTGAAATGACGATGATGATGTGTTGAAGAACTATCATTATTGTTTAGATACCTTTACTCGTGTTCCTAAATTGTAGATAGGTAAAAAAAACACGACTATTGATGAAAAAAACCCAAAAATGTTTTTTTTCTCATAACATTTTTTTTTTAGTTACATTTATACATATGTTTTAAATTAATAGCCAACACTTTACCAACAAGGCCTCGTGGAAGCCTAAACGGGTGGGCAAACACATTAACCTCTTTTACGTGACGTGTTGGCTGTCACAATTACGGGGCAGACGTGACCTGCAGCGAGATCACTTTTTATTATATAAGTTCATATCAAGTGTCGGGGCGTTTGCTCCAAGCTACAGGAGGTAGCGGGTTTGTAATATACGCCCAACTTTTAGTCATGACGGAAAACACAACATACCTACTTAGGCCAATGTTAAATTTGAAAGCGATATTGTGTACCTATTTCGTAATGCATATTTCAATTATATTAAAATATAAAATTATATTTTCCTAATATAAATTATAACCAGTAATCGGACAAATTTGCGTCATTGCTCGCAATAATGTGGACATGACTCCAAAATGAATCAAAATGTTAATCAACTAATTAAGTTTGCCCCATTAACATCAGTGGAGTGCGAGCGGAGTTTTTTAGCACTTAAGTATATTTTTGATGTAAAAAGAAATAGACTGACTGCAGAAAATTTGGAAAAAATACTGATTATTTTCTTTAATAAATCTATACTTTAACAAACTTTTGTAGTTATTGACTAGGAATTAAAATTTAAGTCAAGTAAGAAATTAATTAAATGATTACATATTTGATTAATTTTGGAGTCATGTCCACATTATTGCGAGCAATGACGCAAATTTGTCCGATCTCTGCTTATACACATAAATAAACCCCCCAGTAAACCCTCTTTTAAAAATAGACAACGTAGATATCTCACGAAGCAGATTCCTTAGGTTTTATTTCTCCTGTTCTCATCATTCATCACCGATTATATGTATATTTTATATTTACTATCACTTGTACATTTATATATTTATATTATTTATTTGTTTGTATGTCATATTTATGTATGAAATCTGGTGTATGTAGTATAATTACGTATATTTCTATGTACCTAAGTTTGTTCTAAGCTAGTATCTAAGTGTGTTCATCAATGGTGTTTTTTTTTTGGCACCGCCCCTAACCATTTTCTTCTTTGCCTAAAGGTTGTCTGGTAGAGAATACATCGAGGCATTAAGTCCGCCTTTTGTACACTAAGTTTTCTTTATGTGCAATAAAGTTAAAATAAATAAATAATACTTCGTTTTCGTGATCAAACACAATGATTAAGAAAAAAAAACAGTTCTGAAATACAAACAACTACACAACTAAACCTTTCGTGTTTTATAATTAATTTAATATTAATTAGGTAGTACAAAATATCATCAAAAATTAAATGTAAAAAAAAAAACGCTGAAGCCTATGCCTCACCAACCAATACTTCAACTTTTCTAACTAGCCGGCTACAAGTATGGGTTTTACATGTGAGCCA
This sequence comes from Aethes cnicana, assembly GCA_963971205.1. Lineage (NCBI taxonomy): Eukaryota > Metazoa > Arthropoda > Insecta > Lepidoptera > Tortricidae > Aethes > Aethes cnicana. Next base: position 13,828,320 of record OZ020278.1, on the reverse strand, counting down.
TGGAGTGTGCTACTCTACATACGTCTGGGTTTGGCAACTGCGATGGTGACATGGTCTATGGTAGCATGTATTGGTCATTTGTATTTGTTTACACTTTACACCAAGGTCGTTTCGAAGGTAAGGCTAACTATCGAATTTTTTTTCAAATTCAAAAGAGAGTAATAGTACATTACAGACATAGGGCAGTGAATTCGTTAATGTCCCAGATCACAGGTGTTTGTGACCCGAGCCGAAGGTGAGGGCCATAAATATGCGATCTGGGGCTTTACGAATTACCGCCCGTGGTTTGTCAAAAGTTTTACGTCTTGCCTTGGCCAAAAAGTGAGATTTTCTCTCCGCGTAGCGGGCAGAAAATCACACTTTACGGCCATGGGTGACGTAAATAAATTTTTCATCACATTTAGCTCGAAAACGGTGTCATTACGGGCAAGCAAAGCGGTCTCTAAGGCCCAGATTATGACCACGGGCTTTCGAGATTTCTTATGAATTCAATAAAAAACATGATAGTAAATATGATGTAGTGCCATATACATTTACGTCCCACTGTTGGGTTAATGCAAGTAAAAAGGTTAATTTTAAAGCATCTTGTCATATAACTTATGACAAAATGTAAAAAAAAAATTAGTGTTATGAAATATAAGTAATGAGCAATTATACTTAGCCTCATAATTATGACAAAAAATAACATGGATGTCGTTATTAACTTATACTTACTTAAAAAAAACACAGCACAGTTTAAGAAATACTGTACATTTACTGTTCAGTCTGTAATTATAAATTAGATAGAAGCCATTTGAAAACTTTGAACAAGTGTCGTAATCTAATGCAGTCTGATCTAACTTGAGCAATTGTCTGCGGTCAGATATGCATATAATTATTACATATTTCCTAAAGTATTTAATGGCATCGTGACTTTCAAAGATATAGTTTCGATCCTGATGTTTGCAATAACTAACATCATAATCAGAAAAAAAAATGTCTTATAATAATACGTATAATAGCTAAAGGTACTTTAGCCAAGAAAAAACACTAAACTGTTAAATTATGCGTTTATAAATCACTGCTTTTTCACAACAAAAACCAAATTATCACAACCACTTTGACAGTCTTTTTTATTATTCTATCTCTAAGATGGCGGTTTTTTCATAAAGCTAAAAATGTTGCCACTTTAATATTCAACTATACTGCCCACCAACGATAGTAATTGTTACTTTACCATTTTATTATGTTATTTCAAGTTTGGCTGATTTAAGTTATTACATCGTTGGTGGGAAAAATATTAATTTAATAAATCAAGTTTAATCGTTTTCTTTAAATTATACTAGAAAACAGGAGTGTTACTCTACACAAAAATAAAGGATTCTAATACGTCATTCACTTTTGAAGTGACCCATTATATTTTTATTTATTTATTTTATTATAATTTTCCCAGCATAACAGAAAACTAAAGCACTGTGGAAAACAGATATTATATAGGAAATAAGACAGTCAAATATAAAATAGATAGATAACACATTACATTATTACTTATAACTATGTACTGACGGTTGATAACCGCACATCCATCATCTCGCAGAACTTCAAGCATTCATCACACACATGTGTCCATCTGCTAGCGAAAATGTCAAGAGTAGGTGCTGACGCAAGCAGAGCGTTTAGGCTATGAAGTGAGCGAACGAGCGGTGAGTTGGCGCGGGAGACAGTGCGCGCCGCCGGAGGCGCCAGTAGCGGGTGCCGGCGCGGACGGAGCCCGATGTTGTTTAGGGAGGGGACATACAGGCGCACAATTTTCTCCACCAAGTCCAGGCAGTCAGAGTCACCACGAAGGATGCTAGCGGCCTTAGTAATTAAATTACTGTTTCGCCTTACTTCTAGGGAGTTAAAACCCAAGGTACCCAGTAAGTACTTCGTTGGGTATAAAAAAGGGTAATACCCATATATTTTCTTGTAAAAGAAACGGAGGAATGATTTTTGTACTTTCTCTAGAAGCAGAATGTAAGAATCTTCGTGGGGACTCCATACAGCCGATGCCGTTTCAAGTTTGCTTCTAACAAGAGCAGTGTAAAGAATTTTTATCGCCCTGAAATCGCGGAAGTCACGAGCATTCCGGACAACGAAACCCAACCTTCGGAAGCAATTTTTGGCAAGATATTTCATATGATCATGGAAGTTAAGATTCTTATCAAAAATAACACCCAGGTCCGTAATAGAATCAACTCTCTGTATAGAATCTGGACCTAGCATGTAATTAGCATGGAGAAGATGAAGATATCGAAGATGATATCGGTGATTCCATTTTTTAATGAGAAATTGAAATAAGATTTTTTATAATCAAATCAACTTATTACAAACATAGTGATAATTAACTTATTACAATGGTTTCATTATACTCTTCTCAATAGAGTACCTGCGCGATCAGTTATGATACCTAGCAGCTAGATCGTTTTATCACAGCGGTAAACCCGTACTGCAAATTTTGTCCGAATCGTTATAGCTGCTTCTGAGATCGTTTATATAGATAAATAGGGTAATTTAGCCGGTTTACCGGCCCCCTCTGGTTTTCGGCCGTTACGTAGTAAAACTCTAATAACTAGAAAACTTTACCATACTCATTCAAATAATTACTTTCATCACATACATTCAATGGACGCCGACACCTTCTGAATTTGTTCGCTTATGAAATATTTCAATAAGCTCGTAAAAAAGGCAACGGAATTTAGGCAGTCAGGATTTGTTTCAAAATTAGCGAACAAAATAGTGCGCGCAATTTTTTTCAAGGTAAGTTAAAATGTGATTTCTTTGGTTTTGGAAACATGGCTATTATCTATGTGCGTTGTAGATGAGTTGAAATAATGTTGTTAAGATTAAAATCTATGTGATTTTCAGCAAAATCCTTTCAAATGTGATGGCCGGATAACTAGATTGCATTTCGTAGAATCATTTGGTTCTCGGCCTCCCGGCCGAAAAATAACTTGAAGCCCCCTATAATTGATGGGTTATATTTGCCATTAAATTAAAATCTATTTAATAAACATGTCGTTAAATAGAAAATTGGATACAAGCTTATTACTGTATTTAGGTGTCGGCCGCCTATATTTTAACAAATTGATGATCTAAATTAGGTTTTAATTGTTTTGTATTCGACGGCCGGGAACTATTGTGTAAAGCTACTTTTCGGCCTAGGTTATATTATAATGGCCGACAAACAAAAATAATGTATTTAGTTTTCGGCCGATAATAAAAAAATATGCAATAAATGAACTAATTCGTAAATTTTTCGAATTCATATTTATCCTGATTTTGCGCCAGGTGTAAAGCCACCATTTCAATGTCTTTAATTTTCCATAGAGATCTTAAAATAAACAGATATAAGGACGGCGGAAAGTGAGTTTCTGTGTGGTTTTCGGCCACCAACTTTTAGTGGCCGAAAAGTGAAAGAAATTGTTTTAATTGTCGGCCGTGTTTTAGCAAACTGACGAAAATTAGTTAATTCATATTCAATAAAACAGTTTCTATGATTATTCATTTTATGCTTTGTTTAAATTTAAAATATACTGTTTATGAAGTAAGAGCCATTTTTTAAATAAATAACAGTGGCCGAGAACTGGTTAAATAAGCGGCCGAAAACTAAAACAGGTGGCCGAAAACCACCGAAATTGCTAATTTGTGATAAAAAAAAAATATAAATAAAACTATACTATTAATTGTAAGAAATGATACAGATTTAGAAGCAGCATTATATTCTTAGTTTATAAATAATATACAGAATACGTTTTGTCAAACATATCACTAAAATAAATCCATCTGAATTCAAAGTTTTGCTTAACTGGCCGAAAACCGGCTAAATTACCCTATGCAAGATTACCTCGTTCAAAGTAAAACAGAATACAAATAAATGTCTTTTTAGTTACACTAAAGTAACCACAACTTGGTATCTATTTTCCCCAATCCGCACTGGGCCCGCGTGGGGACTACAGCCCAAACCCTCTCGTAACGAGAGGAGGCCTGTGCCCAGCAGTGGGCCGTAAATAGGCTGTGTAGTAGTGGAAGCTAGTAAAATATTACTAGCTTCTGCCCGCGACTTCGTCTGCGTTAAATCCGGTATAGCGTTCCCGTGGGAGTTGAGCGTTAAACTATAACAAATGATATACTAAAACCTTCCTCTTTAATCACTTTATCTATCAAAAAATCCCACATCAAAATCCGTTGCGTAGTTTTAAAGATCTAAGCATACATAGGGACAGACAGACAGCAGGAAGCGACTTTGTTTTATACTATGTAGTGATTAATTTACCTAGTGCAAAATGTAGGTAGATGCTCGAGAAACATTAATTGTTATTACGTAAAAAGTGTTAATTGGCACGTAATTCCCGTAGTAGTTAATTTGACGAGTGAACGTGATAGAAAGCGGGCACTTGTATGTCAAAGGTCGAGATGGAGGGGAAAAAAAAATGATGGCCATTAAACATATTTTGCTCCATCCGGTGTGATTGTAAGCGCGTTTATATAGAGCTGTGGTGACCGCAACCAATATCAAATGATGATACTGATGTAAATGTTAATAAGTAGATACTGAGCTTTTCGGTGAAGGAAAACATCGTGAGGAAACCTGCATGCATCTGCGAAGTAATTCAAAGATGTGTGTGAAGTCCCCAATCCGCGCTGGGCCCGCGTGGGGACTATAGCCCAAACCCTCTCGTGGCCTGTGCCCAGCAGTGGGACGCAAATAGGCTTTAGTAGTAGTAGGAGATACATAAAAAATATGTACCTGTCTATACATGTAATAGGGATGCGTCTTATTTATTTCATTTTATAAGCGACCCGTTCCGAGTTGTCACGGGTCGAAGAGGAATAAATTTCCCTCATGAATTATGTTTATTTGTTAAAATTTGCAGTCGAAATCCGTCAAGTTATTTTATTTTTTCGCGAAAAGACATAATACACATCGGAGGATTTACTTTATAATTATTTATGTAGTTATAGTGATGATGTTATCAAATTTCAAGCAGCAGTGTGTAAAGTTAAAAGTTAATTCGACGGCGGTGGTGGATTTAACAGCTCGGAATACATTACGTTTTTACGCACGAGTAGTGAAAGTAAAAAAAACAAAATATCCGATTGTACAAAAATCTAATAAATAAAATTGTAGGATGTAATACCAAATTTTGATTGTGTAATATAAGTTCACGTCATAATCAGAATAAGTGTTACTTACTAGCACTTATCAAAAGGTAGGTACAATTTATCGGTTTTAAGTTTGGATTTAAATGTAACTTGAAAAAACATCAACATTTTAACTTTTCTTAAAGGAAACCATTCATTATTACCAAAGTTTTCAATTTATTTAAGTGATATACGTAATTGTATACATGGCGTTATCAAGTATTATCAGGAAACTAAACACAAGTCGCTCACTGCTTCTTCTTTAGTTTAAAATAACTATATTTTGGTTCTATTTTATACCTTTACAAATTGACCTTCGAAAGTCCGTTTTCTACCATGCAAGCACAAACCCGATGTATATCACTGAGACAATCTTCCAAATCTTGTTACATCATGGTTGATATCGAAAGGCCCAACAGTACAGTCCAATCCCCGTAACTCCACATCAGGTTCGGCCAGATACGTCTAAGCGCTTCTCCGTTCCCGATATCACATACAAAGTTATGGAATTAGTCATAAAATGGGTTCGTGCTTCAAATATCTAACCTGCGTGCCCGCTTTGTATCACACATCTCTATTCCCCCTTCAAACTGAAGACAGACTTTCCTCAAAGGAGTATAGGTCATATTTTCTAAAGGTTGAGGGTTGGTGTTAGGACGTTCTTTGGCGTATGTTGACGAATACGAGTTGACATTCAATAGACGCCGTGTGACGTCATTAAATCAGTAAACCGTCCGAATTTGGGGTTTGAGGTGCGATAGTGTAATTTATTGGGCTATTGAAATGTAAATACAAATCAGAAGTAGAAATGTAACGACATCATCAAATCTGGTAATGCACACTTGTTTGTATGTTTACTACTAGTCGTATTAAATCGTATTCTTCTTCTTTTTTTTATTATTATAAGCAAGCATTTGACCACGATCTCACCTGACGGTAAGTGACGATGCGGTCGACGGTGATGCTTCTGCTTCTTTCTTTCTTTTTTTCTTCTGCTTCTGAAGGTGGTGCTTCTGTTATCAACGTAAGAGTTTCTTTATGACGTATTGAATTTATGCAAAATAAAAAAATGGAACGATGTTTGTAACTCCAAATTTCTATAGGCGATGGAAACCATTTTCTGTATGTTTGTTCCAAAAAACTAACACCACTACACTAAACTACGCAACTATCATAAGGTATAGATACTATAATGGCCGTATATTGAACACAAACAAATCCCCCCCCCCCCACCCCCTCTACAATATAGAGCTTGATTAAAACGAAATTATCCGCTCACTACAACTCTACCGGTGATAGACACATTTTTCGCCAAAAGGAAGCATCGCTAATTTGATCACCGGGTTCAAAAGCCCGTCATGTACAAGCCTCCTTTGATCGGCAAAAATACAGATATGTGGTGTACTCTACCTTATGGAAGGGTGCCGACCAGAAGCGGGAGCGGGAACGTGCAGATGAAATGATAATTCTGATGTTTTAATTCCTTTTCGAGATCATTTGACATTATAAGTACGAGTCATAACTAATCCATCTGTAAATATTGATAGAAAATTACTATTTTTATGTGGAGTTTCTTAAACCACTTCTAACTAAACTAAGGTGCTATAAGGACCACTGTTCAATTAAAAACTAGGTAACTTTTATGTACAAGATTTTCTGTTCTTTTTTTTCTTTTCTTTTACGATGTTTCTTTAAACATGTCTTGAATCTAGATTAACCTAGAAGAATAGCATAGAGGATTATTGAATTGCACTTTTATATTGAAAATAATTTTTAACATGCTCAATAAAAAAACAAATTTAAATGATTTTTTTTTCATGAAATTCGTTTTGTCATAACGTTTTCTCTTCCGCTCCCGCTTCCGCTCATGCCTTTTACCCCGCGATAGTGCCGGGGGCGTATCGTTTCCCGCTAAGCTAATGAGATGTCAGTACAATCATTTATGCTTTTACCTACACGAATAAGGTTTTTGGCCTTTAATTTTCCTCGCCTTTTGATATTAATTAATTGGATTAAAAGTTATTAAAAAGATCTTTTTAATTAAGTAAGTTTTTTTTTGTAATTTGACAAGTCCGACGTGTGATTGGCTGGCGGGAAATTGGTGTTTCATTCAAATTAATTTGATCAAAAATAATTTAAATTTTTCTCAAGACCATTTTTTATTTATTTATTTAAGCCATAAATTGTTCACAATTTTACCCACAGCGTGTAGCCAAAACAACACAGTAGACAAACATGTAAAATAAAATAAAAATAAGATAAAAGACCAAATTGAAATACTTAGTTAATATAATTTTCATTTAAAATGCAAGTAAATGTAAATGAAAATATCCATCCAAGATCAGATAAAAGTATTGATTAGAAACAATTAATTCATAGAACTGAGATAAAAAAATTAACGATTTTTCCATTTTTTTTTTATAATTATCATCGAAATCGCACAGTGGTCCCGCCCGCGCGGCGCGCCGACAAAAACCCAAAACAAGAATTCCTATTAAATAATTCTCAGAGATATTTTAACATTTCAAAGGAAACGTCCGCAGCACGGCGCAAAGACGTTCCCATTCGCCGTCCATATTAACTGACTAATTGAATAAAAAATAAATCTTTTAATACAAAGGTTATGCGAGGTTTATCTCGGCGCCGCGGGCGAGTCTGGTAATTATTGTTCTACTTTGTATTGTGCTTTGTTTGGGTACTCACAATTTTCTTTTGTTGCCCTCCATTAAGGGGTATTGTCTGTAACATATTCTAATCGTCATTTGTTTCCCACGCAGTTAGACTACCGATGGTGAGATGAAATTTTAAGGAAAGTAACGTTTTTATCAATATATATTTACTGCAGATAGAATACATAAGACCACACTTTTAGTTAAGGGTTTGCAAGCGTCAAAATCTGTCTTATATAATGTCTTCATTATAATTGTGAAGCTTCAATGTAACAACTACAATGAAGATACTTCTGCTTCGTCATCATGTCAGTCGAAAGACGTAAGTATACTATCTTATGTGGACGATAAGACATAAGTTTCATTTTCGGCATTGTATTTAAAATGGCATACCAAAAGTATCGACTTTTTTTTGCGTCAAATCCTGAAATTTAAGCTTTCCTCAAAATAAAGTCATATAAAAGTAGCCTGAACATAGTCGAAGTCAAAGCATTATTCCTTACCAAAGTCACAATCAAGTATCAAAGCCAAATTTAAACTACAAAGATCACGCACAGATAGTTCACCCTTTAAAAAAAAACACATTTTTAACTAATCAATCCCAAGTTCGCAGTTTTCGTCGTCAGGGGCGGACAACAGTTCAAAGACACCGTTGATGTCCCCGATTGCCGGTGGCTGCGGGCGTCACGTGCCTTATCTGCCTTAATTTTATGATTCAACTCAGATATGGGGGATGCTCGGCTCGTATTTTGCGTGTTTTAATTGCCCTACGTACGTCTAAGTAGTTGTTATGGATGATTTACTCGTGCATAATTAAAATAGATTTGATGCTCTACGTGGTTATGTTTCAGCTCTTAAGTATTAGTAGTAAGTTAGTATTAGTTCATAAAATATTATAAATATGCTTTGGGTTAACTACAGTTAATAAAAAAATCTATCACTACGTAAGTTTTAGAAGTTGTAATAAGTAATTTATTTAATACCTAAAAGGTATACTGGTATATTTTCAACCTACATTATTTTTAAACGTTGTTTTATTTTATTAATAAAACCTACCTAATATTTTATTCAACCACTCCGAAATGCCAGGGACGCTAAATGCGAACGGTCTGTCAATATATTCACTGTCAGTATTTATATTCAGCACAAACTATCAAACCCATTGACAGACTTGAAGCGATAAAAATGTAAAAGCCGAATGACGGAGAGCTTTTTTTATCGGCTCTAGACTCGCCAGGCGAAAACGTCAGTTTTGCAGATACAGTGACAATTCACGCCAATTCGTTTGGGGGAGTGTCAGACCACTTTGTAACAAGCAGACTACAATTTGGTTGCTTTTTGAGGGACTCAATTAAATAAATACTTTGTGTTCCGTATGTACATAATGTCAAAATGCATTATTTCAGTTAAAGTACCGTACCATTTTCATTATACCAAAATTAAATAATATAGTGGTCGCAAATGTATATATGTATATCCAGTGTGGTTATTGAAAATTTTATTTAATGGGTTGACCTCCAAATATTTTTCTAATATCTTTCACTGTGAGTCTTTACTGTTAATTAATAAGATCAATGTATTCGGAACCATCAATGTACAACACTGTGTAAATAAGTCCTCTGTTTACGTAAAAAAAAGAAACAAGTTACGTAATTCACATTTTGCGGTCACGAAATCTTCATTGCTTGCTAAGTAGAGCGCAGCATCTGATGTTATATTTAAAAAGCCGCAGTGAATGATATTCGATTCAGTTCACCGTAATAGGCAAGTGGGAAATGACGTGTCCTATTTTTAATTGCATTTATTGGTAGGGTAAGATTTTTTTTAGAAATAAATAAAAGCGGAAGTCTGTTCGCATTGACGGTTGGCTATGAATTCATAAATATGCGTTTTTTTGTCATGTCGGTAATACTGATTGACGTTGCGATTGGATTCCCCTGAAATATGCATTTTCGCCACGTTTTAAATACGATGCTATTTTTATTTTAAGTTACAAAAAATTACAGTTACACACGAAAATCAATATTGTAATAGGGATGACTACAAATTATTTTCCTTAGTCTATCAGGAAGATTATTGAAAAGTATTGGACACGTATTTTTTCTTTTTTCACGTAATCAAACTTATACGCAGATATATTGAGTTGAAATGTCGCGTAACGTCACTGTTAGGTACGATTTATACCTAACGGTGATATAGTTAGCCCCCACTCTCCAACTTTAATGCGTTTTAACTTAGTCATTCTTTGTTAATTTGATAAAACGAAAAATACGTGTCTAATATTTTTTTATTACCTGACTGACGGACTAATTAGAAATTCGATTTCTTTACCCTGCCGTCATCCCTATTATTATGAAATTAAACCTTTTTGTAAATAAATAGTAAATAAATTGAAACGTGCTAGGTACCTTTAACAGATATTTATAATAACCAATATTTTCACATACCAAAAATAATAATCATCATCATCATTTCAGCCGAAATGACGTTATCTGCTGGACATAGGCCTCCCCCAAAGCTCGCCACTCAGACGTCCTTGCTTCTCGCTTCCACCGGTTTCCCGCATGCTTCCCCACTCCATGGAGTAACTGGAAAAATACAGTAAATATAATTATTAACTTTTAACATACATATATACTCGTAGAATAGATATAATTATACAGAATCACTTATATAATAACATAGCATATATACACGGTGGGTCAGAAAATATGGCAAATAATTAACCCACCGTATCGGCTATCGATTTTAAGTATATTGTATACGTCTTTAATTTTTTCCGAGTTGGTAAAAAAAAATTGTATATGGGATTGGTCGTGTGAGCGACGCCTGAATCCTATACAAAATATATTTTTTTACCAACTCAAAAAAAATTAAAGACCTATACAATATACTTAGAATCGATAGCCGATACTGTGGGTTAATTATTTGCCATATTTTCTGACCCACCATGTATATATTATAGTAAGTATAAGTAGTATTTATAGTGTTAATAATAATAATAGTAAACTCTCTACTCGCATAAAATCATCTAATGGTTTAAGCGAGTGACTTTATTTTTTGGTAAATGCACTTGTAATTTTTGATCAATAAATATAAAAAAATGAAAGGATTATATTTTAATAGTTGTCCGAAATAAATAATATTTATTTTTATTTATTTCATTTTTAATGTTAAAACGAAAATTAGAAATGATTTGAACTTTTAAATTCAATAGATAAAATATCAAGTTTAAAATGCACAAATAGATAGAATTATGTATTAATACGAGTATAACGCACATGTTGCATTATCTCAACTTTTATTCCAATGCGTCTGAAAACCTAACATGGCCCCACTCAAGAGCTCCTCATCCCCCTTATGAGACAAAAATACACAAGTCAGCAGGTTAGCCCCCAGTGGGGTTTAATTACCGGCCACTAAATTAAGGTGGGCCCGGTTTTGTGCCGCGTTGCAGTTTGACCGGACCACTGTGCAAGACGCTTTATGAAGACGTGTTTTTGGACAAAGTTTTGATGATTGTTAGGCTGGTGTGAGTTTATCGTTTAAGGCTTTGATAATTAAATTTCCCCTTTTATGCGTCATGGATCTTAAGAGGGTTTTTCCTGAAAGTTGGCAACGTCGCATATAGCTGTCAAATGTTTCGCTGTATTTATTAATTTCTCAATATTACTGAATTAAAAAAGATGTTATCATTCTATGGTTGAATGACGCGTCTCGTTTTATATTTGTTGGCTAGGCATTCAAATGATAAGATTACATTAAAATGCATGGAAAATACGATGGAAAGTTTTCAAAAGATAGTACTTCCATAATCCTAAAAATTTCATGTTTCTATGATAATTGTTGCAATCATACTAAATGTTTTATTCAACCATAGAGCGATAATTCATGTTTTCATTCAGTAATATTCAGAAATTAATGAAAACAGCGAAATATTTGACAGCTATTTGCGACGTTGCCAACTTTCGGAGTAAACCCTCTTAACTTATTTATCAATTTTAAATATTTCGAAACTATGTTTCTCTTAAAGTCAGTTTACAACTTAGATAGGTACAGAGTTGTAAGAATATTAATAGAGATAATATTAAAATACTCAGTCATATTTCTTCGTATCTTAGATAGGTATAATAATACTTATTTTAGAAGGAATCTATTCCATAGTTGTAAACCATTCACAATAATTTTACTGTGATACAATTCAAATGAAAACGAACCTAGTGAAGCAATAGGGGTTGAACGAAATCGAGTCATCATCATCATCATCATTTCAGCCGATAGACGTCCACTGCTGGACATAGGCCTCCCCCAAGGCGCGCCACTCAGACCGGTCCTGTGCCACTCGCATCCACCGCGTTCCCGCGACCTTTACAAGGTCGTCACGAAACGAACCGATTCTTATGAAATTTGGAGTGTATGCTCAGTAGGTCTGCTATTCTTCATATCAAAAAAAATTATACGGTGGTACGAAGTCCGCGGGGTCAGCTAGTTCCTTATAATAACAAACTTTACCTTCAATGAATTTTTGACCAACGTTAAATAATAGCAGCCCACTGCTTATCTCTCTAAGGAAAAATGAAGTTTTCCAAGTAATTATCAACTCTTGTCCGTCCGTACGTTAACTGGCGTAAATTAAATTACGGCATGTGCACCCTGAATCCTTAATCGCGCCGCCGCACTGCATAAAGAAAATGCCAGATGCCCGGTTCTGATTTTCGAGTGCGGTCGAGTGTTAGATACCTGATTTTGATTTCGATGATGTAAAAATTGGTATTTTCTGGTAACTTTGTTTACTACTACAGCCTATTTGCGTCCCACTGCTGGGCACAGGCCTCCTCTCATCACGAGAGGGTTTGAGCTATAGTCCCCACGCGGGCCCAGTGCGGATTGGGGACTTCACACACATCTTTGAATTGCTTCGCAGATGCGTGCAGGTTTCCTCACGATGTTTTCCTTCACCGAAAAGCTCAGTGGTAAATTCAAAGTGAATTTCGCACATAAGTAAACTTAGAGGTGCGAGCCGGAATCGAACCCCCGACCTAGACCTGCAGAGGCATGGGAGGCGGTAGGTCGAACCACTAGGCCGCCACTACTACTACTACAGCCTATTTGCGTCCCACTGCTGGGCACAGGCCTCCCCTCATCGTGAGAGTGTACTGCAACTTTGTTTGTTTGTATTTTACTTTTCCAGAATTAAACCACTCAACCGATTTATATGAAATCTAGAAAGACTATAAGAAAAACCTAGAAAAGTAATAAATCCATACTTAATCCATATTATCCATATTAACCATATTAATATTATAAATGCGAAAGTAACTCTGTCTGTCTGTTACCTCTTCATGCTTCAACCGCTGGGCATAGGCTACTTTTTATCCCGGAATAACGCATAGTTCCCGCGGGAACGCGATAACCGAATTCCACGCGGGCGAAGTCGCGGGCAGAAGCTAGTAATAAAATAAATGTGAAAGTTACTCTGCCTGTCTGTCTATCTGTTACCTCTTCACGCTTCAACCGCTGGACCGATTGAGATGAAATTTGGCATGGAGATAGTTGGGGTCCCGGGAAAGAACATAGGCTACTTTTTATCCCGGAAAAATGCATAGTTCCCGCGGGAGCGCGATAACCGAATTCCACGGGGGCAGAAGCTAGTATTATAAATGCGAAAGTTAGTCTGTCTGTCAGTTACCTCTTCACGGTTCAACCGCTAGACCGATTTGGATGAAATTTTCTATGGAGATAGTTGGAGGCCCCGGGAAAGGACATAGGCTGCTTTTTATCCCGGAAAACGCATACTTAGTTCCCGCGAGACTGTAATAACCGCGAATTCGTGGACAGAAGCTAATAGTAACAAATGTTTTTACCTTTGAAGTGAAACTTTCGACAAAGTCGTGGGAGATTACTAGCTTCTTTGTAAATGAAAAAGTCTTATACATATTTATTTATTTAATTTAGGCACAGTAACAAGTAACAAACAAATTACAGATTTGATGCTTATTTTAAAAGTAAACTAGTGCTATGCCTGCCACTCGATTACAACCGTGCACGGCATTCGAATGACACCATTAATAGTACATTACAGACCTAGGGTGGTGAATTCGTAAATGTCCCAGATCGCAGGTGTCATAAATATGCGATCTAGGGCTTTACGAATTACGGTTTGTTAAAAGTTTTACGTCTTGCCTTGGCCAAGAAGTGAGATTTTGGCAGAAAATCCCACTTTATGGCCAAGGGTGATGTAAAAATACATTAACTTACAAATGAATAGATCATGCGAAATTATCGTAATTAAGGGCTTATTCATCATCATGCCAGTCAACAGACGTCCACTTCTGGACATAGGCCTCCCCCAAGACCTGTCTTATGCTACTTGTTTCCACCGGATTTAAGGTTGTATAACACCAAAATAAACAACGAAAGTAATTTATATAAATTGCAAGTATTATCTACGGCTTTATCATTGTTTTCAGTGTTAAAAACTTGCTCCTAATCGTGGGAGCCTTACAATAGTTCACGTGTGAATGTAACTTTTACAATAGATGCCGTAATTCTGTTTTGTAAACTACAATTTGGACCTATAAATATTTTGATATGCCTATTTGATAACCGAAATAAAAGCAAAATTATTTTAGAAGATAATCAAAACCTACTATGTTTCAAGTAATGGTAAGTTTTTAACATACATATATTTATTTACATACAGTAACAATACATACATCTTGATCTTTATAAATAAGTAACTTAGTATTTATGTATTTGTATAGGTCTTCTCAATATCTTTATCCATACCAATATTATAAATGCGAAAGTAACTCTGTCTGTCTGTCTGTTACCTTTCACGCGTCAACCGCTGGTCCAATTGAGACGAAATTTGGCATGGAGATATGTAGTTGGGGTCTGGGGAGGACTACTTTTTATCCCGGAAAACGCATAGTTCCCGCGGGAATTCGGTTAACGCGCTGACCTATGCGTTTTCCGGGATAAAAAATTTACCTGACATGTAGAAAGGATCATTATGTAGGTAGTACTTTTGCTAGAAAGCTTACATAGGTCTGGTCATATTGGTTGTATGTGAAATCGGTAAATTTTATTTATTTCAGATATTTTTTTAGAAATTTGGCTAATTTAGCCAAATTTCAAAGTACTACCTACATAATGATCCTTTCTACATGTCAGGTTAATTTTTATTAATAGGTATGTATGAAATGCATGCAATTCCTAATTAGGTAGGTACAGTCGAGTTCTCTAATATATACACACTTTTACACCTTGCTCCCTTGTAATAAGGTCCAAAAGTGATCATATATTAATGAACTCGACTGTACCTCTTTACGCTTCTGCGTTTGACTATGCTGCTTTATTTTCGGCTGTTCACCATCCGTATCAAAGACGCGGCCAATCTCGGCGGCGCTCGAAAAAGCACATTGTTGCCGCCCTTTATCTCAGCACTCGCTAATTTTTAGGGATGTGCCGCTAAACTTGATATTTTTCAACGACTCGGGCCACAGATTTTGGCTACGGATGATGAACATTGAAAAAGTCACTAAGTGTTTGGATAAATCTATATTGAACAATAAAATACCCCGTGATATTGCTAAGAAGACTCTCGATTAAGCTTATTATTATTATAAAAAAACTGAATCAAAATTGTTTCACCCATTTCTAAGCTACAAGCACAGGCTTTCATACAAACACACGTCAAACTTTGAACTCCCTTCCCTTCGATCTCGATTCCCACTTCCTTTTTGCGTCGGTGGTAAAAAACACGAATCATCTCGTGTACCTATATTACCTTTTATCAGATAGGTATTAACGTAGGTACATAATTACGTTAATTAATTAAATGAGAGCCTGCTCCTGCTCAACAGTTGGCGCCGCTGGCGTCTGACGTTTGGCTGTCGATGTCAACAACAACAACAACAATATCTTCATTGAACACCATATACAAAACACAGGAAATACAGAAAAAATACGCAGCTAACGACTGTCGGTCATTACATACAAATAGTGTCAATGTCACTATGACGTTAGAAGTTTCAGAGACCTCAGTGTTGCCAATTTAGCAAATGATATGGCATTTAATGTGGCAACACTGAGCTTCACGCGAAACAAGCGCCTCTAGCGACGAAGTCATACACCATAGCCCTCGGTATGGGCTTCCACTATTGCTTTTTATAGATAAGATGGTGCGCATTTTCCACAACCAACTACCGACTACCGTTTTCCCTGCTCCCACCCCTTCGCGGAACTACTCACGAGCTGGAATTAAAGCCTTTCTTAAAAGCTAATCCCAGGACAAAGCGTTATTACAAACAGCCACGGGGTGTGGGCCGGCCGGCTATTGTTTATTTTAATTTTTACCCAAGAAACGCTGGTAAGACTGAGAAGAAACAATATGTCAGAATAGTGCTGTCTAGTGGGCTATTATGTCTTATCTTTTTGTGAAAATGAGACTTCTAGTAACAAAATAAAACGTTCAATAAGCTTCATATTTAAAAATCTCAGGAAGTTATCTGAAAGCTATTAAGTAAAAGGTGGCTGGACATGTTCTGTTATCAGGAGGCACGGCAGTCAAGCCAAGACGAGTGACCAAAAGTGCAGGCTACTACTTACCTTTTCTGGAAGCGTTTCGTCGTATGATCGTAACCTTCTAGATTCGGTCTGGATACACCTGAAGTTATAGAATGCTGAAATTTGGTGTGAGAGCTAGGATTAGCACACAAACAACATTAAATTTAAGAAACCTGTAACCCCCCCAAAAAATAGTAGCCTCTCTTCCACTAGCTTCAGTTACCACATTAAGTAGTAACTGTAGCC
This sequence comes from Aethes cnicana, assembly GCA_963971205.1. NCBI lineage: Eukaryota > Metazoa > Arthropoda > Insecta > Lepidoptera > Tortricidae > Aethes > Aethes cnicana. Next base: position 13,811,671 of record OZ020278.1, on the reverse strand, counting down.
AGTAGTCTACACGCTGTTTAAAACAAAACCAGGGTCTCAATCAGTAGTCTCATGTCTCGTGTAAAATTCCGTGCGGGTAATCTCGGTTCACTCCACAAAAATCGCTGTTTTTGTTGCTGATTGCTCATCACGTCCGTTATTTAGGAACAATGCCGTCTAGCATGGGTACAATACGATGACGAGTATTCCAAGTTTCGTATGAAAACGGCGAAGAGATATTGCTCTATTGTGAATTATGACGTTTGAATTGAACCATGTGGAAATTATAGTTGGTGTAGTAATAAGAATTCTAAAGATTTGCTTGAATATTTAAATGACTATTATCTAAGGGTCTGAGTGGCGCGCCTTGGTGGAGGCCTATATCCAGCAGTGGACGTCTTTCGGCTGAAATGATAATGATTATCTAAGGAATTCACTGAGAGGAGGCCTATGCCCAGCAGTGGAACGGAAAAAGGCTGTTGTTGTGGTTGTGGTGGTGGTATTATCAAAGATGGTCCAAGAAGAAGTTAAGATTTTTCGAATCGGCGATCATTGGGCCGATAAAGAATGCTTTGATGTCATCTATCAGAGGATCTAGCTATTAGTGTTAGTTTGATTGAGGTAACCTTTTCATGTAAAGGTTTTAGAATGAAATTGAAATGTGAAATGCTCAAATAGCCGAGAAGATAAATACTAAGGTTTAGATTTTAGAATAATGCAGGAGGAGACTTACTAAGGAGTGCTGAAGAGGAACAGTATCAGATTTATTGAATCAAATATGGAAGTTAATATTTCAATGTAAATTCCATACTAATGACTGTTCCCTTTTTGCTGTTATTAGCAGTAATTTCCAGAAGAGGTACATAAGAAAAGCTAAAACGCATGCAAAATTTTCCAAAATCTACCACCTCGTACGTCAATAAGGCGCAGAACGGCTTGTAAAGTACACGATACGAGGACGGTAAACACGCCGTTACTCACACCTGCGGGGTATTTATGGGGACGCCCGGTGCCGCGTGTGTGTGGGTGATGCGATCGAGCGCGATGATTTGTTGGGAGGACGCGGGCTCTTTGGAAATTAAAACATTAAAACACTTTATAGTTTAAAAAGATAATGGTAAAAGTGTCACATTGCAGGACTGATGGCCGATGGCGCCAGAAAGTTCTCGAGTGGCGTCCGCGAAGTGGAAGACGAGCTGTCGGCAGGCCTCCAACAAGATGAAGCGAAGACCTCGTGAAGGTCGCGAGAAGCAGGTGGAAGCAAGCAGCACAGGACCGGTCTGAACGGCGAGCCGGATTGCAACCCTCTTCTTCGCTCTTATCTAAATTTGTAAAATTCGTAGGTATCGCTTATCAAAAGCTTTGATTTTTCAATGACCGATTAAATTGCAAATAACTTAGTAGGTATCATAGAAAAAAAATAAACTAAAGGGTAGTTATCCATTTCTTTCATTCATCACTTCAAATTAAGACATTTTGAACTCCAATTTGGTACCTATTTTTGATCATTAAAAAAGTTCCAAGCGCCTTGATATTTTTCGTAAAGGAGAAACGCTTTTAATATTTGACAAATCATGAAAACGTTTTATTAACTTAAATGTAACATTGTATATTTTGTAAAATATGATAAGGTTCAAGCTACCACCATCAAACCTGGATTACTTCGTCCTCCTAAAGCACTTCGCCGTCAAATTAACTGGAGAGCAAAAACCCCCAATGAGCGCGAAAGACGTCGGATAACGTTACATTTTCGCAGCTAACGATTCCGAAGCTCGCTGTCCCATAAATCCTCGAGCTGATTGATACATGGCGGTGGGTTGACGCCCATCCAGTAATTTAGTGCCGTGGCACGCCCACCGCCATCCGATAGCGACTTTTGTTTTGCATTAATTCCGCTTCTTGTGATCGGGGGTGATGGCACCAAGATTGTCGATAGGTGGCGCTGAGTCGGTCCCTTGTCGCGTGTCGGGGCAACTGTAATGTTTTACTTCTTTAGCTGCATAATATGTGGAGTTTCTGGCCAGTGTTAAGTAAGTTTCACATTGGAACTAGTTTATGTTGACGACATCTTCATTTTCTAAGCCGTCGTTCAGTTTTAAAAATGTTAAATCCTGTTAATCGGTATTAACAGTTACAACTTTATCTACACTGAAATTTTCCTTTGTTTTAACTGCAGTAAACAAAGTTCAATTGGTGCAAATGGGTGAATTATTTTTTTTCTTCACGGGTTGCCATGATTATCTATACGGTCTCCCAAGTCACTCTTTAAAACTGCGTTTCTATGGATCCACCAAATGTGGAGCTTCTTTGCCATTTTCAGTCCCTTCCCGTATCTATAGGACATCTTTTAAGCAACTTAGATGTCCTTATTGGAACAGTTCTTCTAAGACTGAACTCCTCTCACTTTGTCCCCTAACAAACAACTCAAAATAAAAACAAGAAATTGATGATCCAAAATATACATATATTTTTTTAATTCCTATTTAGAGCGGTTTAAACGTTAATTTATTTGGCATTTTGGATAAGTTAAAAAAAAAGATTTTGTATAATTCCCAGTTCACATTATTAAGTATTTTTTATTTCATTTTTTTAAACTTGTCATTAATGTCCGCATTGTCAAGTTGGACGGCGTCCATTGTTGCGCCGAACCGCCGTTGTCACGTTGACGTGAATAGAAAAACGGCAATGGACGCGGCTGCGGCTAATTTCCGCTTCAACGTCACATCAACGCTCCATTAGCTTTGTTCTAATTTTTAACGCCGACGTGTGATTGACTTTTCAATACGATTTAATATAATAAACTAGCTCCAAACTTATAGGACTAATATTTCGCAATAAAGGCAAACACAGGCACTGAACAGGGACGACTGGCGGAAAAATGGGAGGCCTTTGCCCAGCAGTGGGACACTCCAATAGGCTAAAAAAAAAGTTTTTATCAAATAACCAACCATAGTGAAAAAAAATACAAAATGGTAAGTGGCCCATGGACACCGAAATCCTATGATCCCCCATTAAGAATCCATAAGATCTCGAATGCGTTGCCTACCCTGAGGCCCAAGATGGAATTTCTCTGTGCCAGAAATTTCCTTTTTTGTTATCTATTAGCCTAGGTAGGTACTAATAATAAGTCTGTAGAAGAAGTCGTGTCTGAAACTTGAAAATTAAAAGAAACTATCAAGTCGAGGGGAATATAAATATAAACGATACTGAACACAAAATATGTCCGGATTTAACTCGAAAACTACCGGACGGATTGCAACAAGAATTTGGTATGGGGGTAGTTTATAAAACTGGCCAACATATAGGCTACTTTTGACCCCGGAAAAACGCATAGTTCTCGCGGGAACGCTGTTTCTGAATTCCACGCGGACTAAGTTGCAGGCAGAAGCTAGTCATCAAATAATGCGGTATGACTATACGACTTTCGACTTCTATCCTGTATTCGAAGAAACCGAAAATATCCACGAAATCTAATGGAAAGCTAAAACTAATTACAATAACAATCCGCTTGAAGTACAGTCAGTCAGATAAGACGTGAGGTACAGTCGCGATAAGGTTTCAGAACGGCGTCGCCGCGGACGGCAAATCTTGGCTGGCTTGTTTGTGAGGCGACTGTACAGTTATGTTGGGACGTTTTTCGAATTCTGCTCTCTTGGCTTGTGTTAAGTCGTGGTGGCCTAGTGGTTTGACCTACCGCCTCTCATGCAGAGGGTCGAGGGCTCGATTCCGGCTCGCACCTCTAAATTTACTTATGTGCGAAATTCAATTTTAATTTCCACTGAGCTTTTCGGTGAAGGAAAACATCTTGAGGAAACCTGCACGCGTCTGCGAAGTAATTCAAGGATGTGTGTGAAGTCCCCAATCCGCACTGGGCCCGCGTGGGGACTAGTGGGGACAGTGGGCCGTAAACAGGCTGTCGTGGTGGTGGTGGTAGTATTGGCGGCTAAAAAATCTCTTATCTCTGTGCTAAAAAGAAAATTCTTATTAGTACTTAGGTAAGTACCTACATTTACAGAAGAGGTTATACTCGTATGTGGTAAATAAAATAAAGGGCAAAATAGCCATTACAGATACCTATTTTGTTTAGTGTTTGTTTACCTGTAACTTAAGTAATACAAATTGTAACAAATTACAATATTTACAAAGAGTCGCGCATATTGGTATTTTCTTAAAAAAAATGTTTTCCGCCCCAGATTTTGCACGGGCAGGTATGCTAATGAAGAGAGTGACATCCAAATTTATTATAAAGTTTATCATTCGTACCTAAGGTGCTGCGTTTTAAAATGATGTGTTTACATTTTTTTTTGGAAAAACGTATAATTCCCGCGGGATCGTAATAACTGAATTCTACGCGGGCGAAGTCGCGGGCAGAAGGTGTTCAATGCTAAAAGCAAGTATCAGATACCCTCCAGCCAAACCGCCTTTGAAGAATCTCCCGTATAAAGGCACCAAAGCATTAGGTGTTCAGCCAGAGCCTCAATACAAAATTCACCAAACACTCAAAGCGTTATCAGGACTCGAATCCCAATGCCTGCCACCCGTCCACTAAAACGCTAATATTTCAAGCGACCACTGCATCTTTACCACTTTAAATCACACTACTAAGCAACATATCCTAGTATTTTATAGCCATAGGTATAGAGGTGGTTTTCAGAGAGTTTTTGGTAGAGGAGCGGTAAAGTTACGTTGGGATAGGTTAAGAGATAGTGCTTGTGCGGGGGCCTGTGGTCGCGGTCACGAATATGCAGGTATTGGTACAAAGGAACCGTAAGACAGTCCGTGTGGACGCATGCCTGTGTGCATGCTCGTTGTTGTACGACACGTTAACGACTAATAATATTCAAAAACGATGCTTACATCACTACATAATCATAGAACAAAGTCCCCCGCCGCGTCTGTCTGTCTGTTCGCGATAAACTCAAAAACCACTGAACGGATTTTGATGCAGTTTTCATTAATAGATAGAATGGTTCCTAAGGAAGGTTTTAATATTTAATTTGTTATAGTTTTCTGTAAATTAAATGAAATACGACGATGTTAGTTCAAGATGGTGGAGAAAATCAAGCCGGCCGGGAGCTGTCATCGTAAACACTGCCTCATTCCTTTGAGTTATAACAAAACAATGTATGAAAGAATTGCTCCTCCTATTTAGGTCTACAGAAAAGTCTCTCTGATGTCTCAGCACGCACACATGTGTTGAGAGTGTTGGTGGTGCTTTTTAAATACATTGAAGCGTTTTGAAATGCGGGACTTTAGATAGTAGAAGTTCTCTAGTACATTTAGGGACAATGGAACCGCGCGCCCAGTCAGTTTTGGAGGGCCCCTGAGACGCGTGCATTCAAAGTGACCGCCATTAACTCCCGACACCTGCATTCCGCACTCTCAAAAGACTCGTTGAAGACGTGTTTACTTATTTCCGACCAACACACAAACCCTATTTACTTATGCTCCTTCTATGTAACATACCAGCAGCGCCCGAAATATGTCAAATACTAGGAACAATTGTTTTTTTCAAAATTTTAATTTTTGCGACACGCTTTTATTGCTGACTGTACTTTTCTTTATAAATCCTTCATCTACCCTTCAAGACGAATCAAACGAGTTTATGTAGTTTTATTACGGAGTTCCTATGGCCACCTTCCAGCTCCATCATCAGATCAGCTCCACGGCATCATAATATTGCATTGTCACGCGATTTACATATTCGTGCATAATTTCAGCTCAATCGGAAATCGGAAAGTGGGTCAAATTGTTGCAATATTCCATTACATAGTTACATACAGGTCGACCTAATAAAAGCGTGTTAAAAAGTTTAAAGAGTCGATAGTTTTCCTCACTTTCCACTCCATGCTAAATTCCATCCCGATCGGTTCAGATTCCATATCGATACTAAACAACAGTGTTCATTATTGTGTGTGCATATGTATAAGTAATGTGTATATTTACACTATGAAAGTATTGAATACAAGTCAGTTAAACAAATGAGCCCAAAGTCGACCATTTTAGCAGTTTCCATCAGTACATCACTACAAGTTTTTATCGTCCGTCTTCTAAGCTGAAATAGGCCTTCTCCATATTTTGCTTTCAATATCTATAAGTGTCACCGTCACTAACTACCTTATACTTACCTTATACAAACAACTAACATCCAAACCATTAAAACGTATTTACCTTTTGCCGCTGGACACAGGCATCCTCTCAACTTAAGTGAGGGCTTCCACATCTATAATTGCTCGATTGGTAAATAAATTGAATTTCGTACTTAAATAGTTATATTTATAGGTGCAAGCTAGATTTCAGCCTCACTCTCTCCGACTCATGGAGACGCTAGGTCAATACACTAGGCTACCACGGCTTCTACAACTAACACAAGTCAAATTCGCTGATATACCTAGGCCCGGTTCCTATATCCACGAAACGCCTCGTTTTGCCTACGGAAGGTTGATTTTTGACATTTGTTCCATAGAGAATCTGTCAAATTTTAACCGTCCGTAGGCAAAACGAGGCGTTACGTGGATATAGGAACCGGCCCCTAGTCTAGCTAGTTGAACAAGTCCAGGGCGGCACAAGTAGCAGATGATTGCGTCCGTCAGAGCCGATCGATGACGTTTGACCCCTTTACCTGCCCCCCTCTCGTCCGTCTTGAAATCCGCTGCAACTCCACTTAAGGGAAAGAAGACCTTTCAAGAAAAATATATATTAAACTAGCTCTTGCCCGCTACTTCTGGATTTGGCGCATAAATATTAACATGTAAAATACCGTTATTCTCTTAAATTCACTCTTAGTGCTAGGAGCAAATTTTGGAGTGAAATTTGGCATGTGTTTCGGTCAAATGGTTTTCGAATTACGTCTTACTAAGAAATGTTTTCAATTGGCTAACTATCTTACCCGCTAACCTGGGACTCTATTCGATATAGGGACAGGGATAATCTCAGGGAATCTCCTTGTCCCTATTTAAGACTTTGAACAGCCCCTACTGCCAAATAGCAGTGTTCGCAATGTTTGTGATTCCGGTAGGGAGTGAGAGCCGGTGAATTACTACTATAGCATAGAGGCATTCAGGCTTGATCCTCGCGCTGGGAACGCATTCTAAATCTTCGAATCTTCATGTCGGTGCACACGTGCATTGGTTTTAACGTGAAACGTCGGTTTCCGCGAACCCGTTCGAAATATGAGCTAAAAATACACTGAGTAGAATCATGTTTCTAAGACTAGCTTAATAGTTATTATTATTTATTACCTAAGGCTTACCTTAAAGGGATCTTCTTAAAGGAATCTTCTTAAAGGGATCGGCCAATTCGTGACAAAATGTAACATTCCACTTTTATGAGTTGTACCCATTATCTGTCGTGATTTTAAAGACTGCTCACATTTATAATACGTTTTATGTCTTCCCTTCCCCTTAACAAGGCGGGTGGCGACTACAATCTGCCGCTCTTTGTCCGTCGCGCGTCACCCGGGCTCCATTTTATACCCACTTCATACAGGATGTATGGATGTAGAGGATGTATGGATGTAGAGGGTGGAGGAATAACCTTCATCTAGGTGAGCTTGCGTGGGCGTTTAATTATTCAGATTCGAATGAACGTGGGAATTTTCATGACGTGTTTTGACTACGAGACTATGACATTATGCATATTGATTTATTTTAATAGACATCATGAACAAGATCTGAAGTTAGTGAAGATTTTTTTCTTCCCACGGGTACAATACATTTTTCGGGATAAAAGCTTATTCAGCCTTTGTGTGTATGCTGTAGTCTCTTCGGATTCTGGACATTACTTACTGATCATAAAAATTCAAAGAAATCACTTGTTTTTTGTTATAAAATCGTTCTTGGCCAAAAAAGATAAAATATCAAGTCTCCTTGAGTAGGTATCTCTCGTATGAAAATCTCATCACACGCCTAAGTATTCGTTAAAAAAAATACATAACTGAATTATCTGTTTCACGCGTAAAACAGCAGCGGTCAAGGCAATCCATTTTAAACACATAAATGTACATACAGTAAAAAATGCATTTGCATATAAATATCACGAGTTGCAAGAATCTACAGCAGCATGCAAGGCGCAATCAAGAAAAATCCAAAGAAAACTGTGCCAAAGTTCCAAAGAAATAGTACCGTTCTCGACTCATTTTCATATTTCGAGCTATCGGTCGGGCAAAACAAATCCACAACTCACGGCAATACCCGTGCAGCGAGTGCACTTGCAAAAGCCACTGGATATGGCACTGTACTATCTTTCGACAATACTCTGTATATTGTACCTACTTACTATCTGGGCGACCTTTGCTCGGATAAAAATGGCAAAAAATAAATTTTCCCAGATATGAGATCTAGCTAGATCGATTTTTCATCCCCGGAAACCCCTATGTACCAAATTTCATCGAAATCGTTAGGGCCGTTTTCGAGAAAACTATTACAAATATGTATACATACTAGCTCACCGAGCGGACTTCGTACCGCCTTAGATTTTTTTTTGGGATGGGTATGAAAAATAGCTTACATCCTATTCTCAGCCCTACACAAAATTTCATGAGAATCGGTCGAGCCGTTTCGGAGGAGTTTGGTTACAAACACTGCACTGACACGAGAATTTTATATATTAGAAGATATATATACACAAATATTGCTCGTTTAATAGTATAGGATGTATATATAACAATAATAATAATAATAGGATATCGCAATATCTATATGACAAGAGTATCCAGTCAAATGACGTCCATATGCAAAATACACTTTTGCAAAACAGGCTTTGGTCCCGTACCACTCCGAGGGATTCTCGGGAGCTCTACTCTAGTCTAGGTAGTCGCTCCAACTGGCTAGAGGCCTGCGTGTTTATTCGAGAACATTCCCAACCGAGTTGTTTGTCTCTAGTGTGAATATTTTATTGAAAGAAAATATTAAAACCCAAGTATAAAAAATATAAATGAGTTATGAACCATTTGATGTCATCATCATCAAGTAATGAAATTTGATAAGACTGATTAAATTTTATATTCATTCTCTAGCTAAAAAACTAATTAGGAAAATTGCTGGGAACATTTAAAATCGTCGCGTATTTCCCATTTTGGCCTAACAACCAAACACACAGTTTTGCTTTAACAGAGTGTGAGGCACCTCAGATACCTATTTAATTCAGTTTTCTGTTTATGTCCCAATGGTTCAGCGGTATTTTCATCAGAGAAATCATAGTAAATAGAAAAAAATACACGTGTCAAAGATAATTTTAAGTTTTTAAATGTGGCTCTTCCAGCCCCCCAGCTCATAGCTTCGGTGGCTATTTACTGCTGCTTACTGCGACCGGGCTCATAAAATTCTATCACCCAAGCCGTCCGTCTCCCCCCGTTAATTCCTACCATTGCTGCTGAATGGGGGTGGGGGGAGGGGGGATTTCGTCAGGTCAGTTTCGAAGTTGATAGTTACGAACATAGGAAGATAACCGTTAAGCTGAATTGTTGTATGGCGAAAGTGAAGTCGGAACGCATGCAGAAATTCATCTTTTATTTCTTCGCTTCAAGTGTAGGGTTTTCTCATTTATTTATTAGTTGGTAGACGAGCTGTCGGTAGGCCTCCAACAAGATGGAGTGGCGACCTTGTAAAGGTTGCGGGAACGCGGTGGATGCGAGTGGCACAGGACCGGTCTGAATGGCGCGCCTTGGGGGAGGCCTATGTCCAGCAGTGGATGTCTATCGGCTGAAATGATAATGATGAAATAACTCTTTTACCGGTGCATTTAGCAATACTTTCTCCTGCATTATAACAATGTAAAGTAGATAAAAACAGTCTCGAGATTGACTTCAACAGTGCGAGTATTCAATCAATCAAACAACTATTTATTCAGCAATGTGGCCACATAGGGTCACTTTTACGCGTCAGAAATGAATTTACCAGGGCTTCCGAGACCCATTGCTTGAGAAGAAGCGCCGCAACAATATTGCCGATTCAAAAGCTAAATTAACCCATCTTTAATCTAATTAGCTTCTTTGGCCACCATTTAATTTCATTAATCAAATAGGTGCAAAGTTAGAAAACTTAATGACACACAATTCAAAAAGTTAATTAAAAAAAACAAAAAACCCGACTGCGTAAAAAACTAAAAAGAAAAAAACAAGACTACTTAGTTCAGTAGTAGCCTAGTAGCTAGGATTATGTTAAGTAATATTTACCCATTATTTGTAACATTTTAACCTAGATTTTAAATGGGTCCCGACTGTAGGCATCTTTAGATTCCTCAATAGCAATCAATATTTGATTATATATCTGATGGCGACGGTAAATATTACTTAACATAATCCTAGCTACTAGGCTACTACTGAACTAAGTAGTCTTGTTTTTTTCTTTTTAGTTTTTTACGCAGTCGGGTTTTTTGTTTTTTTTAATTAACTTTTTTTATTTTACTATTTTTAGTTAGGGATTATAAGACCCTAAATTCCGCAATCTTGTCATTTCATGGAGAGAGTTGCTATCGTGGGGATTATTAAGTAGCTTGCGATGATCTAAATTACTGATTATTAATCCCTCTAGAGACCTAACCCGGCTCAAAACGCTACAAAGGCCTGACCCTATTAAAATTCTTCAAGTCAACCGATAGATGGCGCTACTGGTACTACATTAGAGTATTAGGTAGCTATTTTATTTATTTACGAGCGCTGAGTACTGACTATTGTAATTGGTACCTATAATCAATTAGGTTATATTTTACTGTATTAAGTAGGTAAATAACACTATTGACACTTTAAATGTAATAACGAAACTAAAAGTCTTCAAGTCAACGGATAGATGACGCTACTGGTACACTACATTGCACATGCGTACGTACTTGATTGAAGTTTGAGATTTATGAAAAACATTATTATTATTTTATAGTTGTCATGACCTGCTTGAAGACTCGGTGGCCTAGATTATTTCCTGTGTTGCTAATTCGAACGGATTTACTACTGGGTGGATAGGTACCTACTTGACGTGGTTAGTAAAGGAACTTTGAATCGTTATAAATCATAAACGGTTCTTTTGTCTGAAAAATGGTCAAAGGAACCTAATAATGATTTTTAAATACCTATTCAACGATACCTCACATGCCATAGTTGGTTGACTTTTATTTTTTTATTTTGTACAATATGGCGTCTGGTGGCCGCCATTTTGAATTTTGATTAATTTCATATCTTCAGTGACACTCGCGCGATTCAGACGAATCGATTGACGTATGATTCATTAAAATCGACCCACGCGTTTGAGCTCTAGTGTGCCACAAAGGAACAAACATACATACATACATACATACATAGACAGGTAAACACATAACCCTCCTTTGCGGTGCGCAGTCGGGTAAAAAGAAAGGAAATCCGCTGGATGTACTTCGAGATGTCTTTCGAGTAAATGGCGTAAGATCGGTCTGTCTATCGAAACCATAATAAAATTGATGATTATAATTTTTATGAACACTAGACGCGTTATACGTAACCCCAAATTTTGATTTAAGTAATTTTCGTTTCTGAATTCGCAATGCTCTTCAGGTCAAAGAGACCTAGTTGCATAGAATTATTATTAACCGTAGAATGAAACCTCTGCCATCCCAATAGGCTATATGTTTGCAAATTACCCTAACTGGGTCCAATATACGACAGTTCGTACGGTATGCCGTTCGCTCAGTTTTCGATTTGGCAAGCCCAAGCGCAATAGAAGATCGTATGAAGTTGTTATGAAATTTTTAACTTATGTCACGTTTCGAGATTGAGCCGGATAACGGTTATGTTGCTGGTTTATGTGGTAGTTTGTGGGAGATTTGTGATTAACATTTGCGGTTGTTTAGGCGAAGTTGCTTTTGAATGTCACCTATGTCTTGACAAAATAAATAAATTGATTGATTGATTGATTGAATCTAACAATATGTAAATAAATCAATCAAAGAAGTGAAGCACAGTGCAGTAAGTACTTGAATGGGTTAAATTAAGTTATTTCTGGGTGAATTTTTGAACACGACGTATTTTGGTAATATTCGTGGCGCATTTTTTTTTCTTTTATTTTATAATTTTGATAACGGATTACAGTAGAAATTGGAGGTGTGAACCAAATGCAAAAAGAGGCACACTTTTGTGATGAATAGTTTAGCTATAATTCGATGCCGAAAATTTTCATTGCACACAAATTACAAACGCGCCACACAAATTAAATTTTTAACTTTAGTGACATAATTTTGCTAGATAAAACTAACTTTTTTTTTACTTTTCGATTTGTTTGCATTCATAAAAACAGCATACGATATTTCTTGAAAACATCGGTCATATGGTGCAAATGAAAAAAATATTAAAAATCAAAATGCGTTTCTACAGACTAATTCAATAGAGTATACAATAGAACGTACTGTTATTGTATTTATGTTGTTTTTTAAAGATAACAAGTATAATTAAGCATATACAAAGCTCATACTGTCGAAATAAAACCTAAAATGTAATTTGTGTGGCGCGATTGTAATTTGTGTGGACTAAAATGGCACACTAATTACGCCACCCAAATTACAGCAAAAGTGCATTTGATTTTTTTTTGTCGAAACCATTTGCTTTAGTTAAATGACGATAGGAATATTGATTCTCGATAATCTTAACTGTAAAACACTTAAATAGACATTATTGTAAAAGAGTTGAATATGCAATATTTACTGGCCACACAAATTACCTTGAAGGCTGACCAAAAACATCGTGTCACGAACTATCCTATTTTTCTAAATTACAGCAAAGACTACAACCATTTTTTTTTATTTTTGGAATTTAGCATAGTATTTTTTTTAAACATGGGACATGCAAAATATTCGTGTTGAAAATTCACCCTTCTACTGTTTTTTTTTAGAATTTTCCATTAAAAAATTGTAATAGTCAAACATATGTAATTGGATTCGAATAGTCAGTCAATCCCGCCCCCGATCCCGCTAGTGGGCCCGCGTGGGGACTACAGCCCAAACCCTCTCGTGATGAGAGGAGGCCTGTGCCCAGCAGTGGGACGCAAATAGGCTGCAGTAGTAGTAGTAGTAGTAGTCAGTCAATAAATATTTTTTATTTAGTTATAGGAACAAATGTTTACAAAATCAAATTCATTTTATTTCATTTGAAATCTCAAAGAAGTACATATTTCCTACATAAAACATGACCTACATTACACTGCAGGGTTAAAAAAACACAATTAAAACCCTCGGCGCAGGTAGGTAAACAAAGCACGCATTAAGAGGGTAGATTAGCAAAAACGGGTAAAATACGAGGCGCCTGTAAATTTCCTTACACCCCTGACGGCCGTCGATGGCGCTGACGGGGTAGGGTTCGCAGAAAAAAAGGGTAAATTATCGCTACATTATTTAAGTAAAATTATATTTTTGGTCATTTTGATCAATAGATGAAAAATGTAATGGTTATATTATGATTTTAATCCAATATTATAACCAATAATGCAGTAGGATTTTTCGGAAACTATTAATTATGATTTATACGACACTCAAAAGTTATATGCAGTACCAAAATTAAATATAAGTTAAAATTTTAAAGGTGAAAATATATAAAAGCTATGTATTTTAGTACACTATTGATAAGGTTCTTTAGTGACTTAGGTACGAGGATATTTTCAAAATCAATCAAATTTTTTTGCACCATAAGTGCCTTCAGATTTACTTAATGATAGGTACCTACATAATTATCTTGTTGAAATTAAACAGGTCCCTTTGTATGGAAAATCCTATAAGTATAAATCCTACACAAAGTGACTCGTTTTCATTGCTGTTGAGTGTATATAAGATCTAAGCATATAAATGTTTTGTAGAAGCTTGCCAAGCGCTCCCCCAAAACACAATGCCCTAACTTTTCGGCGCACCTTACCTCACCCGATCCGTCGTTCGAGCCGTTACTAAAAGCGCCTTTTTTAATCTCTATAAATCATATTTATGACTTGTGTAAGCTTTCTGTTTTATTTACCCTTTTATAATTTTGTTGCTTGCGCCTACATACTTGAGCTAGCGCGAGGGATCAGTTTACGGCGGTTTTAACTGGAACTTATCAGTTTTCTGAAGATTCATTGATGACTTTTGCAAGTTTATTTTTACAGTGGAATTATTAGAGTTGTACCTATTGCTTTTCAAGCTCGGATGCAAGGACAATAGTACATTTTTATACTTTTGCGAAAAAAAAGGAATAAAGTAATATATGAACAGGATGAAGCTCAAAAAACTTTACGCACTAGTTCGTAAAAAACAACTTTAGGCACGCTCACTAGCTGTCAAAAAACAAAAAGCGCTCGTTCGGAAATGACAAACTTGTGACACGTTAAACAGATAGGTACCGAAATGTTTACTTTTTGAGTATTAAAAATTAGTTTTTAGAATACCATTGATAAAAATTAACGATTCTATAATATGCTCGATGGTCACTTTCTGTGGTTATTTCATAAGTATCTAAAATACATTGATATAGGTAGGTATTTCAGTGGTATCTTTTCATTTTATGTCTCAATCCTTAAATCCTTAATTCCTACAATCAAAGTACCTATTTAAAGGTTGACCATCAAAAAAGAATTCACTGCGAATTAAGTTTTGTGCTAATGACCTTCAAGGCTTGAAAAAATATTTCTTCCAGTCATAAGAGTTGTTGGTGTTTCTGAGTGGTATCCGCTTGCTTTCCCGCCAACGTTTACATAGAGACTAGAAAATCTTGCGATATCACGATCCTTTTTTGCAGGCAAGACGCTATGCAGTATCCGTCCAGATGGCTATCTTCATCTTACCCACTGACCTGATGCCAAACAGCAGCGCTTAATTTCTTGCATAGAGGCATTCCATGTTAGGCCTCAGAGATTGAAGTATTTTGATCTTAATAATAACTAGCTTCTGCCCGCGACTTCGTCCGCGTGGAATTGGGTTATAGCGTTCCCGCGGGAATTGAGCGTTAAACTATAACAAATTATATACGAAAACCTTCCTCTTGAAACACTCTATCTATTAAAAAAACCGCATCAAAATCAGTTGCGGAGTTTTAAAGATTTAAGCATACATAGGGATATAGGGACAGAGAAAGCGACTTTGTTTTATACTATGTAGTGATGAAATCTTATGATTTCATTATGTCCACAGCCATATGGAGCATTGCCATCAGGCGGCCTGCATGCTTGTTTACACAGCAATAACATAAAAAAACCCTCGATTTCCTTTCACTTGCGCTCACCAAAAACGCCCCCCGCTCGTAACTCCCGCTTTTCCGTGGGGTTTTTGTCGTCCGCTTACATCTGCGATCACGGGGCGGCCAGTAATTAATTCAGGCTTTTGTTCCCCGTCACGTGTCTTTGTGCGATGATGTATCGTTACACGCCTTCGGAAAAATCCGACGGTGCCGTACACGTGTTTTTAATTGTCAGAAAGGCGGGCTTGTTGAATTGATTTGCAAATACCTAAAGGTTTTTTTATTTTATTTTCCAATTTTTGTGTTTTAATTAATATTTGATTATAATACTTTTCTCTCATAATCGTAACAAATATAAAATTCATAATTTTAATTTAATTAATTTAAATTTTTGCAGAGTCCGTTCCATAGATATCTGTAACATACATTGAGGAAAGCCTTTCCTTAATAGGTAGGTACCAAAAGACATTCCAAAAAGGACACGTTTAATTTAAAGTAAGTACCTAATCAATAGAGGTCAAAAGAAACTTAACGAAAAATATTGGCTACAAAAATTGAAAAGTGTATTTGAAAAGTCTGAAAATCCTTTACAGATACAGGTATTCATCATCATCATCATCATCATTTCAGCCGAAAGATGTCCACTGCTGGACATAGGCCTTGCCACTCAGACAGGTCCTGTTCCACCGGTTTCCCGCGACCTTCACGAGGTCGTCGCTCCGTCTTACGATACAGGTATTAAAAATAGAGAAAAAGTGTCTAACCAAAAAATACGAAACACACTGGCCACTTGGAATTAAAAACTATCTAATTCACTTAAACTGTTCGATACTACCTTTCCTTTGACGGCCAGTAGCGTCATGCACACAAAGCTAGCGATTACACAGAAAAAAAAGCGCTTAAAAGGGGAGAGAGGGGGGAAATGCAAATATGAAATATGAAAATGAAGATGGCATGTAATAAAAGTGATATAGAGGACTCGGTTGGGCCATTCCGACGTTGGGTACGCGTCTCGTCAGGTTTATGCCTGGCCGTCTATCATCGCCTGACACTCACGGCTGCCTCCTTGGGGCTAGAATGGCCCCCGCCTCCCCGTGGGGTGGGCTGTCAGATTTATTATTTCAATGTTGACGCGGTCGGCGTGCGAGACTGATTAGCGTTTGACCTCATTTAGTTTTGAGGAATGTCTTTGTTTTGAAGTAGCACTTTGTTCTTGCTGAATACGGATCACGGTGTTTTTTTATGTATGAGAAGATTTTTGTGGGTAGACACGTTGTTGATATGACATTTTGTCTATTTTAGTTGTTATATCACTACCTACTCAAAGGTCCTATTTTTAGCGTTTGAAAATCACAATACATAGGTTGACGTAATAGGTTTTTCATTATTTTTATAAGTTACATACACGCAGAATTAGAAGTCATTTTACATTTACCACTGAGCTTTTCGGTGAAGGAAAACATCGTGAGGAAGCCTGCACGCATCTGCGAAGTAATTCAATGATGTGTGTGAAGTCCCCAATTCGCACTGGGCCCGCGTGGGACTATAGCCCAAACCCTCTCGTGATGAGAGGAGGCCTGTGCCCAGCAGTGGGACGCAAATAGGCTGTAGTAGTAGTAGAATTCACCGACATAGCCCGTAGAATTGCGGGCCTTAAGTGGCAGTGGGCGGGGCACATTGCTCGCAGGACTGATGGCCGATGGGGCCGGAAAGTTCTCGAGTGGCGCCCGCGAACCGGGAGACGAGCTGTCGGTAGGCCTCCAACAAGATGGAGCGACGACCTCGTGAAGGTCGCGGGAAACCGGTGGAAGCAAGTAGCACAGGACCGGTCTGAGTGGCGAGCCTTGGGGGAGGCCTATGTCCAGCAGTGGACGTCTTTCGGCTGAAATGATGATGTTGATGATGAGTAGTAGAATTAGAAGTACACACTCAGTCTCTAATTGTTTCCCATTTCCATCTAAACAACTAACTAACCGACCTACAACTCCTCCGAACTAGCTCTAAAATTCTAACTGGGAAATTTTTAATTACCATAAAGAAGGCTTAACCGGTGTAGGGTCAGCAAATTCAGCGCCAGCGACGCAAACACCCGGGTTAATACGGCGCCCTAACTCGGCGTAAGCTTTTTGATATCTCCGATACTGTGCAGCTTGGGGTAGCGTCGGCAAAACAAGTTGTTAGTTTTTTTTTAAGTATTACACTTGTACAACTTATATGTACTTGTTATAGTAGATAGTAGATATTACGAACGGTACAATTTAAGTTTTACGAGTATGCTAGAATATAAGGATTTATTTTAGAATTAAATAAATACTTCGGTTGAGATGGATGACATCCAGATCTTGGATGGCATGAAGTGGATATAACCAGCCCAGGATAGAACCAGGCGGGGAAGATTGAAGAAGACCTACGAGTTTACCAAAATGATAAAGGACAAATGGCAAATGAACGCCTGATTGAGCTATTTAGGAACATATACTATAACTAGCTGACCCCGCGGACTTCGTACCGCCTTAAACCTCACGGAGCCCGAGACCTTTCCAACGAATGCAAAACCGTGGAAATCGGTTCGTGCGTTCTGGAGTTATAGCGTCAGGGAGGAAAACCCGACTTATTTTTATATATTAGATTTATGCAATCGGGCAAACTGTTCGAAACGTCAGGACAAGCAAAACATTTTTTTAATTAAAAAAAATTGTTTATCGCGTGACGACCCGTCAAATAGCGTGTAATGTGTAACAAACATTGTCACATCCACACTCATAACTTTAAATCACATCCAATCATTATAATATTAAAAAAGACTAATTTCCCTGCTGTCGCTACCACAGGGTGTTTAGAGGCGGGTTTACGGGCGCGCGGCCGCGTCCGTCAGCCGTGGATGCGTCTGCACATGCAAATGCTCCCAAAAAGAAGCACCTGCATTATACAGTCCAATAATACAGTCACAGCGTTGAATTAGATCTTATACTATATACTACCAGTAGGTACATATAGGATAGGGACTTTACTTGAGTTTTTGACTATAAATACATTTAGGTACATAGGTACCTAATATGCCTTCTCTCTCTCTTTCTCAAATATAAGAGAGTACCAATGTGTTGAAATGTTTGAACGAATTATGATAACAATAGCACATAGGACACTTTAAAGAGATAAATATAAAATATAAATAAAATGCTGTTCATGTGCCTATTAAAATATATGTACTTAGGTAAGATAGCGGTGGGCTCCACATATCCAGGTTGAAATTTCATTTTGAAAAGTAAAGTGAGTTCCTTCCTATGTATTTGCAGTTTGTGTAATTAATGGGTACTACGTTCATCGAAAATGAAATTGTGTGCAAAATATGCGTACAAAAACAAATTAAATGGTATCACCAATACACACACACACACAGTCTTATTCCGTAGTGTGTCACCGCGGTTTCACACTATCCTGTTTAGTATGTTATGTATGTCCTCTGTTGTATGGTTCGCTTATGCTCCTAACAATGGCCAGCTTCCCGTGAGATACTGGTCTGTTCTTACCTGCACTCTAAATACTTGCTAAGTACTTGCGTTAAGGGTAAAACGGTGTTTGGAATTTAGTAATGTGTGAAGCGGGGCTAGAAAGTTCTCGAATGGCGTCCGCGCACCGGGCGACGAGCTGTCGGTAGGTTCCAACAACATGGAGCTACGATATTGTCAATTTAGTAGGAATACGGTGGATGCGAGTGACTCCAAGACCAATCTGAGCCTTGGGGGAGGCCTATGTCTAGCTGTGGACGTCTTTCGGGTACCATGATGATGATGATAATGAATGTATGAATTGAATCAGTCCCAGCATTAGCTATTAGAAAATGGTTGGACCCCTGTAAAACAGCATACCAAAACTTGGACAAATGTATATCCTATACACATGTAGATGTTATTTTCAGGATTTAGTGAAATTTGGTATGAGGATTATTTTACCAAATTTCACTAAATCGGTCAGAAAGGATAAACCAAAAAACAAACCTTTACAACCTGCGAGATCGTTGGCGTAGATTAACACTTTGCCTGAAGGTACTTAATAAATAGAGACAGTTATAGTTATTGAACATTTATAAATTAATTGGCCCCCTCAATAGCATTTCTGGAAATCCCGATTCCCTAAACCTATAAGTATTATTTATGCATGCAAAAGTCCCCTTAAGTTTGCGGTGACGGCAAAAAGCATGTGCGACTCTTTACGGCGGCCGGCGTTACAGGCTTTAGGCCAGTATTTAGTGTAGCCTTAATGTTACGAGCTGTATTTTGGACCCGGACCTACTTAACAGTGACCGTGGTTTCCAATTCTTGATTAGGTATGTTTTTTTGGGTATATCAGTGATAAAATTGTTATGTCGATGCCTGACGGTGCTAGCAATAGGGTGAGAATGCTCCGTAAAGACGAAGTTTGTGCATTTATTTATGGTGGTAGCGTAGAAGTATTTTTCATGGTATTAACGTTAGCAAACGATCAATCAGGCCGACTGATGGTAAGTGGACTGAAGCCTATGAAATTGAGATCTGTTCACAGATTCGAGTTGAGATTTGAACCTCTGTCTGACCAAATCGCTACGGCGACTTCATAGCAAGTTCCATTTGACGCCATCGGATGAAGAGGAGTTTGTTCTATCGAAGATCCACCTCACAGGTAGTTTAGATCATCTTAGACACTGGAGAGAGGTTGGCTTTCTGTGCTTGTTCTACCTTCTGTAAATGTACTGAAGAACTTTTTGAAATGGTGCCACCGACGCGCTTGACGGTTCACCCCCACGTGTCTCTGGATGCCTGACAATCATTAACCTATAATAAGTAATAACATATGGATGAACAGTGCCTAACAGTATATGTAAAATATATGGAGCAAACTGACATTAGACAATACGTTCCTCGCCTCTTTGTAACTTAACTTAACTTACTTAACCTAACTTAACTTAACTAAGTGCCTTAGCTGTTCGGGCACCCGTTTTTACGGGGCCATTTTTCTCCGGCTGATTGTGAATCCTTTCTTATAATAGATCAATGCTGACAATCTAATAACATTCGAGCTTCGCGTTCTTTCCACCCAACCTGTGAAATGATCTTTCTTTTGAAGTGTTTCCGTCGCGCTATGATATGGGGACAGAAAAAAATTACAATTGTGAGAGAATTTGGTGCAATATTGCATGCAGGTGAATATAATGTTCTTTTAGTTTTTTTTAGTTTAACTGTTAAATAGCTGCGACTGCTTCTACCGCAAAGGCTCGGTCTGAAAACCAGCGCAGGATGAATACCCAGCACTATGCTGAGACCGGAACCTATTATTGCACATTAGTTATATTGTGTTTTTTATTATGTATACTTTTAATATGTTGCGTAAGGTTGTGATAATAAATAAAGATTCTGATTCTGATTCTAATATTCCTTTTTTTTGAGATTTATAATAATTACTAGCTTCTGCCCGAGACTTCGTCTGCGTGGAATATAAAATGGCCGATAACTTTTCTTTCCGACATCCGACTTTCCGATTTTAATCAAACATAGCTTATATGTTGCTCCAAATGATGCTCTATTTACCCTTGAAAACTGCATTCAAATTGGTTCAGTAGAAACAAACAGACAGACAGACAGAAAAGATTTCTAAAAATCGCTGTTTTGTTCCCCCGCTCCTTTTTTTGAACTTTTCTTTCTATGTACCTACAGACACGTCGGGTTCTGCTCTTTTATCATAGTATAGAAGATAGATAGATACAAGATTAAGATTAAGATACTAAGATTATAGTATGGATAAGTATGTCGTTACATTAATATTAGATACTCTGTTTTGATTAGTCAAGCTTAGTCACGCATCTTACCTACCACCGGCCTAACAATAATAACCATAAAACAATACATCGGCGTGTAAATATTTGGCTCGTAAAAAGCGATACTGCTACAATGTGAATCAGGTGCGCGGTAAATCTGTCGGCGATGCGCACGCGCAGCTAGGGTGGCCACGCTGGGAGAGGGACGCCGGACAGTCTCGATGAGATCGAAGATACCATAAAAACCTATCTACTATCCATACTTGCAAAGTAATATAAATGCGAAAGTGTACTTGTCCTTTCGATATCCTTCAGCATCATCATCAACAGCCCATAGTAGTCCACTGCTGGACGTAGGCCTCACCCAATGCACGCCAATGAGCTCTGTCCAAGGCGTGCCGCATCCAATCTACACCGGCCACCTTGCGCAAATCGTCACTCCACCTGGCAACAGGATCCTTCGATATCCTTGATTACTACTATTACTACCACTATTACAACTACTACTACTAAAAATTTTTTTTTAAACCAAACTGCATTACATTGCGCCATAGCTACTCGATAAGATGATAGTTATTTATAATGAATAAACTTAATGAGATTCAAGATTGAAAACTTTGTTTCGGCGCCGATCTTATAAGGTCGCCTTTGACAGCTATGCCTCTGGACCTTAGTCAACAGTGCGCCAACTGGCGAGCAAAGAAACGATAGTCCCCATTCAGTGCAATTGATTTTTTTATTATATTTAACGTTGTATGTATACACTTTTGGGCCTTATTATAACAGCCTATTTGCGTCCCACTGCTGGGAACAGGCCTCCTCTCATCACGAGAGGGGTTGGGCTATAGTACCCACGCGGGCCCAGTGCGGATTGGGGACTTCGCACATATCTTTGAATTACTTCGCAGAAGCGTGCAGGTTTCCTCACAATGTTTTTCTTCACCGAAAAGCTCAGTGGTAACGGCAAACGGCTAGTAACAAATAATTATACATTCTACTGCCGGGCATCTCTCCAGTAATAACGAAGGTGTCTCAGAAAACGGTAGACCAAAGCGTATAGAGGTGTCACACAGTGCTTTTCGCTTTTTATTTGATTAAAAATTGGCCTGTGATCAATTTGCTGAATAAACTATTGAATTTGAATTCAAAATTGCTAATTTACTCAGCGGTGCAAACCGAAGTTTGAGTAGAGATCTTCTACTATCTAAAGTCCCGCGCCTTCACATTTCAAAACGCTTCAATTTTTTTCATTATTAATTAAAAAGCACGACCAGTACTCTCAACGCATAGTTGATGGCTGTCTCAGCACGCACACATGTGTTGAGAGTGTTGGTGGTGCTTTTTAAATACATTGAAGCGTTTTGAAATGTGAAGGCGCGGGACTTTAGATAGTAGAAGATCTCTACAAGTCATCGCGTCACATCACATCAGAACAGCTTACTCAACATCGTGGTCACAGCCGACGGCTGCGGCACTGTTTACAACCAATTCGTCACGGGCCTAATGAATCACTCAACACTGTTAGCTGTGGAGGTTAGAATTGGCTTAGAATGTACTAGACATTCTTAATAGCTTATCCATACTAATATTATAAATGCGAAAGTAACTCTGTCTGTCTGTCTGTCTGTCTGTTACCTCTTCACACTTCAACCGCTAGACTAATTGAGATGAAATTTGACGTGGAGTTAGTTGGGGTCCTTGGAAAGGACATAGGCTACTTTTTATCCCGGAAAAACGCATAGTTCCCACGGGAACGCGATAACCGAATTCCACGCGGGCGAAGTCGCGGGTAGAAGCTTGTTTCTTTTATAAAAACTTCAATATCGAAATATCTTTATCGCCAAAAATTTAGATAAACAGATAGGTAGATAGACATTTATTTCATTAATATAAAATTACATTATAATTTGAGTACATTTCAAACGGTCTCAATCTATCTCAAAAAGTATCCATACCGAATTTCATCCAAATCGGTCTAGTCCTTTCGACGTGAAAGAAGAAAAAACACACAAATACACCTTCACATTCATATTATTAGTCGGGATTTAGAAAAATCCAATTTAAACTTCACTACCTACATAGCCCGACCTACTGTTAAACAAATTAAATCAAATAATACTTTTTTTTTTTTCAAATTGTCGCTATATCGCATTTATTAACTCTATGGTGGTTCAAGCAAGACGCCATGAGCCGGGCAGACGGATTGACGCGCTACTGCCAATAGCGAGTTATACTCAATACAAACAGTCGTGATCCGTTTCGAAGGAACAATTACTTGAGCAATAACAAAGCTGTTACAGTTTTGAAAACTATTTGCATTTATGAAAGAGTAAATAATACAAGGTGTTTGAAAATCAACGACAAAAGTTGATTGAATGGGCCTTATTATAACAGCGTATTTACGGCCCACTGCTGGGCACAGGCGTTCTCTCATCACGAGAGGGTTGAGCTTTAATCCCCACGCGGGCCCAGTGCGGATTGGGGACTTCACACACATCCTTGAATTACTTCGCAGATGCGTGCAGGTTTCCTCGCGATGTTTTCCTTCACCGAAAAGCTCAGTGGTAAATTCAAAATGAATTTCGCACATAAATAATTTCAGATGTGCGAGCCGGACTCGAACCCGCGACCCTCTGCATGAGAGGCTGTTAGGTTAGACCACTAAGCCACCACGGCTCACACGGCGGTCTTTTGGGCCTTATTACAACGCAATTCAAAGGTGTGTAGCTAATGACGAACTCGACTGTAACTTTAATCACGTAATGCAAGTATTGAATATTTATTTATTTTTCTCAAACATGCAATGAAATATTGATATTATGTTCTTCTTATTAGCCTGGGAAGTATCACGTTTCGGGCGCGGCTAGACAAATTGGTCTTTAATGAAATTCCATACAAACGTTGCAGGCCTAGGCCGGCAACTCACTTTTTTAAATTTCCATTTGATATATTTGTGACACAGAATCTTGGTATTCCGCCATTTAAAATAGCTACAAGCAATATTTACTCTATGGTTCGCTATGACTATCTGCCAATACAGCTTTAAAAAACATGAACCATATTGGCTACATAGGTAGCGCAGTTTTATTTATGTAAAAAAGACAAAATATATTATATATAAAATATTATTTTATTTATTATTTCATTGCATGTTTGAGAAAAGCACTATACCTACATACATCGGCGGGGAACGGAAGTTGTCGGCCCCGTAACTATCCTATAATACTCGGCCTGCAACATCCTCCTTCCCGGCCTCTGTAGTACCTAATGTACTATATTGAAGTAGTTTTTTTTAAGTATTTTTATTTTCAAAGCAGCTTGAAGGGAAAACTAGTCGCAAATAGCATAATTAAAAACAACAATTAACGCACCGACGCGACGCGACCGCAGTCAGGCGCAGGCGCATTTAATGCGATTCATTATCAACAAAAATGAGTTTATATTTATTTGTGAGCCGACTGTACACGAACAATTTAGACACAGTAGGCCACTCATTGCAATTTTTAAAGGAATTTTCATCGAATTTTAAGAAAATAAAGCTTAAAACGGCCGGGTTGGTCCAGTTGGTAGCAACCTGGCCTTCTGTTCCGATGGTCGCGGGTTCGAGTCCCGCTCGGGGCAAACTTTGTGTGATGAACACGAATGTTTGCACTCGAGTCATGGATGTTAGTATTTATATATTATGTATCTATTTCTCTATATAAGTATTTATATCGTTGTCTAGCACCCATAGTACAAGCTTTGCTTAGTTTGGGGCTAGGTCAATATGTGTGAAATGTCCCAATTTTTTTTTTGTGGCGCTCCTTGGGGGAGGTCTATGTTCAGTAGTGGACGTCTTTCGGCTGAAATGATTGATGGCGATGATGAAAGCTTTTTAGTTTCGTCTTTTTAATGATGCAACAAAACCATCAAAGTACTTAATAATTTAGAAATGGCAAACTATTTATAACTAGGATTTTATGGAAAAGCGTTGTCTCGCGCGAATTCACTACGTAATTATATTGATTTAATAATAATAATAATAATAATCCATTCAAGTATTTCAGAAGAGATCCATAGTTGCTTAGTATACTGTCCCTGGAAAAAAGGCCTTAGCTGGGATTTTTTCTTTAATTATTTATTAAAACTTTATTGCACATTAGAAAAAAAAACTAATACAAAAGGCGAACTTAATGCCATAAGGCATTCTCTACCAGTTAAGTGACCTTTGGGCAAAACAGAAATTGTTGTGGGGTTGCAAAAGAAAACATACTTATATAATAAAAACAAAAAAAAAGACACAGACAAGACAAGACAATATATAGATACACATACCTACTTATACACGGTAGGTCAGAAAATATGGCAAATAATTAACCCACCGTATCGGCTATCGATTCTAAGAATATTGTATAGGTCTTTAATATCTTTGAGTTGGTAAAAAAAAAATGTATATGGGATTGGTTGTGTGAGCGACGCCTGAATCCTATACAAAATATGACCCACCATTTTCTGACCCACCATGTATATATAATAAGGCACATATACATAAATATATACATAACTAGCTGACCCCGCGGACTTCGCACCGCCTTACTATTTTTTTTTAATATGGGTATGAAAAATAGCTTACGTCGTATTCTCAGACCTACTGAATATACACTCCAAATTTCATAAGAATCGGTCGAGCCGTTTCGGAGGAGTTTGGTTACAAACACTGTGACACGAGAATTTTATATATTAGATTATACATATGAAGAGATTACATATACTCATGATGATCAATTCTGCTTACATAAAAATGCACGAACTGGCTTCCTAAACATTATTGCAGAGCTGCTGGTATTGTCTCGTCTGCGCGCGCACCGCAACACGTCAAAACAATTCGGGTGACCCCGCAAAAACTAGATAAAATGGATTTAAATCATTTTGGTGATGCGACCGCGGCAGGTGCAAATGAGCTCGCTGAATGACGAGATTGTAACAATTAAATATTATACTACTACTACTACTACAGCCTATTTGCGTCCCACTGCTGGGCACAGGCCTCCTTTCACCACGAGAGGGTTTGGGCTATAGTCCCCACGCGGGCCCAGTGCGGATCGGGGACTTCACACACATCTTTGAATTACACCGCAGATGCGTAGGTACAAGGTTTCCTCACGATGTTTTCCTTCACCTAAAAGCGCAGTGGTCTATTCAAATTGAATTTCGCACATAAGTAAACTTAGGGGTGCGAGCCGGCATCGAACCCCCGTTTGCATGAGAGGCGGTAGGTCGAACCACTAACTAGGCCACCACGGCTACATATAATATACATTTATAAATATTATAAACTTATAATTATTTACATGTAGTAGGTATGTACGAGATTAGAGATGCTTATACATATGTTGTACTCGTAGTAAGAATACATAATGTACTTTTTGAAATATTTAGGCGTATTTCATATTGCATATTGTATGGACTGTGAAGTGTCTTGGTAAGGAGCGCAATCTTATATGGCGAAACAGTTGAAAACGTGTCCAGCGGATTCGATAAGCAACAAAACAAAACACACTCTCCTCACAACCGTTTTCGCCTCAGCAGCGCCATCTGAAGGCGCTACTGCAGACTATCCGCCTAGGTGGCTTGACTGGAGTGGCGACCGCAGTGCCCCCAACCTACCCGATTTGGTGCCCACTTTTGGAACTATAAAGATTGCGCTCCTTTACATCAACCATACCCCATAACCAATCTCCATAGTATATTGTATTTATTATCTTTTATTATTTGTTCTCATAAATGGTTATTTAAATCTAGAAATTACAATGTTCCTTTAAACTATAAGTTTATTTTTATTATGACATGATCTAAAATTTGACAAAATTATTCCGATACAGCATTAATACGACTTAAGTTATAATACTTATAATTTTGGAAGCTATTTAAACTTCAAAGTTAATAATTATATTCTATACTAAAGATTAAGCTTAGATTTGTGTAAAATATTGCAGCCTCAATAAAAGAAAACAAGAAAGCAATCGACAAACAGCGTACCACATCGAACACCACACTTTATCCAATACTCACTAGAATCCACTGACAATATATACGGGGTGTCCCATAAATTGCACATGCTAACCTAAGACACGCGTCGGACGTACGACGAGTCAGCGGGCCCTTATCACTCCCGGTTATTTACTGCGCCGGCTGAGTTATGGCCAATTTACAGCCAGTCATTAAGGCCCTTAATGGCCTTAAGGTGTCCGGGCAAAAGTTTGGAGACTTGGCCTGATGATGTAGGGTTTTTGCGCTTCAGGATTCGGAATGGAGATTAGGTTTGGCCCAAATGCCATTTAAGTAGGTGCTATAGTTATAAGTGCTGTCACATTCTATGTAAATAAAGTGAGGGAACGGATTGGGTTAGATTTTGCGACTATACTAAGTAATAGTTGCACTTTAAAACACTTGAATTTTTCATCTTTTCCTTAGATTTTTCAGGCTAAGCAACTTAATAAAAATGATTATCATTGTTAACTATGATATAGAAAGATATAACAAAAGAATTTTAAACGTAAGTAGGTATAAAAACAAAACGATTTCTCACAGTGGAATCAAATCACCACATTTTAATGATTGCTTCATTAATTTGACTTTTGCATTACATGTCAGATATCAAACAAAACCGACATCGACCGCAGCCCACATAAATAATGAACGTAAATCTTAAAACATAAATAAAATCGCGACAATGCGACGGACAACAATGGCGATATTCATTTGGGCTGCAAATGATAACCTCATTTGTGCGAAACTGCGAATGAATCAAACGCACATTAAAGCATTGTCATGCGAGTAGAATTATTGTGACGCCTCTCTTTACTAGCACTTCGGCGTTCGTGGCCGATAGCGGCCGAGGGCCCGCCGTGGAGACACATGCCACCCTGTATTTTTAATTTTCAGTTCCTAGTTGTAAGATGAATGAGAAGAGGGATGAAGATGATGATCAGTTGTAAGATTATCTTGGTACTATGCTGCCCTTCCATGCCTCCCGGTATTTTTATCCACGTTTAATCTTTAGTTTGTAGGTGTAGGTCCTATCTACGTTACTAGAAACTGCATTTTTCTTCAAGGTATTAAATATAATACGTATTATCACCACATAATAGAATGGACGGACTTTTTGCCTTCACCAGATTTGGATGCACTCTTAGATGTTTCAGAGTAAGTACTGTGGCTGTAATGCAGGACATCAAAATGCCCAAATCCAAACAAACAAAAAGCTTCACAAATTCCCGCCTTTGACAACAACATTGTTTTCACATTATGGTAACTATTTTTTGAGTGCATATTCTTATTTTATCATGCAGTCGCGGAACCAACATTTCGAAATTCAACATAATTTCTAACATTTTAAAATGAATTTACCTCGTCGCCTCCACGGTTTCCGTTGCCCGCAAATTTTGCATTATCGCCCGCCAGTATGACAGCCCCATGATATATACTCGGACGTATTATAAAAGCAATAAATAAATAAATTTTGGGAAATTTAGAACGCCACCGATTTTATTGCCGCCATAATGAACGCTTTGCGGCGGCCATTTTGGATTCACCCTTTGTTTGGTGCTCTAATGTTTTGATTAACTTTTCAGTGTAAATAAATCATTATGTATTTTAATATATCGTATACATGTGACAGTTTGATGAATGTCTGCTTTTGCAGAGTATAGAGACCTACATACGCTGGAAAACACGGTGTGTCCATACTAAATAATATTACGAATATAAACACGAGAGTAAACTCTGTCTGCTTTGTTTTACTTATTTACCTTGTCACGTACAACTTTTAGGATACCTAGAGACGTATACAATCTCTAAACATTTTCGATTTTTATTATTATTTTTAGTTATACATATTTAGATAAGTACTGACATTAATTAATATTTTTATTAATTTGTACCTAATATAAGACCATCTCTAAGATCTTAGATTTTAGTTTAAGTTAGGGACTATACATCCATTAAATGTAATTTTAGTATGTACCTATATATGTATTTTTATACATATTAATGTAAATCTGTATGTTTAAATTTTGAAAAAAGGCCTTCTGCTGAGTTTGTTGCGGCGCTTCTTCTCAAGCAATAGGTCTAGGAAGCGCTAGTAAATTGATTTCTGTTAAATTCATTTAAAAGTGACGTGTAAATAAATGTGTGCCCAGATGTGGCCTATTTGCTGAATAAATATTTTCATTTTCATTTCACGTTTAAAAGTGACTTCGAAGAAATTCAGTAAATACCAGGAATTTCAGTAGTAGTTTGAGAATCCGGAAATGATTTTTTTTTAAACGGAAACTATTCGGATGTAAAAGTTTAGTATGAAGGCTATGAAATTCAGCGTAATCGGTGTCGCAGAAAAGGGCTTTAGGTTTTAAGTAGCAAAAACCATGTCTTAAACATTTTCATAAGAACCCAGTACAAATATAAGATATATACCTAAATAAAAACACCTACTCGTAGGTATAAACCTACCTATTTAAAAACAGTCAAATGCCAAAAAAATGCCAAAAATTAGACAAACATTTGGACATAAAAAGCTATGTTGATGTTACCACGACGTGTGTAAAATAGCGCTATCAGTAGACATAACCGTTATTGTTATTGTAACTGCTCTGGGAATATAGCAATTTGCCACCTAATTAGTTTCTTGGACAGTACAGTTATACTACCGTCCTAATTCAAGGGGACTTATGGCCAGAAACCTAATTTCATTGTTTTCCATGGATCATCGTATTAGTAAGAGAAAATAACACTTTATAAATTGTAACGGCACTAACTTTGCGTTTCAAAATGTAAAAAAGAAACAATTATATGTACTAATATTGCTTTTAAACATTATGTTAACCCCCCTAAGCGTCCCCAGTTTGTACCTAGATGCATGCAGGTTTCATCACGATATTATAACGCTGAAAGCTCATTGGTAAAACTTAATTGATTTTCGCACACAAGTAAACTTAGCCCTCAACCTCACTCAACCCTCTGCATAGGAGGCGGTAGTTCACTAAGCTACCACGGCTGGTTTGGTATAGGGTAATCTTAAAATAACAACATAAAATGGTAGTAGGTACTTTTCTCCCACAACGGATCCTCCATCGCCTCACGCCACCATCCGCTCCCATTGTGAGCGATTTAGCGTCCCACAGGAGCTACTCCCAGAGCCCAGACGTCTTGTTTAAATCAAGCGCGGAATGACGCCATAACAGTTAGCGACGAGTTACGAGCCCCGCTGATAATGGCGCCCGGGATTCGGTCTAAGTAATTGCTAATTTCGGGGCCTGATAATTGTTTCGGTTTTTTTTTCAACATTGACAGCGGTGATTTTCATTTGGATGTTTTTGGCACATATTAGGTTCAATTTCGTATAGCAAAACTACTAGTCGTCTTTCGCACTGCAAACGGATGGCGGAACTCTTTACCGTTGCTGCACATAAGAAATCATAAGTTTGCGAATGTGCTACCAACCCTGTGTATTATTTTGATGTATTGTATCCCTAAAAGAAGGCTAGGTTTTGTCAGGACTGGGAAGTCCTCATCTGGCATTCTGGTGACGCCTTTTCCGCTTCGTTATTGATTTATGAAGGGCATGTGAGATATAAATGCTATAATCCTAAAGTAAGGATTACAATTATTAAAAATAAAGTTTTCATTCGTGGCTACTTTTGCAATAGACGCGCCTTAAGTTAATCGGATCAAAATCTAAACATACTAATCCAATATTTAATTCGAATGTAGCACTGTCTTTCACTGTCAAGCAGTTCAATTTCGAAAGGACACTACATAGACTGCCACGAAATTCTTCACAGGTCGTCAAACGCTCTGCGATCGCAAGCCAAGTTGTTTTAATCTCAAATTGCTTGTTACCTTCTCTAGGCGCTAGATCCCTCAGTCTTAAGGACCCAAATCAGGCTGTCGGAGGTTACGGCGGGCGGTAAATGCCTGATTAATCTATGGACGCAATGATGGGGTAATCATAGGCTTGTCGGTACGCCGCAGCAGGGAATCAGGTGACTGGAATAGAGATGAAAATGATTCTAATCATGAAAATAATGGTGTTGTTTGACTAGTTATTTCAGAGAGAGTAAATATTATAAAAAGAGAAAGTATCTATGTCGAGGCTATTCCAAAAATGTTCATTAAAGTTGACAGCAAATAGGTAAGTAGCTACAAAGCTGCGAAGGCTAAAAAAGATTTTCTCCAATTCGATAGGTGATTTCAAATTCGATTGTGTTCAACATTTGTCATATATACGTGGTTTGTTAAGAAATTTAATAAATACATTAGACGAGTACCTACTAATGTGTTGTAAGGCTTTAACTAAATTTGGTTCAGCTCTACCTGTGGCTCTGCGTGCATGGCTAAAAGGCCTTTGTATCCATACTCCAATGCATACACTCAACTTGATCATTTTTTTTAATCCTGCTTATTTCAGAAGCTATACAAAATTACAAAAAATATATAGTACTAGCTTCTGCCTGCGACTTTTCCCGCGTGGAATTCGGTTATCGCGTTCGCGTGGGAACTATGCGTTTTTCCGGGATAAAAAGTAGCCTATGTCCTTTCCCGGGACTCCAACTATCTCCATGCCAAATTTTATCTCAATCGGTCCAGCGGTTGAAGCGTGAAGAGGTAACAGACAGACAGACAGACAGAGTTACTTTCGCATTTATAATATTAACTAGCTTCTGCCCGCGACTTCGCCCGCGTGGAATTCGGTTATCGCGTTCGCGTGGAAACTATGCGTTTTTCCGGGATGAAAAGTAGCCTATGTCCTTTCCCGGGACTCCAACTATCTCCTTGCCAAATTTTATCTCAATCCAGCGGTTGAAGAGTGAAGAGGTAACAGACAGACAGACAGACAGAGTTACTTTCGCATTTATAATATTAATATGGATATATAGTATAATAAACAGGACCGGTCGGAGTGGCGAGCCTTGGGGGAGGCCTATGTCCAGCAGTGGACGTATTTCGGCTGAAATGTTGATGATGATGATGATGATGATGATAATGATGATATTATAATAAAAAGACTTAGTTAAAAGTTTGTTTAATGATAATGTATCTATTCTAGCACAAACAAGATCGTTGTGCCGTTACGCACCGGGTCGAGAGCTACAGTTTTGCGCGGATTCGGGCTAATGCCTTAATCTTGAGGCAGTGGACGGCGGGCGTAGAGAGGATACGACAAAAAGGAATAGGTTCAATATAAAAAAAAGGATAATTAACGCGTATTATGTGTATGGAAACCGTGGTGACCTAGTGATTCGACCTACCGCCTCTCATGCAGAGGGTCGGGGGTTCGATTCCGGCTCGCACCTCTAAGTTTACATATGAGCGAAATTCAATTTGAATTTACCACTGAGCTTTTCGGTGAAGGAAAATATCGTGAGGAAACCTGCACGCATCTGCGAAGCAATTCAAAGATGTGTGTGAAGTCCCCAATCCGCACTGGGCCCGCGTGGGGACCATGGCCCTAACCCTCTCGTGATGAGAGGAGGTCTGTGCCCAGCGGTGGGACGCAAATAGGCTGTAGTAGTAGTATATGTATAAGTTTGAATAAACGACTTTTGGAACATAAATCAGATTTTAATGGTCCTAAATGAAAGATTGTGTTTAGACCCACGATAAACGTGATTGAAAAACAGATTAGCGCTGGTAGATTCATTTATTTTTCTGACGTGTAAATTGCACATATGTGGTTAATTATTTAGCTGAATACATGGTTGAATTTGAATTGAATTTCATAATACTGATTGGGATTTGCTTAAATTCGTTGTAACGATTAATCTCTTTTTTTTTCAACCATTAACAATTACATTTACTAAAAGGCCACTTTCGTCGTTTTCCCACAAAAAATACACCTAAAAAAATACTAAAATAGAAATCGCTCTTATCCTCTCTTTCCTGTCGTGTCACCACGAAGGTGTCCCCGCAATAAGTCCCCGCTGAGGAATTATTATTATGCGAATAAATACTCGAATGTCACGACTAAATGTCTCTCGCCTTAAGGAGACAAATGCCGTTCGATTCGCCGGATAGTTCAGGGGATTTCGTTTTGGGGGAATCCATTTTGAGGGAATCGTGAATCTTTTTAGGGTTCCGAAGTCCACAAGGAACCCTTATAGTTTCGCCATGTCCGTCCGTCCGTCTGTCCGCACTATTGCTCGGAGATGCTTAGTTCTAGAAAGCTGTAATTTGGCATGAATATACATATTAGTTACACTGACAAAGTAGTACAATAAAATTTTGAAAAATATTTTTTATAGGGTACCTCCCCTACTCGTATAGTGGGGATGTAATTTTTTTTCTTGCGTATATGGTGCGGTATATCGTTGAATAGGTCTTAAAAAATATTGCATTTTTGCTTAAGTGATGCGTTTGTGAAATATTAAGCTTTAAAGTGCTATTTTTTGTTAGAGTCACGTGTCCCCCTCCTGCCAGCTAAATGGTGGTATTTGGATAGCTGAAAAAAATCACGGTTGTGGCATATAAACGGTGGGTCAGAAAATATGGCAAATAATTAACCCACAGTATCGGCTATCGATTCTAAGTATATTGTATAGGTCTTTATTTTTTTTTGAGTTGGTAAAAAAAAAATTGTATATGGGATTGGTTGTGCAAGCGACGCCTGAATCCTATACAAAATATTTTTTTTACCAACTCAAAAAAAAATTAAAGACCTATACAATATACTTAGAATCGATAGCGGATACTGTGGGTTAATTATTTGCCATATTTTCTGACCCACCATGTATAACGTAGTTGAAAGGAAAACTATCACAGTTAAGTAGGCTGACCAGACCAACTTATGAAATGATAAAAAAACCACTGATTTTTCTCGAGCGGCAGGGGCGTCGGGCGGGCACGTCATACCACAGGCTAGCTAGATGCTAATAAGTGTAAGAATGTTACTGTGGGCATCGTCAATTTCGGAACCCTATACTTTGCGCGTGGCCCGACACGCACTTGGCCGTTTTTTTTATTTTAAATTTTATGCGATAGGCCCCTTTCAGAGCGTTTAACGGCGCGGCCAGACGACGACAGGGTGAAAGAAATCTTAATTCTAACTAGTCCGTCAGTCAGGTAATAAAAAAATATTAGACACGTATTTTTTGTTTTATCAAATTAACAAAGAATGACTAAGTTAAAACGCATTAAAGTTGGAGAGTGGGGGCTAACTACGTCACCGTTAGGTATAAATCGTTCCCAACCGTGACGTCACGCGACATTTCAACTCAATATGTCTCCGTATAAGTTTGATTATGTGAAAAAAGAAAAAATACGTCTCCAATTTCTTTTTAATAATCTTCCTGATAGACTAAGAAAAAAAGTTGTCCCTATTAATATGTAGTGAATTTAGGCGAGACAACGCTATTCCATAACCTACTTCAGCCTATGTATAAGCGTCTCACTGCTGGGCACAGGCCTCCTCTCATCACGAGAGTGGTGTGGGCTATAGTCCCCACGCGGGACCAGTGCAGATTGGGGACTTCACACACATCTTTTAATTACTTTACAGATGCGTGCAGGTTTCCTCACGATGATTTCCGTGACCGAAAAGCATAGTGGTAAATTCAAATTGCTTCATAATTCAAGTAACTCCATAAACACTATCATATAATATCGACATTTGTTTAGATTTTACGCTTGACGCGCTAACCAGCGCCCCTCGAATCGCGTCGAGTGTATTTTCATTTGTTGTACTAGTTTGGATCTTCTACTATCTAAAGTCCCGCGCCTTCACATTTGAAAACGCTTCAATTTTTTCATTATTATTTAAACAGCACCACCAACTCTCTAAACGCATAGTTGATGGCTGTTTCAGCACGTACACATGTATTGAGAGTGTTGGTGGTGCTTTTTAAATACATTGAAGCATTTTGAAATGTGAAGGCGCGGGACTTTAGATAGTAGAAGATCTCTAACATATTGTAACGGTTTGGTGTGTGTCATATGATATTCAGTGTACGTTCTTGTGATAAAACTAGCATTTACCAACGACTTTGCTCACGTGTGTTTAAATTTTAAATTTTCTTGCTATATGTTTAATAGGCGTTACGGTCTACCCCCACGTAAGATTTTCATAAAAAATATCCAAATACCTTAGTTAACTTTTGCTAATAGTTATTAGCTAGTATAATGCTTCTGTATTGCGATTGGCAACTTCATTGATCGTTATAATGCTTTTGTAAAATAATTGGCAACGTCATTGACCGTAATGCTTTTAAAATTTTTCAAAACGTTGTGTTTAAACTTCGAAATTTTGACCGTAAATTAATTCTACCATGAAACAAACACCAATAACCACGATTCGAATGCATCACCGCTCTAAAACGGCAGATCTCAAGCCGAGGGAGTACATAATGGAGAGACTTGGGCTCTGGATATATGGGCGCGATAAAAACGTATCCATCCCGATATGCTGCACTAAATCACTACTTAATAGTCGAAGAGGCCGTAAATATGTCAACAGGCCCAATATCTTAGGATATATATCGACTTTTTTGGTGCACTCATTCAGGATTCCGTTTGACGCGCGGATTGAATTAGGGAGGGGGTGTTTTTATTGCGAAAATTCAAAGCTGAAATTCAGTGGGGGTATGAAGTCGTAGGCAGCTGTGAGTACAGTCAAGTTCATTAAGTTGTTTACTATTGGACCTTATTGCAACGGAGTAAGGTGCGAAAGTGTGTTCCATATGTGAACGACTTTACTTATTTACTTTTAACGGTTAAAATGTGTGTCTTATCACAAATAATCTCTAATATATCTAAAATGGTTATTAGTTGAACACAATCGAAAAATCATTTACACTTTGAATTTTAGATGACGTTTTATCAAAGAACTTTAATAGTTTTTATGTAAAAGAGATGAATTTTAGGTTTTAAAAAAAATGGAATTCAATTACTAATTTAGGATTCCTTACAAAATTACTTTATTAAATTAAAAATAGAAATAGAAATATTTATTTAGACATTCGATACAAAGATATTAAACATTTTTTTGATTAAAGAGAAAAACAGTATTTACGAGCACCAAAAAAGGTGCCCAGGCAAAAGCAGGTAAGGTACGTAAAGGTAAAATAAAGTTTAACTACACAATTGCTTTTAACTCAGAGTTGTAATCTCAACCAACCTCTCAAACTCAAAATT
Organism: Aethes cnicana; assembly: GCA_963971205.1. Lineage (NCBI taxonomy): Eukaryota > Metazoa > Arthropoda > Insecta > Lepidoptera > Tortricidae > Aethes > Aethes cnicana. Next base: position 13,775,579 of record OZ020278.1, on the reverse strand, counting down.
AATAAGTTCCCCGATCATGATAGCCAGCAATGCACAAAACTAATTAACTTCAAGTCTTAAAAAAAGCGAATCACGTCAAATTGACCGTAAAATTGTGAAAGAAAAACAATGGGTCTGGCCGATAGCGCGGACTTAAATTAAAATGAAGTCGGGGCGTTCCCGAACCCTTCACTTGGGACACACGGGACAGTGTTCTGTTAAAAACGCAGCGATTTAGACTAGGCTGAACAACCACTGTTGTCGGACTCATCATCTTCTTCTAATATATAAAATTCTCGTGTCACAGTATTTGTAACCAAATTCCTCCGGAACGGCACGACCGATTCTTATGAAATTTGGAGCGTATGTTCAGTAGGTCTGAGAATAGAACGTAAGTTATTTTTCATACTGAAAAAAAACTAAGGCAGTACGAAGTCCACGGGGTCAGCTAGTCTTCTATACTAATAATAAGTCTGTAGAAGAAGTCGCGTCTGAAACTTGAAAATTAAAAGAAACTATCAAGTCCATATAAAGGAATCTGAACACAAAATGACGATTTTTAGAAAAATTGTCTGTATGTATGTCCGGATTTAACTCTAAAATTACTGGACGGATTGCAACAAAATTTGGTATAGGGGTAATTTATAACACTGGTCAACATATAGGCTACTTTTTATTCCGGAAAATCGCATAGTTCCCGCGGGAACGCTATATTCTACGCGGACGAAGTCGCGCGCAAGTCATTAAATATGGCTGAGCTGAGCCGAGCTGTCATTCCATGGAAAAATGTCGTCTCCATAGTAAACATTTTAACGAACGCCGGTAACAGTTAAGTTTGAATCAACCCAGGCATAGACTGGGCATTCAGTAATTTTTATAACAAGCCGTAGTAGCTCATGGTCGTAGGCTCAAATCTGGGCTCACCTCAGTGTACATGTTTGTTATTTTATTTTCAACTGAGCCAAACTAGAATTTCAATCTTCACCGAAATTAAAAATAAATTCATTTGGTTTGATATATCTCACTAAGTAGCTTGTCCCGGTAACTTTGTCCGCGTAAAATTCGGATAAACTTCAGCCACCTTTGTTCTCAGAAATGTTCTGACGTGTAAAATTGCCTGTATGTGGCCAATTTGCTATATAAATTATTGAATTTGAATTTGAAACGCTCCTTGAGTACATGTATATACATGTAGTCAATCAGTCAGTCTGTCAGTCACCTTTGATTTTTAAATATTTACATTATTATTGTAAACCGTCCAGCGTGAAAACGTTGCTTGTCGCCTTTTATCGCCGTGTATTTGACGCTGGATGGTTAACTCCTAAACTTTCCGAGCTATGAATATTTACGAAAGCATTAATGATTTTTTAACTTCCCTCAAGCTAAGAGGGTTTTCTTTGCGGTACGAATGACTAGGCCTTTTTTAGTTTGAGTGGTTTGAGATAAAAAAAAAACGTTTTAAAGTTTGTTAAATAATAATTATTGACTACTGGACTATTCATAGGAAAGAAGGCGTTTCTAATCGAGGCCACTTGTTTGATATTAGGAGACGGAGGTTTGAACAAACTGACGGGCTTGACTTATACATGTATGTTGCTAAATTTTATCACATTTATTATGGACCTATAACAAACCAAGTAGATTTTTAAATTATTTCTTATAATACATATGATAAAAACGTCAACGCTTCACCTGTGTGATGTGGAGCGATTCTTTATGATGAGTGATACGTTAGTAACAAAATCCTTGAAGTCTTTTATATTCCTAAACCTGGTTTTTTGTATGAAGCCTTATTGGCAAATAAAATACATTCTCAGTTCGAAAGCCAGCGGCAGAGGGAATTTTATTTTATAGAAGCCACACACGCTTGTCTATGATTATTGTCAATGACATGTACCTAATACTACAAAGTGCCAACAGATGGTGTTAGAGGTTTCATATCACTACATAGTATAAAACAAAGTCGCTTTCTCTGTCCCTATATCCCTATGTATGCTTAAATCTTGAAAACTGAGCAAAAGATTTTGATGCGGTTTTTTTAATAGATAGAGTGTTTCAAGAGGAAGGTTTTCGTATATAATTTGTTATAGTTTAACGCTCAATTCCCGCGGGAACGCTATAACCGAATTCCACGCGGACGAAATTGCGGACAGAAGCTAGTTGAATCATATATGATGTACAATTTTAACAAGCCTGAACAGCAAAAGCATAAAGATGCATAGAGAATGTCACCTCGGCCTATCACTATGACTTTCCAAAGCGTAGCAAAGCAGCCGTTCTCAACTAATTAAATGAAAAGTAAGCAAACTGTATCATAAGTCGCGTAACTCAACTTTATCCTCTATTACCAGTTAGCAAAGGCGTGTTATCGCGGCCGCGGCAGTAACTGTACAATTTATACTTTCGATTACGGTGCGGAGATGAATAAAAAACAAATGAGCCCGGAATTTGTTGGTGCGGCTTGCCGGGGGTGGGGAAACTTGTGGACATGCCTTTGTGCCTAAAAGTAAATACGTTCCACTGCTGGGTACAGGCTGATCACGAGAGGGCTGTAGTCTCGGGATCATCACACACATCTTTGAATTACTTATCAGTTATCAGAAAGCTCAGTGGTCATACATATCTTCACAGAATAAGTATTGATGGCCTAATGATTTTACCTACCGACGCGCAGTTGACGCAGTGGGTCGGGGGTTAAAACCCGGTTCGCACCCCTGAGTTTACTTGCGTGCGAAATTCAATTTGAGTTTACCACTGAGCATTCTCGTGAAGGTAAATATCGTGAGGAAACCCACAGGTACCAGATAAGTATATTATAGTATAGTATTTCTTTAAAGAATCTTCAAGCTATGGCTAGCTGCTAAAAATAACAATAATAGCAATAATAATATCATCATCATCATCATCATCTTTCAGCCGAAGGATGTCCACTGCTGGAAATAGGCCTGGAGCCTTGGGGGAGGACTATTAGTACATTATTGCAGAGGCCGCCAAGTAGCGCATTGCCGGACGAGTCAGTTAGAAGGCTGAGCGAAGCGAAGACTTCTATTAGTACGAGTCCGGCAATCGCAATTGCGGCCGAGGTATATATAATGCTTTTCTCAAACAGCGAGGAAATACGTAAGGTCAGTCGGGGCAAGTGCGCCAGGATGGGGTAAGTGCGCCTAACATAAATATATCGAAACCTATAAATATTACTCAACTAGTACTTGGCTGTTTTACAAGGCATAGAGGCGAAATAAATTTAGGCGCACTTACCCCACATCAGTATTTACTACTTCCATGATCGTAGATGATTTGGCCATGGAAGTTGTACTTATTACCTCCATGGATTTCAGTTTCGGGGCAAGTGCGCCAGGATGGGGTAAATGCGCCTAACATAAATATATCGAAACCTATAAATATTACTCAACTAGTAGTTGGCTGTTTACAAGGCATAGGGGCGAAATAAATTTAGGCGCACTTACCCCACATCAGTATTTACTACTTCCATGATCGTGGATGATTTGGAAGTTGTACTTATTACCTCCATGGATTTGTCAGTTTCTCTACAGAGGTGTCTCAAATAGCAAGCGAATTAAAAAAAACACACACACGACAATAATGTTTTTGCTGGCCAAGGCCGGCAATGGACAGCCTCGCGTCTTCTTTTTTTGGAAGTAACACGAACATTTCCGAGCATGTTTGAGAAATAGTACATTATTGCCGTGGCCGGGAAAGTAGGTCTTTGCAGGCTGAGTACTGGTTTAAAGGGCCGAGGCTTCGCCGAGGCCCTTTAATATGTACGAAGCCTGCAAAGCCTTTCACGTGCCGAGGCTTATATAGTGCTTTTCTCAAAAATGAAAAAAAACCTTGATATTCATAATACAGCATTGACACGCACGCAAAGGTAGTCAAGTACTTACAACAAATCCAATGGAACGCCAGTCTTATTTCGTATTCACCGATATTTGACTTTAACAGACACACTAACACGGCAAGTTAAAAACTCGCATGTAGATTTCTCGTTTTTTATAAAAATTAAGACCTTTTATTAATTTTTAAACCAAACTAGTAAACTATTTTCATGAAATTTTGCTAAATAAATCTGATACAAGACAAGAACTCCCGCTCTTTATGGATCGTTCTTTTTTTAAATTCCGTTCTGAAATACATTGCGCTGTTTCAGACACGGATAAAAACGTTTGGTTTCGCGTCAATTGACAGATACAGAACATGCAGACTTGGCTGTTTGGGAATATCTTCGCATATTTATCAGTTTAAAAAAAAGTACCTGTAAGATAATGAAATTTCATACAACATTCCCTGCGCTTATACATGCCGCGGAAGTAAATTCATACAAATTTCCGGGGCATGCAGTTGAGTTTTTTTTTTTAATTTTTGACTGATTGTCAATGACGCACTTTGCAGTCTGATAGAAAGCAGACAATGACGAGTTTCCCCGCCATTTTTGAGAAAAATAATATTATCATTAGGTAATTAGGCTCGGCTAAGCTTTTTTTTATTTTCTTCCGCTTAATGACTTTTATTTAATCTTTTCTTGTCATTTTACAGAATAATAGTGCTTACATTGCATTTTTTAAATAAAAAGGCACGTAATACGTGTATGTGTCTTCAATGTGCGTAGTGAATAAATGTTTTTCTTCCTGTTCTTCTTCTAAATAGTACATTACAGACCTAGGGTGGTGAATTCGTAAATGTCCCAGATCGCAGGTTTTTGCGATCTGGAGCTTTACGAATTACCGCCCGTGGTTTGTCAAAAGTTTTACGTCTTGCCTTGGCCAAGAAGTGAGATTTTCTCTTCGCGTAGCGGGCAGAAAATCCCACTTTACGGCCAAGGGTGATGTAAGTTATATTTGTGGTTTATCCACGTTATTCTGTCGGGTTCATCTCGAGGCGCAGACCTCGCTATTATATTTAATGTGTATGCGCTTGATTTGAACGTAGTATCAAACTCGGGGCATTCTTTGTCTCTACTTATTACTAATTTGTCGTGTTTTCTCTTTACAGTAAACCAAGGGAATTAAATTTTACGACTGTTTGCTACGCGCTACGGGCTACGGGCTACGGCGTAGCGCTACGAGTCTCGGATACGTTTGGGTTTCAAAATAATAAGACGCGCGTAATATTTTGTAGAAGGTCGTATTTTTAGATGTATATTGTTAGAGAGTAAGTTGATGTTCATGCTCTTATTTTATTGTTGATAAGTTTCAAAGTCGAACGCTGAGACGGAAAACGTGGAATGTTTTTGTACGAGTATAAAGGTGTGGATGAAATGTATTTTTTTATTATTACCTGTATTAGGTGTCTTTCTTACCTTCTTGCTTGCTTTTTTGTCAGTTTGTCGCTTTTACATCACAAAATATAACTGAGGTTTAGGTATATTATGAATTGTGATATTAAATGGTGAAAATAAATGAGGTAAAATTAATATCAATTTTATTTAAAACCATTTATTAAGAAAAATAACTTTGCTCGAATCAATACAAATGCATATTCACAAAATGAATTACTAAAGTCTATATTACACGAGGAAAATCATAATGTTCGAAGTAACATAACTTTTTCATGGTAATTTAAATCTTATTACAACCTAAATAGATTTCAAAAGTAACTAAAGTTACACTGGAATGAAACAGTTTTATTTTAAGCACTTGATTGGGGAACAAATGGGCCGATGCGATTGGTCGTAACCGACTGCGCACATAAACTGGCATAATGACGTGATTCAGAGCTGCACGCGTCGATACGGCCTGTCACTCTGTCATAAACTAACGCTTAAATCTGGGCTGTTCGATCCAGGCTGGTTTTAAAAATACGTTTTTTAAAAAATAACCGTTTTTTTTAATCACAGTCAAAATTATGTATACACCCTCTCTCCTCTCTTGATGACTTTAAAGTATATGATAAAATTTTGATTTTATTTTTTTATTTTATGTTCATTTTCCTGCTTGTAAGAACGGTAACGACTCTTTTTACCCGACTGCGTTAGAAGGAGGGTTATGTTTTTCGAGTGTATGTAAATATGTTTATTTCTTTGGCACGCTCTGTAGCCTATATGGCTTGATGGATTTTAGCATGCAAGGTGTCGTTATAGATTCGTCTTAATTGTGAGAGTGACACTGGGTATAACAAAATTGCAAAAAAAAATGGCTGACTTTTGGAGGCATTTTAAATGTTTCCAAAAATATTTCTTTTTGTCAGAGCCTATCGATTGGGGTATCAAAATAAAGGGTTTAATGAACGGATTACAAAAATATATAATGTGACATGAAAAATTGGTTTACAATCAGGTTTTTTTTTATGGAGTTATTAACAGATTCCTGTCTACTTAAAACAAATTAACAACCGCGTCTGTCAAACAATGGAAATGAATAGCTTGAATGTGAACCAAAAAGTGGGTAATTACTCAGGGGGCAGTAAATAATAATTGTTGGGTCATTAATGGGGAGGCGGGTAATTAGCGAGTTAACGGCCATGTTTGTTGCATTACGAGATCGTGGCTCGTGAATGGCGGTCTCTATTTTCATGTCATTTTTAGAGCAACGTCATTTTATTTTATTTTTTAACCTTCAACAATAAGTACACTGTTTCACTGTTTTGTTCTTACATGCATTCTTAAGATCTTAAATGTCTAATCAATTACAGAAGGTCACCACATGTGCCAAAAGAAAGAAACAAACATCACTTACTAAATCTAACTTCTTATTAACAATTTTTTTAACAATACTATTTTAATTATTTTTAACTATTTTTTAAAACTTATTTTTAAAAGACAATATATTTAACAAAGTATTTAACTTTAAACTATTTCGTTAATACTTAATATTCTTTTTTTTCATACTGGAGAGTTGGAGGGAAAAAAATACCATTGCACGGTACTGTAAAATAAAGAGGGGGAGTATATTACGCTCATTGGCGTGCATTGGGTGAGGCCTACGTCCAGCAGTGGACTACTATGGGCTGTTGGTGATGATGATGAGTATATTAAACAACCTGGTTCTACCTTGGATGGTAAGGTGGTAAAGTAGGGTGAACTCAGAGGCGCGAGAAGGAATCGAACCTCAGATCCTCTGCATGAGAATAATAATAATAATGTCATCCATGCCGGTTTCGGCTACGGCGACTGCGACTGCTTGTTATACACTAGAGCGTTGTTGACATGCCCTGACATGGCTAATGTAGCCAATTTTGGCTTTGAAAGTCCGGTAGGTTGAATCACTAAAGATACAAAGGAAACTATAAATCTTACCCGGTCATGTAAACTTAGGCTAAGTACCTAGGCAACGTACTGCTACAGCCTATTTGCGAGCCACAGCTGGGCATAGGCCTCCTCTCATCACAAGAGGGTTTGGGCTATAGTAGTCCCCAGTCCCCACGCGGACCCAGTGCGGATTGGGGACTTCACACACATCTTTGAATTACTTCGCAGATGCGTGCAGGTTTCAAGATGTTTTCCTTCATCGGAAAGCTCAGTGGTGAAGTCAAATTGAGAGAGGTAGAGATCTTCTACTATCTAAAGTCCCGCGCCTTCACATTTCAAAACGCTACAATGTTTTTATTATTATTTAAAAAGCACCACCAACAATCTCAACGCATTGTTGATGGCTGTCTCAGCACGCACACATATGTTGAGAGATTTGGTGGTGCTTTTTAAATACATTGAAGCGTTTTGAAATGTGAAGGCGCGGGATAGTAGAAGATCTCTAACGTATTGGTGCCATATTGGTAAGTAACACACTAACATTAAATTAAAATTACAAAGCACACATTAACATAAACCTCCCACTAAAATATGCCATCCCCACTTACACGGGAATCCCACTTCTGATACATTTAAAAGCAAACAGTGAACATTTAAAACGATTTAAGCGTCATGCCCGTTATAATGCGGCCAGTGAATAGTGCACCGTCATTATCGTAAAATGCAACATGTTTATGTATTTTTAATTCCGCAGTATATTGCGGCGATAAAATGGCCGCCACAGTATGCTGCCGATTCCGAAATCGTTGGACAATAAAGTTGTGTTAATGTTTCGTCGTGAAACAGATATTGTAGAACTGTTGGTTCTAGATTCAACTGTGACGGTGGAGTGTTGGTCGAGTGAGTTTCAAAGTCGTGAGTTGACGCACAGTTAGTTGGCTTTTGCAAAATACACATTACACGATATTCATTAATTTGATTTTTTATTCCGATTGTATATACGTCTAATAGGCTACTATTTCAAAAGACAAAGTACTACTTAATGGATTCATTATTTTCAACCGACTTTAAAAAACGAGTAGGTTCTCGATTCGCCGGAATCTTTTCTACTATATGTACCTTTTTTATAAGTAGGTAAAGTTGTCTCTTTCATTTTTATGATTATTTAGTCATTTTTGTTCATGTTCCGGAAAAAAATCATAAATTTTAACTCTTCTAAACCTACTTCATAAGTGAAATAACTGTTCAGTTTAAGTATAATTTTAGTTTACAAAATCAGCTAATTAATAACCAATCGAGAACCTTAAGTGGCGCCGCGGCGTTAGTTTACGCCCACGAGGCCGTAAACCTGCGGAACGCTCAAATTATTGACGTTAATTAGGCAGCGGCGATCCGCGCGGTGCTTACGCGAGTTACCCACGAATTACAGGCGAGTTATGGATGAGTTAACGGACAATGGTGACGCTGCATGGCCACTTGGTATTCTAGATTCAAAAACATAATTTTAGTGAAAATTGATTTAATATCGTCATCATCATCATCATCATCATTTCAGCCAAAAGACGTCCACTGCTGGACATAGGCCTCCCCCAAGGCTCGCCACTCAGACCGGTCCTGTGCTACTTGCTTCCACCGGTTTCCCGCGACCTTCACGAGGTCGTCGCTCTATCTTGTTGGCGGCCTACCGACAGCTCGTCTCCCGGTTCGCGGACGCCACTCGAGAACTTTCCGGCCCTTCGAGAATATCGTACCTATGTTTAAATATTAATGATACCTTTCTTCTCGGCGCAGCCTGAAGAGTCACTTAAAATAGTACATTTTGATGCAAGTGCGTAAAGTTTGTTATTTTATCATGAGTCCCTAGTTATGTCGGCGAGAGCGAAAGCGAACGTTAACACTAGGGACGCCTGAAAATGACAACTTCGCACGTGTATCAAACGGAATTTTCAATACATTTACGAAAAAAAACGGGAAGAAGTTTACGCACTCTCTCTAAATAACTCGATTTTTGCAAAAACATAAAACCTGACTGCAAACAAAAAAGTTTGTTTGCAGTCAGGTTTTATGTTTTTATGGATTTCACATATATATTTTTTGTGATCCATTCATTCAGCTCTTCGTTTTGATACCCCACTTGATAGGCTATGCCAAAAAAATATTTTTGGAAACGTTTAAAATGCCTCCAAAAGTCATCCATTTTGTTTTTTGCAATTTTGATATACCTAGTGTCACTCTCACGATTAAGACGAATCTAACGAGACCTCGCAAGCTAAAATCCATCCAGCCATTTAGGCTATAGATACAGCGTGCCAAAGAAATATACATACATACGTACATATACTCGAAAAACATAACCCTCCTTCACACACAGTCGGGTAAAAAGACACGCTCACGATGTCAAAAAAAAGCGCTCGTTCGGAAATGACACACTTTTGGCACGTTAAACAGCTATCGAGATGTTTACTTTTTGAGCACCTACGAGTATCAAAAAGTCCTTTAATAGCATCCGCGTAGTAGAAGCCGTGCTGTCTTTAGGCCTCTAAGATGGTGGAACAATGAAAGCTAGACGTTGGGGGAGGCCTATGCAGTGGACTATCTTACAAAGTCAAAGTCAAATACTTTATTTGTGGAACATAGGTAAAAAACAGATGTTATGGATACATGGAAAAACGCTAATGTCTAGCCATTCGGCATACAAATATTTACAGCCTACCTAAAAATAATCTGTCATAACAAAAAAAACTATCATGCACTCTAGAACCGAATAGAAAGCCTTTTCACACAAAAAATCATACAGAGCTGTTTTGAATGATGCCAAGTCGTCTTTTTTCAAGATTTTATCAGGTAAATGATTATATATTTTCGGTGCCATACCAAAATCCACATTTGCCAAATAATGCTGTATTGGAATGCTTAGTGTTAATCTTATATTTTAAACGTTCACTATTAAACCGATACTTACGCGGATATGATCGACTGCCATTTTTGACGTGATAACGTCTTATAAATTGATGAACGCCGGCTGTGCCCACGAAAAAACATGACGAAATGTATGTCCATGTATGTCCTCATGGCGATGTACGAGTATGTCCTACAAAACGGAACATATTCATTAATGTTTTCTTATTACGTTATCACGTAAAATTATCGTACATAAACCGACTTTATAGACAACCGATTTTTTTAAGTATCTCCAATACTTCCTACCTATTTATATTAAAAAACTTAAGATACTTGATACGTCGTAAAAAAAGCGAAAACTAACTTAACTTTATTAAACTAATAAGACTTTTACGCTTTCATGTTTCTTATCACTGACTCCTCTTATTCAAAGTGTATAAAACACTCAATAGCAATGAAAACGAGTCACTTTGTATAGGATTTTCTATATAAATTGACCCGTTTTCATTGCCGTTGAGTGTATTATTTAAAGTAAATATCAGCGTGACCTTTTATCACACTAATTTAGGTATGTCAAGTTGCATTGTGTTCTAGAAGGCAAGAAAATTACATAATTGTGTGCATCGACTGCTGCTGTGACAGCAGTAAACAGCGGGTCCACTCGCAATCGGCGCCGCACGCAGTCCTAACTCGTCCTCGTGCGGTTTGGTGCGAATGAAAACGAATTGTATGGAGTGGCTGCTCTGTGGTATGACTAAGGTGTGATTTAAATAATTATATGTATAAGATACTTGCAATGATGGTATGAACCTACTTAATTAAGATAAAAATAAATAAATACGAATACTTATTTTGAATTTTTTTTATGTTTTACATGGCTTTAATTTTAACAAAGTTGTACAAACTTTATTTTGAAATATTAATAACAAACAAAAAGACAATGGTAAATAGCATTTTTACAGAAAATAGAGTCGACATTATCTGGTAATAATCGACACATTACTACAAACGATAATAAAAGACTATCAAATAAAATCAAATTTATTTCCGAATAAAACCCAGTGTTGAGTCTAAAATACTTATTAAATTTGTTATAAAAAAATTATGTGACTCCAAAAAGGACATTTTTTACTGGTTAGTATTAAAGTACCTAACGTTGAAATGATTGTACAATTTTATTAGTCCTAAAATGTAGAAAACAAAAGTGGTATTAACAGCTTCTACAATTCCCAATGAACTGACCAATTAAAACAAGGCAAGTCGAGGCGGCCATCTTAAATCTGCTCACATATTGGCAATATCGCCGCCTGCGCAGATTTAGCGTTATAGCACGACGCGATTAATATGGCGCGCGGACTAAGCAATAATACACTCTGTGTCAAGGGCGTATGTGCTTCGTCGTGCGCCATGTTAGTTGTATGGTGCTGTACTGCCGACTGCTGTTCGCGTCACCGAGGACAGTGTGGACACGGCCTTACGTGCACTTTATGGACGCGGCCTTACAACGTGTTTACACAGTTTGGTACTAGGCTAGCCAGTTGATTTCTGGGCCACCTTGTTTCATAGAGTATGTCTATTTTATCGTTTTAGTTCTCGTACAAGTTTGATTACTTTCAATAATTCAATTTGATAAAATGTTACGCATTACTTCAGGATGGATGCACTTTTTTGGCAAATTGAAATCGCTAATTTAGTACTAAATTTTTGCAAGTACATAATAATAGTAATAATATTTTTTTTAGACTATCAGGAAGATTATTGAAAAGTATTGGACACGTATTTTTTCTTTTTTCACGTAATCAAACTTATACGGAGATATATTGAGTTAAAATGTCACGATTAGGTACAATTTATACCTAACGGTGACGTAGTTAGCCCCCACTCTCCAACTAAAAAAGCATTAAGCGTTTTAACTAAGTCATTCTTTGTTAATTTGATAAAACAAAAATACGTGTCTAATATTTTTTTATTATCTGACTGACGGAGTAATTAGAATTTCGATTTCTTCACCCTGTCGTCATCCCTATTTAATCTTCACTAGAGTGTCGCTTCTAGAAGACCTGACAACCAAGCGTCATTTAAATCTAGCCGCCATTTAAACGATTAAGGCCCTTCATAGACCCAGCTCAGCCGTCACTGTCACTCGTGGGACGAGTGAAAGAGAAAGCGCTACGCACAGAACGCCCGATTTAGTTAGTATTTAACGCGTTTTAATTTCTATAAAAATACCGTCTAACAAAATGGCATTTATAAAGCTGTCGATGTATGCATATAATATGGATATTTTTTGTGTTATAATTAGTTTTACACTGTTTGATATAATAAACTGGCGTAAAGTTGGATTAGCGGTCCGAGTTAGAGGTTACTTTGGAATTAAATTGTATCGAGCGAAGTTTCGTGAAACGTGTATCGAAAGCTGTCAATGTAAGGATGATATAATCAAATATAACGTATGTTTTTTTCATATTTTTAACTTTTAACATTTCTTAGAAAAGTATGATCTCAAATGAGCAATTTGACGATGCTGGGTCAGGGAAGGGCCTTAAGGCACACGCACACGACAAGTAGGTATGTGTACACCATAATTGTATGGAGTGTCACTGTCATATATGTAGACTGTTTGGACCAGGTATGTACATCGTCAATAACTTCGAGCCAATGGGCCGATTATTAATTATATATCCAAAATCGTATGAGCGCATAATCATTACCAAAAGGCCATCGGTTAGTCGTTAGTCCACGGTCGTACGAACAAAATGGCGAAATTAAAACAGCATTCGGAACGATAACGATAGGCAATTAGAATCGGGATAATTAGAGGCTGATGCACTCATTGTTTCCAGTTCTGCTGATCATACATTTTCAATTTGGTACCTAGCTCTTACACCCACATACACTTTCAAACCTAATTACAAAAGCGTGAGGTTTAAAAGTTCGTCTTTTTGTACCTTGTCTATACAAATTTTAATGGAACTTTTATTTCAATAACTCATGCCTCAATGGGAAATGAAGTTTTCGGCTGCAATACTGAAAATAATGAACTGATAGAACTGATTTTGAGCATTAGCAGCAGGAAATACAAAGAAATCCTCGACCACCACTTATTGGGCAAATATCTGCTGTAGATGGGGTCTGAGTGGTGAGCCTTGGGGTAAATTTCAGCAGTGGACGTGTTTCAGCTTACATGATGATGATAATTTTACTGCTATCAAGACTTAAGAAGAAGAATACCTAGTATGAAATGGTTGCTATTGTAACCCATGTTAATTATATCATTTTATGCATTTTCCAAGCTATTAATCATCGCCTAATACCAATACCACGCAGACGATGTCGCGGGCAGAAGCTAGTTTAATATAAAATCATGTACAGATTGATATGATATTTAATATTTGCCTCCTCACGTGACTAAAATACCTTAAAATCATCACAAATCCCCCGTTCATAAGCCGCAGCCATCGTGATTGCGCCATGACGGAAGATCGTCATCGGATAATGACGCCGCAGCAGTAAAACCGTCATCACGCAGATTTACGCGGCGTTGTTAGATTTTACGGGCTAGGTTTAGGTTTTATTAGGTAACTGTGGGCTTGCAAATCTATCTAGGGTGGTCTGACACTGCATAGAGTTGCCAGAAAGCCTTTACATAAATGTCGTTTTAACCTCGACGTAAAAACCGAGTGTTTTGAGTACCTAGTGCTCTTGGTATCCGTGTTACACGCCGAACCGTATCAAGGTCACGATTTTCACTGAATCGCCAAGATACGTTACCGTATCTGCGTTCGTCTCCGACTCCACGGATCTCGATTCCTCGCCAGTATTTACTTTTTTTATATAAGTTACTGTTGTCAAATAATTCACTCAAACAAACTGATTATAGTCTATATGAGACTGATCGCAGTTACAGAAAGGAAAAAAAGTTACTGTTGAACAGACATTTGACAGCTACGGAATTAACCGCCTGAATCTAGCCGGCGCGCAACTCGCGCCCAATTCGCCCTTACCGTCATTTGTTTCATCCGGAGATGGAGAGTGGATCACTGGCCCGCGTAGTTGGTACACACACATTTACAAGTGTACAGACGTCCTCGCACGCCAGCATTGACACTTCATTCGAACTGTTTTCGAAGACGTGCTTTTATAGGCCGTGTTTGCCCTGTGCTTAGTTATGTTCAAGAAAATCGATTCAGCGGTTTGATAAGTATCCCCCCTCTTTTATGATGGTATCATCATAATCATTTCAGCCGAAATACGTCCACTGCAGGCCGTAAGGCCTCCTCCAAGGCGCGCCACTCCGCCCGACGTCGAACTCTAAACACAGAATTTCCAATCATCAACAACTCCCTATTTATGTTAGCACCATGAGCCATATTATGCCATTTTCCCTCCAATATCGCTCGTAAAATTAGCCACGATTTATAGTGTCGGCACTCAATGATGGCGGTAAATGTGATAAATAGTGACACAGTGATAATATGTGATATAGTGGGATAATCTGCGCACGCGCTGATACGCCGTTATGGAAATGAAGTGCTGTTTAGAGGCTCATTTTGGGTAAGTTTGAAATTGGGTTGCGTTGATAGTAATGAGTCTACTCCTATAGTTTGTATAAACATAAAATCATCGTTCATAATAATATCATCCATGAGATTTTGGCTATACGCAGTTCTCATATCATTACGATGAGAATATAAAAACACTGCGCTCGTTTGCCTATAGGTACCATTGGTATATTTAAAAAAACTTTTCTTCATTTTAAAGAAACGTGTTACGTAAGAAAAGGCAATCTTCCTGTTGCAAGTTAACTTCGATTAGAAACTCTATCATTATTCCAAGCAAAAACAAGGGAATGAATTAGACGTAACTACTTAAAAATATTTAACGAAATTACCAGAAGTGGCTTGTATTTATCATGAAAAATCATCATCACTCGAATAAACCTAGGTACCTACTGAAACTAATCACCAAAAATCAAACTTAATAAATATAACTGTGGTAATTAATACTTACCTCAATTCCCGGCCATATCCGATCGGGTTAAGCCGTAAAATCAGACGCAATCGGCCCAAAGAACCAGGGCTTGTAACCGATTAATTAAAATACCCGTAATAGCCAAATATTTAGAATTATTTTATACTTTTTATGTGGAACACCATAGTGTATTTAGGTTATTACTTCGTATTATTTTATAACCTTATCAAACATGAAATAGTAAACCAAAGAACGATAAACAAACCGGTTTATTTGTATGGGGGCAAAAACCTGTTTCAAGCCCTGCAAAAAACTACCGCACCGCGCAAATAAATCAACACAACGCCTACAGGGAACTGATTCAATTCATAGCATATGGGGGGAGGCCTATGTCCAGCAGTGGACGTCTTTCGGGTAAAATTATGGTGATAATAAAATGGTGCATCCATGATGGGACAGCAAGTAACAAATCCACTAATAACTGCTATAAAAAAATCGAAAAAATGATTCATGATTCGGTTGTATTTCCAATTTTTTATTAGTGTGATTTCTTACTTATTATTGTTGTAATGGTTTAAATAAAAGACAAATATAGCACGACACAACTTAGAAGGCGCGCGGATTAAGCAATAATAGACCCTGCGTCAACGGCTTAAGTGTTTCGCCGCGCGCCTTCTAAGTTGTGCCGTGCTATACCTATACTTCTTATCCTTAAATAAAAATTTAATTAAAACTACCAACAGAACTGTACACAATACTTTAAACTTCACATTGATGCATTCTTTTTTCTCCGAAGAAGGAACAACCTTATTTAGGACACGAGTCAGCCTACGCCTACGATATAACAAGATCGCGAAGTAGTTGCTTAAATATAATTAAAAGCTTTTCTTTATATGTACTCATGTTAATAATATAAGTCTTATATATGACAATCAAAAATGATAATAAAAAAAATGTCTGCTACTCTTCAATATCAGTATTTTGAAATTAGTTGACGAATATTATCTCATAGTTACATTTTTACAACCTGCTGCATTGCTGACTTTGCGCCGGCGTTTTTCTTTTTCATTTTATAATAGAAGAATAACTAGAATTTTGATGTAACTTTTTTTTAAATTATGAAGATGGAGTTCCCTGCCACGAAACTGGCAGAACTAATCTATGTTATTCAAAAATATTTATTTCAACTGGTAACATTGTAAAAAACTATAACTATTTATAATCATGTAAAATGTCTTTGTAATGGTCTAATCGAAAACTTTTCGATTACCGCTTATATTGTGGTTTATTCACCGTATCGGACATTATCATAAATTAATTAAGCATAATGCTTCCATTATGTTGTCATCGTGGTCTATAAATTATCATTTCGCCGTTTGAAGTGTTTCATCGCGCAATTTTTACATTGCACTTTTTAGATGATCGTCAACATATCCAAATTCAAATTCAATCATTTATTCAGCAAATTGGACACGTAGGGGCACTTTTACACGTCAGAAAAATAATTTACCAGCGCTTCCTAGACCCATTGCTTGAGAAGAAGCGCCGCAACAAACTCAAGCAGAAGGCCTTTTTTCAAAATTATTATACGCTCATCATCATCATCATCATCAACAGCCCATAGTAGTCCACTGCTGGACGTAGGCCTCATCCAATGCACGCCAATGAGCTCTGTCCAAGGCGTGCCGCATCCAATCTACACCGGCCACCTTGCGCAAATCGTCACTCCACCTGGCAACAGGGCGCCCTACACTTCGTTTGCCTTGTCGTGGTCTCCACTCAAGAACGCGTTTACTCCAACGACTATCCGCAGTTCTCGCGATGTGACCGGCCCACTGCCACTTCAAAGAGCTTATTCTTTGGGCTATGTCGACAACTTTCGTTCTCTGCCTGATCACCTCATTGCGGATCCGATCTTTCAGAGAAACGCCGAGCATTATACGCTCATTAGGCGAGTATATATATGTATTAGTATACCTATGCATAATCAGAGGTTGTTATTTAACAATAGCACTACACAATTTGAAAGAAAATTTTAAGCCTATTTATTTAGCTTCAAGTCTACATAATGCATGCTAAATAAGCTTTTGGCTATTTAATAAACAAGCGATTCCGTGGGTCGCGTGTGGTCGAGATCGATCGTTGGCCTTCGGATTGTACGTTTAGTTTAACTCTTTAACTTATAAGTACTAGAGATCTTTCTAATGTCTAAAGTCCCGCGCGTTCACGTTTCAAAACGCTTCAATTTTTTTATTATTATTTAAAAAGCACCACCAACACTCTCAACGCATAGTTCATGGTTGTCTCAGCAAGCACACATGTGTTGAGAGTGTTGGTGGTGCTTTTTAAATACATACCACTAAGCCTATTCCACTGCAGCGGGGAGTCAGACAAGGAGACGTGATCTCTCCGAAGCTATTCAGAACTCAGAACTCGGAACTCAGAACATTTATTTTGACATAAAAAATACACACTACAACGTAACAGAGTTTTAAAATACAGAAGACACCGTGAAGGTCGCGGGAAACCGGTGGAAGCAAGTAGCACAGGACCGGTCTGAGTGGCGAGCCTTGGGGGAGGCCTATGTCCAGCAGTGGACGTCTTTCGGCTGAAATGATGATGATGATGTTTTGAAATGTGAAGGCGCGGGACTTTAGATCGTAGAAGATCTCTAAGTATAACCTTCCTGTGAAATATCACAGGAAGGTTATACTTAGAGATCTCATAATAATGGAGGGTTGAAGAACCAAGACACATTCCACACTCCATATGTGATATGATACGGTTCTCTGATCCCTTCCATAGCAGGCGACTAAAAAGATACAAACGTAATGAGCTACTAAACAACACCAGACGGCGCTCATTACAATAATAATTAACTACAGAAATTAAATACAACTTTAATATAACCGTAAAGCTGTAATTTAAATGTTGCCGTTAGCCTGAGCGCCACCTATTGTCACCGGCTGTGCGTTAGTTATCGCCGGCGCAAATGAGATTAAGGATTTATTCATATAGTACAGTTCAAAGGGAGAATCAGTTGTATTGAGGACAATTTTAAAATCAAATGATCCGACTATGAAGACATAGTGCCAGTGGTAGGATGTGATGCCAGCCCACCTTACCCGTCAAACAGCATTATTATTTTATTTTTATTTTTACTATTTTTTTGTGTATATTTTTTTTTATTTAAAACATTGGTATACCCAGTATGCTGTCCCGCACCATCTGAAGGCTCCACTGAAAACCAGCGCTGCTGCCACACTCCGTGTGACAACAGCACATGCTGAGGGGAGACCTATTCAGTTGCGGCATGCCACATAGCCTGTAATATTTGTTTGTATGTTTTCTAAGAATGTCGTTTGTATGTGCATGTCTGCTTTCTGAATAAACTTTTCATTATCTTTATCTTTATCATTACGTACTCTATAGACTCACGCTGCTGTGTTCCGTTAAGGGGATAAGTGAGCCTTTGATATTACGAGCATAAGATTAAGATTGGATGGCAACGCATTCACAATCTTAAATAAGTAAATTATAATAAATTAATATCTTGGGACATTTCACCCAAATTGGGAAAAACGGAGAAATGGGTGAAATGGTTCCGAATGGAGGACCCGACTGATCCAGGCAGTCATACCCTTTTATAAATAATAATTTCATACAATTTGACCTAGCCCCAAACTAAGCAAAGGTTGTACTATGGGTGCTAGACAACGATATAAATACTTATATAGAGAAATACATCATCGTCATTTCAGCCGATAGCCGTCCACTGCTAGACATAGGCCTCCCCCAAGGCACGCCACTCAGACCGGTCGGTCCTGTGCCACTCGCATCCACCGCGTTCCCGCGACCTTTACAAGGTCGTCACTCCATCTTGTTGGAGGCCTACCGACAGCTCGTCTACCGGTTCACGGACGCTACTCCATAACTTTCCGGCCCCATCGGCCATCAGTCCTGCGAGCAATGTGCCCCGCCCACTGCCACTTAAGGTTCGCAATTCTTCGGGCTATGTCGGTGACCCTAGTTCTACTGCGGAAATATATATAGATACACACAGAGAACCACATAGATATAAATAAATACTAAACATCCACAAAGTTTGCTCCGAGCGGGATTCGAACCCGCGACCGTTGGATCATGGCAGCAGCGTTGGATCATGGCAGGTCACTACCAACTGAGCCAAACCTACCGTCAAATATGACATTACAATATGTCTCCTTATTTTCATGGGCCAAAGTGACTACTTACTATCAGATGACCTGTGTTCTTATTTGTCAACCAATCCCCAGGGTCGATTAACTACTTGATGGCCTAAGCAATCCACGCCTGTGTACTGGGCACTGCCAATCCCATAGTACTGATATGATATGAATGACGACTGATGACAACACATAGGCAAAACTACTGGTCGTAGAGGGCTGAAATTTGGAATGTAGATTCCTTGGCTACCGTAGCAGTTCTCTAAGAGAGGATTTCCCGAAATTCTAAAGGGAACGGGAAAAAAGCGATTTTAGATGTTGATGTTTTTATGAACAAAGTCACGGGCTTAGAGCTGGATAAACCGAATGGATTATGATCATTTATTTACATTGACATCAATCAATCAAAACTTTATTTATAAATTGCAAATTTACAAGTCATTACATTCTTATATTTAACAATATTAGTCAAGTTATGTTGATTTTTTAGCCATAAACGGCTCCTCGCGTCTCATCATGATGATTCTTCATCATATTGCGGAAAAATACTACTACTACTACAGCCTATTTGTGTCCCACTGCTGGGCACAGGCCTCCTCTCATGACGAGAGGGCTATAGTCTCCACGCGGGCCCAGTGCGGATTTGGGACTTCACACACGTGCAGGTTTGCTCACGATATTTTCCTTCACCGAAAAGCTCATTGGTAAATACAAATTGAATTTCGCACATAAGTAAACTTAGAGGTGCAAGCCGGAATCGAACCCCCAACCCTCTGCATGAGAGGCGGTAGGTCGAACCACTAGGCTTCCACGGCTTCAAGCGAAAAAATAATGATGTTTAAAATACAATGTATTTTACATCACCCTTGGCCGTAAAGTGGGATTTTCTGCCCGCTACGCGGAGAGAAAATCTCACTTCTTGGCCAAGGCAAGATGTCAAACTTTTGACAAACCACGGGCGGTAATTCGTAAAGCCCCAGGTCGCATATTTATGACCCTCACCTTCGGTTTGGGCCACAGAAACCTGCGATCTGGGACATTTACGAATTCACCACCCTAGGTCTGTAATGTACTATTACAATTCGGACTGTACCGCGATCAAAATGTTCTAATGAGATGGCTGACGTTTGTCCGTAACGAAAGTTGTCACGCTCTAAACTTTTGTAATAGCAAAAAGTTTCATGACAAGCTATGCAATTCTGAAATGTAATTAGGTAGGTATTTTACACAAATTGTCACAATGTTTCCTTTTTAAGTGTCGTTGTGGTTTAACTATTGAGTTATAATAACAAAGCATTAATAGTACATTACAGACCTAGGGTGGTGAATTCGTAAATGTCCCAGATCTCAGGTCTCAGGTTCGGCTTTACGTATTACCTCCCGTGGTTTGTCAAAAGTTTTACATCTTGCCTTGGCCAAGAAGTGAGATTTTCTCTCCGCGTAGCGGGCAGAAAGTCCCACTTTACGGCCAAGGGTGATGTAAACTATTTTTATTATTCCTTTCTGTCTCTTGCGATTAATTAAGACAGAAAAGCGTGGGAAAATGAAAGGGAGGCCTTTGCCCAACAGTGGGACACTACAGGCTTACATAATAATAATAATAATAATCCTACTAAAATATTCCTACCAGCATCCGCGGAACCTTCATCGGTGGCGTGCGTACAAAATATGACATTATTATTATAACTTGCCATGTATTTATATATATATATTTATAAGTAGATTATTTCAACTTATGGTTTTAATAAATAAAAATAAATTCCTGGGTATTTTCTACCTGAATATTTCCCCATTCCCACCTGACCTTTATCATTAAATTAACTACCTGCTTAAGGTCCAACTTATTACATGTAGTTACATTACATTAATAATCTAAATCCATATTAATATTATAAATGCGAAAAGAACTCTGTCTTTCTGTCTGTCTGTCTGTCTGTTACGTCTTCACGCTTCAGCCGCTGGACCAATTGAGATGAAAATTGGCATGCAGATAGTTGGGGTCCCGGGAAAGGATATAGGCTACTTTTTACTCCGGAAAAATGCATAGTTCCCGCGGGAACGCGATAACCGAATTCCATGCGGGCGAAGTCGCGGGCAGAAGCTAGTATTTGTTATAAATAAACCTTTAAAGTGTCGCACTAGTTCTGAAGTAGCTTTACATGGTAAACAATCTTTTGAATTCGATGAAGTCATGACTCCCATACACCACCGAAGTGAGGTAAAACGGCGGAATACTTGTTTATTTTTATTTTTATTTAACCTTTTGTAGGAGTATTCATACATAACTGATAATAGTAAATAGATAAGAGTAGATTATTAATCAGGAGATTATTTATTCATGTACGTGAAAATTATTATTTGCAAGTCCCTCTCACTTGACCCATATTATTTTTGTTGTTTTAGTAAGTACTTACTTTAATCGTTTATTTCTATAAATATTTAGTTGTAATCCTAGTTATCAAAATAAATTTTGTGCAATAATCCTAATAGGGCAATTCCATAACCTTATCCTCGAATTTACATTCAGTGCACGACAAACTTAATCTTATTTATCGCATGCGCAAGAGTCTGGAGCAATTAAACGCATCCAGCGCCGCCGTGTATCATCGCAGTAATCCGAGGGACAGGATCATAATAACAAAAAACAATAAAAATAACGAATTACCCCGCGGACTGGCTCGAATCGGAGTGGAGATGCAAACAGGGGAAGAATGGAGACGCGGACTTAGAAGGTAATTTATTTTTTTACTATCGGTTTTGTAACGTTAATGGGATAAAGGGCTTGAAAATATGTGACAATGTTAACATAGCTTCTAGTATGTTTTTATTTTGGAACTAATTTTACTGCCGTTTCTTGCCAAGGATTGGAATAGTGTAAAGATTTTATGTATGTACTTAACTACTACTTACAAGATGCTTTTTAGCTAAAACTTTAAATCTAAATAATAATTCAAATTCTTAATATTTAGTTGGAAAAGAGCCTAAGTATACTTATAAAAGAAAATTATTGTAGATGAAAAATACTTATATACTTCCAGGCAAATGTTGGTCTAGTATAAAGATTAAAATAAAATGAAAAATATTAAAGAAGGACCGACTCCGTGCCATCCTCGTTCCGAATCCACATTCTGTTTGTGCTCATTCTTAATATGGGGCAAAACTGTTGGAAGAACAACAGTTTTTGCTGTATATTTTATGTTCTGTGACGCCATAACTCAGTTGTGACAAGCTACCCTGAGCCTCGTGATATAGCGAGTACTAGTACTTCAACATTATTTATAACTCAGCAGTTATTTTTATTTATTCTCATGTTTTATTGGTTTATTGCGTCACGGATTGTTGGTCGCGTTTTGGTTGCGCTAAATGGTTTTGTTTAGTTTTGGTCCGGAAGTTTGTTCTTTGTTTAGCCACTTATCATTTTATCGAGCAGTTAAAAATAACTCGCGAATATCAGCATGTGTCTCCTAGTATCTGTAATTACAAGCCCAAGGCTGCTTTACTCGGTAAAGCTTTCGTCTACGATGTCAGAAAATGACTGGGTCTACGAACGTAGCTCGTAGCACAGTAAGTGCGAAAGGATATCCCCGGTCGTTACATTCGGACAACGAACCGTAACTAAGGGATTACAATGCAATCATTTAAATGATTTTAGTAAAAGCGTAGTCAGTCAAGCGTTACTGTCATTAACTTAATTAACTAGCTGAAGTGCGAACCACAAAAATTACAAAATACCAAAACGTGAGTCATGAAAATCTTGTGTAGGTAATAATAATATTAATGAAGGGAAGTGTAATAATACCAAAAAATAAACTGACATGTTATTTATTGATAAAATTCTAACCTACACATAAAAATAACAGTAAGCAAGCAATACGAGTATTAGTACAATTGCAATTTACATGATCCAAAATGATATCTAACAAAAATAAATAGTAACTTAACGACTCGAATAATTATACAAAATAAGCATTAGAATAAACAAAGAGCTAACTAAACTAATCTACAATTCGACTCTGCCAAAAAACGGCCAAGTCCTTGAATTTATCGCAGCACTCCCTGCGCTTCCTTGGGTTGCATCTCAGCCCTGGGCTCTTGAGGGCAGCAGAAAATTTCCTGACTAATGTTGTGACGGATTCCTTGAGCGTGACGTTTAGGTCGTCGTTAGACAAGGACGCTAGAGTGTTGTTGATTTGGCCGAAGACCTCGTCAATGTAGCGGTCGACGTCATCACTGTCCCGCTTCTCCTGCTCGTGGTCCACGAGAGTATCGTCGAACGAGAGGCCGCTGGCAGCAAAACTGCAGGGCACAACTTCAGTTACAACTGGCTTCTGTTTGGCCTTGCTGGGTCTGACGGTGCTCGTCGCTGAGCAGAGCTTCGTGACGGAGCCGAAGGCATCATCGATATCGTCGCAGATTGCCTCAACAGAAGCAGCCGACAAAATCTGTCCGCTGATGAAGTAGAAATCCTTCTCCGTGTTCCTTGCGGCGTTGTGCAGGCCTTGCAAGAAGTCCTTGTAGTTGACTGTCTTCTTAGACAACTCCCGTTTGACCTTCTTGAGGAGCAACGATGAGTCGAAAGTAGACTTCAGCAGGTCCAGAGTGCTGAAGACGGTCTTCATTCCAGGATCGTGGTCTTCCTCGGTGTCCAGATCCACAGGGGTTCCCCACTGCTGCTCCAGGTGTTGCCATTGCTCGCTGCAGGATAGGATAGCGTCCGTGTCAATGAAAGTAGACATGTTGACTGTTTGAATGTTCAAGAAGAATTAATAAAAATTGCAAATTACCCTGGTATTTATACAAAATGGCTACCAGTGATTAGCACATCGTGTTGTCTCTTTCGCACTCGTTGTATAGGCGTATAGTTAGCGATGAAGGATTAAGGATTATCTAGGTCATTAAAGCAGGTACGCATTCCGATTATTGTTGATGGGATAAGTAATGATCTAATGATGTTATGTTGACGACATACTGTTTATGTTTACAATATTTTGCGTGGCTGAGTGTTTTGTAGAGGATTTTTTGTTTTAATTTCGAAAGGTCAGTAGTTAAAGATTTTGTATTTTTCATAAACCTTATAACGGAAGGAAAAACCTGTTTTTATCTAGAACATAACTTATTATTTATTTTATATTACAGTTAGGTACTTCACGGCATATAAAAAAAACACGTCCGCCACAGGATTACTTATACCTACGAAAAAAAAGGGAAAACTTAATGAATTTTACATTTCTTTCAAGCTGTGCATAAAATTCTAAACAAACACTAAATGATCATTTGGGTCAATTATAGAATTATTCTTGACTGTTCCATTCACTGGATCGATTGAGATGAAATTTGGTTTGGATATGGAGTCTCGGGGAAGGATATAGGCTACTTTTATCCCGAAAAACGCATAGGTAGTTCCCGCGAGAACGCGATAATCGAATTCCACGCGGGCGGAGTTGCAGGCAGAAGAATAATATTTATACCAAATGCCTTAGTACCAAATTTTACCACAAAATAAAATAACATTGAAAGAAGAATCAACAAATTAATAAGAGCTTCATGTTAAATTAATCACTTTGGTATGTATCTGTTTGTATATTCACCTTCATATTCTAATACAGCCGTCAAATGCTTTGCTGTTTTTATTAATTTCTCAATGTTACTGAATTAATATAGAAGTTATCATGCTATGGTCGAATGACGCGTCTCGTTTTATATTTGTTGGTTAGGCATTCAAATGAAAAGATTACATTAAAATTCATGGAAAGTTTTAAAAAGATATTACTTCCATAATACGAAAAAAATCGTGTTCCAATGATAAATGTTGCAATCCATACTTAATGTTTTATTCAACCATAGAGCGATAATTCATATTTTCATTCAGTAATATTCAGAATTTAATGAAAACAGCAAAATACTTGACAGCTATGTGCGACGTTGCCAATTTTGGCATAAACCCTCTTAAGTAAGTAAGTAAGTAAGTAAAGTTTATTTGCATAATACTGCGTACAATCGTAGTTGACAATTTTATATATAAGGAACAGTTTTAACAGTATTTTACCTTATGATGTAGGCATGCAAATATTGAAGGTCTTATAGCTAAAAAGGTACACAATTAAACATGCTTGTAAATATATGGGGGGCGTATTAAATTATAATGTTATCTCAGGTTCACGATACATAGATTACTTAAATTCTAAATACTCCTTAACTGAGTAAAACCCGTTCTCAAGACGCCATCCAATAAGTCCAATTAAGAGTGTATTATAATTTGTTATTTACTTAATCGTTGGAAATATTTGAGTTGCTAGTTTAACGCGGTATGCACTGCCGCATTAACGGTGCACAAATATTTTAACCATAACAAGGTATTGCGTCAACATAAGTAACTCATTACTATTTAACGGCTTTACCAATTTTTAATCCCTTAATCCCACGATTCACCACAAAATCCCCGAGAGCGAATGAGACAACATATAGGCAGGTATATAGATAACCCTTACCTGGATTCGGGCTTATGACCAAGATATTTGTAAACAAACAAAAATAATTCCACGATTGCGTCAGTAAATTATTATTAATAACTAGCCTTAACGGTCAAATTGCAATCGTCTAGTCGTTTGCTGTCGTCGTATAAAAATCTTACCAGCTGATTTTGTAATTGTCGACCTTCTAAAAAAAGTTATTATTTGTATAAAGATCAAACTTCATTTTAATAAGACTTGAAAGTGGGTATTGAAAAGGAGTAAATACTTACCTACATGTAATATAACAAATCTATACTATAATAATCCATCTATATCTTCTATATATACTAATAGCTTTTGCCTGCGACTTCGTACGCGTGGAATATGAAATTGCTGATAACTTTTCTTTCCGACATCCGATTTTAAAGCATTCAAATCGGTTCAGTAGTAAAGATACACTCGTAGATAATTTATTATAGTATAGATTTATTATATTACAATATTACATGTAGGTAAGTCCTTTTCAATACCCACTTTCAAGACTTATTAAAATGAAGTTTGATCTTTGTACAAATAATAACTATTTTAGAAGGTCGTCAATTACAAAATCAGCTGGTAAGATTTTTATATGACGACAGCAAACGACTAGACGATTGCAATTTGACAATTAAGGCTAGAAAATAATAATAATTTACTGACGCAACCGTGGAACTATTTTTGTTTGTTTACAAATATCATGGTCCTAAACCCGAATCCAGGTAAGGGTTATCTATATACCTGCTTATATGCTGTCTCTTTCGCTCTCGGGGATTTTGTGGTGAATCGTGGGATTAAGGGATTAAAAATTGGTAAAGCCGTTAAATAGTAATGAGTTAGTTATGTCGACGCAATACCTTGTTATGGTTAAAATATTTGTGCGCCGTTAATGCGGCAATGCATACCGCGTTAAACTAGCAACTCAATTTTTTCCAACGATTAAGTAAACAACAAATTATGAGTAATACACTCTTAAGAGGGTTTATCCCAAAATTGGCAACGTCGCACATAGCTGTCAAGTATTTTGGGGTGAATTTTTGAACACGACGCTTTTTGGTCATTTTCGTGGTACATTTTTTTTCTTTTATTTTATAATTTTGATAACGGATTACAGTAAAAATTGGGAGTATGAACAAAATGTGCCGAAAAATTTCATTGTACACAAATTACAAACGCGCCACACAAATTACATTTTTAACTTTAGTGACATCAATTTGCTAAATAAAACGAACTTCTTTTGACTTTTCGATTTGTCTACATTCATAAAAACACCACGCGATATTTCTTTAAAAAATCGGTCATATAATGTATTCCTCGCCTTAGGATCATTGGGTACGGAAATTCCAAATCTAGGTGTACCTGGATTACCATCGGTGTACCAGCGAAGTCGCAAATAGCATCTAGTAGGTGCATGATTTGTTCTAACTCGTGCGAAGCCGGGTCATTCACTAGTAAAGTTGTATTGGGTGTCACGTCTATTTCCTAGATTATCAGGGTGTAGTCAATTACCCGGTGGCGGGATGTCGCGCCCGTAAATTGAGTAACTGTCCAACTCTCATGAGCAGGGAATAAGTTGCAGCTTCCGGTCAGCGGCGGCGGACGTACGGGCGTGAATCGCGTGCGGGGACGTAGCGACTTTTGTTACTGAAAATATTACGTTACTTTAAACAAGACATCTGTTATAAATAAAAAGACCTTTGCGATTATATCGCGTGTGGTGGCGATTACGCGAATGTCAACTATGACACCAATTCTAGCCCAATATGTTTGATCGCGTGTTCGTGCGAGTAAAATTTGCGCTAACTTGCGATGATCGCGTAGTCGCGTTGTAATTAGGACAATTCCCTTAGGATCTAAGTAAGTAAGTAAGTAACACTTTATTGTACAGAAAAAAAACACAAATACAATTATCAATACAGAGAAGAGACACATGTACAAAGGCGAGCTTATCCCTACAAGGAATTTCTTCCAGCTAACCTTTGAGTAGTGGAGAGGAAACATGTTCACGAGTAGACAAATAACCTACCCGAATCTACCCGTGACTACGACCGATTCCATTTGATCGAACCGTCGGGTCAACAAAATAGGTAAATAAATTACCTTTTTAGAGTAACGAGTAAACGCGTGACAACCTGGTTTAAAATTTTAAACGTGCGACAAACGCGAAAGCTAGGTATATAACATACATATATAAATACATTCAAGACATAGACGTAAATAATATAGACCCGGTCTAACGTACACGTAATATGTCCCCACTTCCACGGTGTCCAATCCAAAGTTCTGTCACCGAGCGTGCGTGACAATAAGCGTTTTTAAAAAAACTTTTTTCGAAACTGTTTCTCAGTATCTAAAAACTCGTCTCGTTGTTGAAAAAATGTGACCCAGCTTTAGTGTCACGATATAAGTTTAACTTTGGGTTGGACACCAATGAAGTGGGGAAACATGACATGTATGTACGTTAGGCCGGGTCCATACGAAGTATTATTTATGTCTATGATTCAACAGCAATGAAAACGGGTCACTTTGTATAGGAGCTTTCATACAAAGTGACCCGATTTCATTGCTGTTGAGTTTATATTCTTGTTTTGTATACGATGTAAGTACATTAAGATTTCTGAGATACTGGCAATACAGACTATGTAAGAAGATGAAGATTTTCATATTGTAATTTTTGACAATCTAAAAACCTGTTTATCATTTTGCTTCCATTTGTTAATTAATATTATATTTTGAGAAATAAATTATTATCTTATCTTAAAACAAGGCGTAAACGTTCTGAAATGTACCATCAATAGGTAATGTAACAAAAGACTGGTATAAGCTCTCCTTTGTACTTGTCCTGTGGTCTCTTCTCTGTATTGGAAATTGAATTTGTTTTTTTTTATTTGTATAATAAAGTATTGCTTAATTACTTGCATCCCAAATTCCAAGGCGTTCCCGTACCGAATATATCGCCGTGTGTGTCGGTCCGCCCACTGTGATTTAGCGCACAACTTGGTTCTGGGCATAATGAAGCGGCCGTTTCTATTTTACGCGCAGGTAAATTAGGGTGCGCGTACGCAGAAACTTAAACTGTAAGATTCGGCCTCTGATATTGTAATTGACCTATAATAACATATGGACGAACAGTGCCTAACAGAATATGTCAAAATATATGTAGCAAACTGACATTAGAAAATATGTTCCAAAATGCTAATAACACCTCTTTATAACGAAGGCCGTTCGGGCACCCGTTTGGACGGGCTATTTTTCTCCGGCTTATTGTGAATACTTACTGATATTATACAAGCGTGTACTCTTTCGTTGCAAGGAATTTCTAACCTCTTTATACCTACCCACTTGAAGAGATATTTCCGGAATAAAAAGTTCCTAGGTATCCTCTGTTTTAATTCAGCTTAGATATGTTATGAATTATCAGCTGTGCTGTGTACTCGTATATACCAAATGTCATTTTAATCCATTCAACTGTATTATCGTAATTGAATTACAAACAACCAAAGAAAAAAATCCCCAATAGATTAGCTTTAAGTTAATTGACGCCAACGAAAGTGCCCCCAGGATCTATGACAATTTTCCTTCAAGGATTCATGCCTTCTCATTTATTTTATTTTATTAAAATCTGATTAAGTACAAACTTGTCGACGATTCCAAAGTAAAAGTGCCTGAGCGTCGCACGCGCAGCGGATGTTCGCCGTCCAGTGCATAACGCCCCAACTTTATGTATCCCTAGTCGGACATAAACGTAGACTACTATAGTGCAGCGGGGACACTGTGGAAAACACACGCCAAATTCATATGCATGACGCATGAAGCATGCAGTTTAAGTTAGGGACTATACATCCCTTAAATATTTTAGTATGTACCTATATATGTATGTTTATACATATTAATGTAAATGTAATGTGAATCTGTATGTTTAAATTTTGAAAAAATGCCTTCTGCTGAGTTTGTTGCGGCGCTTCTTCTCAAGTAATGGGCCTAGGAAGCGCTGGTAAATTCATTTCCGTTAAATTCATTTAAAAGTGTCGTGTAAAAGTGCCCAGGTGTGGCCTATTTGCTGAATAAATATTTTGATTTTTATTTTGACGTTTTGATTTCAAGCGAAAATATTCTTCGTGTCGTTGCAAGCAATGCATCGATTCACTTGACACCAACTTCGTAGTCAGTCGACTCTCGGTGTCGTCACTTTTGTGTAATTTTGGTGTTAGAAAAAATGTATTGTTAACGGTGGTCATCTGAGAAACAACACAAAAAAAAACATATAACCGAATTGAGGACTAAGCTTACCTCGAGGTGACCAATTCAATACGCTGTAATTTAATTTGTTTAAGCTTTCAAACAACTCAAAGCTGTTTTTTCGCCGATTGAACTCACTGTCTATCACATCTGTATTATAGTCGTAGTTGACCAAAACATATATGTATATCGAGGAACCTAATTAAACGCTAACTAGTTGATGATATGACTTCGCGAAGTTGCGGCTAATATGTGCAACATAACATATGTATGTTTATTATGCGTGCTGGTGCACTATGTATGTATTAGAACCAGTTCATTGGATGACTTATGCTATGGACAAACTTGTTAAGTTTTCGATTACGTATCTCGAAATAGAGAAAGGGATCTTAGATGAAGGTAAGACAAAATAATTTAAGATAATTCTTATATATGTAGGTCTAAAGTTACTGTTAAGAGCTTTTCTCGAGGTAAGTAGGCTTAATCAATTTGGACTAATTTGCTATTTTGTAGGTATATAAAGATCTTACAAGATACAAGCATGTGCCATAATATGTTCCGCCGGTACTGGCATGTGAAAATAGATTTCTAGAGCAGAATATCAATGTTTATACCTATGCTAATAATTCAAAATGTTATAAACTACATGTACAAATGGATTAAATTAAGAACCTGTGTCCAGTAGAAAAATAGTACTTATTATAGTAATGTCACAAAATAAACCTAGTAAAATAACAATGTCAAATTTGAAATAATGTTAATAAATATATAATAGAGATTAATAATAGAGGAATTAAAATTTATGTTTAAAGAATTCATGCAATGTATAAAAACAATTTTCACTAAGTATCAATAATTTAGTTTTGAAAATTACACACGATGAGTTATTTCGAACTTATCTGTTTTTTTCCAAACTTAGATTTGGATGGAATACCTATTAGGTTTGAATTATTGTGACGTGGCGACTTATTTCAATTACGTGCACTAAAAAAGTAAAGCTTTTCCAAAACGACGTGCACGTGGCAGGTGTCACCACTTTCACTCTGGTGATGGAGATAAAATATTCATAAAAAAATGAAAAAGGCCCCATGCACAGTCAACTAAAACTGACACCCCTATTTAATGCGGTTAGCGAAAAATAGCGTGAAAAAGCGCGTTAAAAAAAGCAACAAGCCTCCATTAGTGCGTCAGCTCGATCAATTTGAACGGAGTCGCCCGTGAAGTGATTATTAATTAATTTTATGAGTGAATCCGTGGGACAGGGGTGTAATGGAGTCGCACCCGCATTTTTTTTATTATCACGTGAAATGGTTATGTTATTCGGTAAACTTTTAATTCCATGCTATTTAAGTTGCCTGCAAATTGCAATCGTGTCTTGTTCTGTCTGTAATTTTTAGACTCTCTATAAAACTCACGTTCGAGCGCTTTTGTGTTCTGATCTGATGGTTCAAAAAATACCGTCACAACAACACTCATTCGTCACAACAATCATTTAAAACTAACTGAGACTATCCAATGCCCAATTCTTATAGGTACAAATTAATAATATTGTTTTGGCTTTGAACAATCAGAATCTGTCAAGCTTGATAGCTTGGCTAGCTGAAGTTATTCATATATCGCTTATAAGAACCAGGAGTAAACAAGTGGCACAGGTCCAGTCTGAGTAGTTAGGTCTTGGGGGAGGTCTATATTCTGCAGAGGACGTACTCGTATTTCAGCTGACATGATGATAAACGGAGGTGAGAGTCAGTTCTCAGGATTCTTACAGGTCGTCTCCATGCATGTCCTGTCCCGTCCATCGTCCACGCACTAATTCAATACGGTCGACGTAAGCCATTTGCGCTCGCGCTTGTCGCTGTGCGCGCGAAAAAATCAATTACCGAATTTTTTGATAGCCTCCGTGACCGCGCGATGGTGTGGAATAGGATTATTCAAGAATATGTGACAGAATTTTCACACTGGAAATAATAATAATATGGAAGATGAAAACTGTAATTAAATGGCAAAATAAATCAAAGATCGCAGAGATCATATTGAGTCCAATAAAAAATCTGACGAGCTCCCAGAGGTCGAGTTTAGCACCCAATACACGGAATATTTATGATGGTACTTAATAAGGAATGTGGACTTCGTTTAGCATTTCTGAACAAACAATTAATATTGGGAAGCTTTCCCTCACGTAAGTATTTTATTTATTTATTACAAAAAAACCAGCATAACAGTCTAATCTAAAGCACTGTGAAAAACAGATATTAATTATAGTAAATGAGAAACTAAAAGACAAGAAATTTATAGATATATTACATCATACATTAAATTATTATTATTAATTAAGGATTAGTAAGTAATACAAATATAAGGTTTTACGAGACTTAATAACACGCAGGGCCATAAAATGCAAAACATAATTATATTAATGTATTAAAAGTCGATTCAATATACCTTTAAAATCGACTATCATCATTTTTATGGGTATTGAAAATGATGTATCAAATAGAAAATAAAAGCCCAAACCCTCTCGTCACGAGAGGAGGCCCGCGAGCATTGGAACGTAAATAGGCTTTTCTGGGGGTTGTAAAAAGATAAGCGAACTCCGCACTAACTTAGCCCGCTACCTGAATATTTCGCTCTCCATCATCATAGCCCAGCTGACGCCAGGCGGCGTGACGTTTTGACACCGTGACACTAGTGGCCAGCAACATTGTGGCGTTTTTGAGTTGACACTTTTTTTTCGTTTTACGCAAAAGTGGCCAGTACTTTTTTTTTTCTACAGCACGACGCAGTTAGTACGGTGCTTGAATTGAGTAATATACTCTTTGTCAACTGCGTATCAGTTGTATGATGTCATGATTGGCAATTTTCGAAATGCAAAATCTAGCAAATTCTACACGGATAATCAAGAATTGATTAGAAGAAATGAGGTACAAGACGTCAAAGAAATATTTACACTTTTGGACCTTAATACAACGGAATAGAGTGTAAAAGTGTAATAGTACATTACAGACCTAGGGTGGTGAATTCGTAAATGTCCCAGATCGCAGGTTTCTGTGGCCGTGAGAGAACATCTCACTTTTTGGCCAAGGCAAGACGTAAAACTATTGACAAACCACGGGCGGTAATTCGTAAGCCCCAGATCGCATATTTATGGCCCTCACCTGCGGTTCGGGCCACAGAAACCTGCGATCTGGGACATTTACGAATTCACCACCCTAGGTCTGTAATGTACTATTAACGTCGACCGTACATGATATACATTGACGTAATAATAAGTAATAACATATGGACAAACAGTGCCTAACAGAATATGTCGACATACGTATATATGGAGGAAACTGACATTAGAAAATACGTTCCAATATGCTAATAACTCCTTATAACGAAGGCCTATGCTAATAACTCCTTATAACGAAAGCCAAACGGGTGCCCGAGCTGTTTTGACGGGCCATTTTTCTCCGGCTGATTGTGAATCCTTACTTATACTTAATCAATAGATGATATACGATTAATCTCGCATTTTCACCACCTTTTAGGAGAGTCACTATGATTTAGATAGAAATTACTATTTAAATAGAAAATGCAAATATTAAGGTCAGGCTGGTTACAGTTTCAAGGCCACTATCTGAAAAGCTGTGTCTATGTAATATGTATATGTATAGAAGAGGCATGATATTATTTATGAGGAATTTAGTTAGTGCAGGTATTTTCCGCTTTTAGGCAGATTCCTGTGCTGGGAACTCCGTAGATAAGTCTACTTTGCGGCAGAAAGAAAGTAAGAGGTTAGACATAGACTATAGACTAATAAGGAAGATTCCCAAGGGAGACCGGTGAAACGGTTCCGAGTGGAGGCGGATCATTGACTGATCCAAGCAGTCGTCCCCTTTCATAAATAATAATAATAATAAGGAAGTAAAATATACAGTCCAAAGTACCAAATTTCAGACGCTTAAGACGCTAGTTCCCACTGCAGTTTCAATCCCCAGTTTACTAAACAGAACGGTAATATGACCACTAATCACAATGCAGCGGCAATTACCATCCGATACGGTATATCATTCGGTGCTTATCAATTTATGGTTGGTATCGAACTTGGCGGCGCAAGTTGCCGCATAAATTAGGACGCATAGCCTGGGATGCAACAAATGTGGCGATTCAATCGACTAAAGGAACTTGTGCAATACAGTGTATGTACATTGTATCTTAACTTGCGATCCGCCACGACTTTGCACGGATACTCAAAGCAAAATCCATACTCAAAGTCAAAGTCAAAGTAAAAGTACATTTATTTGCATAAACATAGGTATTAAGGTGCTCACAATACTATGAAGGTATCACTATGTTTTGCCGTCAGGCATACAAATATTCAAGAAATATTTATTATGCATGCAATACATACTAAAAATTGTCAGTTAAAAACTCTTGCAGGGAATAATAGGCTTTCTGAGATAGGAAATTGTACAGTGATCTCTTAAAATGCATGTAACTCATATACATACTAATATTATAATTACTACCTGTGCCCAGCAGTGGGACGCAAATAGGCTGTAGTAGTAGTAGTTATCCAATCTACATATATGTAGGTACCTACTCGTCAAGTTTCATCACGATACAATATACTATACATCCCTTCAATGTAATTTTAGTACGTACCTATATGTATATTTTATACATGTAATGTAAATGTCCATTTTGTAACTACTTATGTGGAAATTTTGAAAAAAGGCATTCTGCTTGAGCTTGTTGCGACGCTTCTTCTCAAGCAATGGGTCTAGGAAGCGCTGGTAAATTCTTTTACATCACCCTTGGCCGTAAAGTGGGATTTTCTGCCCGCTACGCGGAGAGATAATCTCACTTCTCGGCCAAGGCAAGACGTAAAACTTTTGACAAACCACGGGCGGTAATTCGTAAAGCCCCAGACCGCATATTTATGGCCCTCACCTTCGGTTCGGGCCTGCGATCTGGGACATTTACGAATTCACCAGCCTAGGTCTGTAATGTACTATTTCTGAAGTGTAAAAGTGCCCCTATGAGGCCAATTTCCTGAATAAATGATTGAATTTGAATTTGAATTGAATACCTTAGAAGTGAGTGAAATTCAGCTTGCAGGATTCCTAACATAGTCTGTGTGTTGTATATTGTATGAGTATGTATGAGTATGAGTATGAGTGTTTAGCTACATGACGATTTAAGGAAAGCGTTGTAAAAACAATTTCAGTCACAGAAATGGTCTGATTAATGGTCCCAAGTGAATGATTAGGCCAACTATTGTTTCATCACAATTAGCGTCGGTACCTGGGGTCGATCCATTAATAAGGCTTTGTCAATCTGACCTTCAGATGACGGTTTCTCGAACATTCGGAGTGCACGAGTGGCTTGATTTAAATGTGAGAATAATACAATGCAATACACTTTCTTGAACACTATACATTCATGCTACATCAGTACCTAAAAAAAAAAAAAAAAAAAAAAAAAAAACAGCCTTCAAACTCCGACAGACTGCGATGTCAATGTCAAGTTCACTATAGCATTATCATTTCTTTGTGTGTCACTTGACACCGACTTCGCAGTCTGTCGGAGTTTGAAGCCGGTGTTTATTTTTTATTTAAAAAAAAATGTCAGCTACAGTTTCCAAACATTACTATAGAAATACATAAGTAACTCTGAAGTCTTCGAAATTGACACCAAAATCATCTACGTGCTAGTAAATTTTGAGGATTTCCCTCATTTTCTCATGGATCCCATCATGAGAACTGAACCAAATTAATATGGAACCAACTTGGAGTGCCACCTTTCGAACATAAAAAGAATCATCGAAATCGGTTCACGTTTACTATGTATTTATTTTTAGTGAAGATACCTACATAAAAAAAAGATTCCGACAAATTGAGAACCTCCTCCTTTTTTGAAGTCGGTTGAAAATCGTAATTACACAAGAAGTAAGTATGGCATACAACATGGTGCTCTTATCCCTAAATAGCGATCGCTGCAAGATTATCTTTTTTTTTCTCTTTTAATTAAAAGACAACCACCACCACTACAACGACCAATTTACGTCCCACTGCTGGGCACAGGCCTCGGCTCGTCACGAGAGGATTTGGGCTAAAGTCCCCACGTGGGCACAATGCAGATTGGACCTTACACACAGCCTTGAATAGGGATGACGACAGGGTGAAGAAATCGAAATTCTAATGAGTCCGTCAGTCAGGTAATAAAAAAATATTAGACACGTATTTTTTGTTTTATTTTCAACTCAATATATCTCCGTATAAGTTTGATTACGTGAAAAAAGAAAAAAATACGTGTCCAATACTTTTCAATAATCTTCCTCATAGACTAACTTTTTTTTTAACCAATAAATTACTTAGACTTACAATCATATTTTACACTTTGATCCAAGAAGTGACTTTTAAAACTGTCCTAAGTACATTAAAGCCGCCGTCAAATCTGTAATAAATCTATTCCGTCCCTGGGGAGGAAAAAACCTGTCGCATACGATGTCATAACGTGTATAATTAGTGCCCCATAAACAAGCACTCCCCAGCGCGCCGTCCGTCTCTGATTCCCGCTTAGATACCGGGCGATAATGACCTGTTATCACACATGCTTAATATTATGTATTAAATAACTGGTCAAGTGTGAGGCTTGTAAAGTAGGTAAATAGTACAATTTCTGCTTTGTCCAAACGTTTAAGAGTTAGAAGATATAGATTAGGTTGTCTGATTTAAAATATTTTGGTTTATCTAAAAACACAAAAGTTCACGTCAATAAATTTATAATTTCACCATTAATTCAACTTCCCCACGCTCCCCGAACTTGTTAATGTCAATTAAAACAAACAAAATTACGCTTTTTTTTCATACAAGACGCCCTTTCAGGCCCAGTTGTACCGTCGTCAATTTGATTATAATAATCGTCGGTTAGCTAAGAACGGGGGCTCAGCACTCAATCTCGCTGCGTCGGCACGCCCACAGATTAATACTGTTACCTTCTGGTTAACGGACATCACCTGCCACCCCCCCCCCCCCCCCCTCACACCCATCTTGAATGATCTAGTGAAGAAGACCTAGAAGAGACATGGTGAGTAAAGGTTGCCCTGGATGTCTGTTTTTAGATAAAATGTCTATTTTTATTATTTCAAACTAAAATTGATCCGATGAACTTCGTAGGTATCACCCGAAGGCGATTCCCATAAAAAGTTATTTTTCTTTTTTGAGCTGTTCCTTAAATTTTCCACTTTTTTTTCTAAAACTTTCCTGAATCACAGGGAATTAAAACGAAAAAAGACTAAACCTTTGGCAGGGCAGGTTCCTTAAGGAGTCGGGAAAGGATTTCTCGAAATTACTACGGGAACAGGAAAAAATCTAACCTACGCCTACCTAATCTATATACGGGATATGGGTACGCAAATTGTAAGTCTACGTGGAACAAAGTCGCGGGCATCGGCTATTAAAATATAAACAAGTACCACACTGTCACAGAATATCGGCGTGATGTAATATTTTGCTATTGCGTTTCGTACGGTGAGTGAGAAGACCGGGAGCCTGTCCTCTTCCCTATCCTTCTATCCCATCCTGCCTTATCCCATACGCTCTACCCTCCTCCCCTTTCAAGAACGGCAACACATTACTGACGCATCCGGTGTTACAAATGTCTATAGGCGGTGGTGACCACTTACCGCCAGACGTCTGTCTGTTTATCAATCTTCTTCTCTAAGATATAAAATTCTCGTGTCACAGTGTTTGTAACCAAACTCCTCCGAAACGGCTTGACAGATTCTTATGAAATTTGGAGTGTATGTTCAGTAGGTCTAAGATTAGGACGTCAGCTACTTTTTGATACCCAAAAAAATATTCAAAGGCAGTACGACGAGCTAGTTTAAATAAAAAAAAGATCTCCACGCTAAATTGCGGATACTGTCTCTTCCAGCAGCTTCTTTTCATACTAGGTACAGTCGAAGCCTCGCCATCAATAAGCGCTGACGGCGCTCCGCGGGTACATGCCGCGAATTAGACAAGACGCTGCACCCATATGTCACCGTGGACTGGCCGGTCTTTACCGGGAGTTATGGGGACACGACAACGGTGGCCAGGTTAATGGAGTCTGATCGGGACAATTGTCGAAACGGTCTGACGTAGACGATAGTAGGTAATATTATACATTACCTACTATCTGTTCTGTTTGAATTTCATAATGATTGGTTTGGTACCTAAGGGGTATAACACTTTATTGTGGATTTGCAATGATTATGGTTAAGATAACGGGGAAAGGCATAAGTAATTTATCTCGAAAAAAAGCATGGTTCCCGTGGAAACGCTCTAACTGAATTCCACGCGGACGAAGTCGCTGACTAAACCTAGTAACTTTAAAATGTTTGTACCTGATTCTTAAAATTTCACTTATCCATGGACCTTGAAGAACACGTTAAGATGGCCTGAGAGCAGGCTTTTTCGATTCATGACGTCTGCTTAGCATGGAGTAACTACTAATACTACTACTACAGCCTATTCGCGTCCCACTGCTGGGCGCAGGCCTCCTCTCATCACGAGAGGGTTTGGGCTATAGTCCCCACGCGGGCCCATCAGTGCAAATTCACACACATCTTTGAATTACTTCGCAGATGCGTGCAGGTTTCCTCACGATGTTTTCCTTCACCGAAAAGCTCAGTGGTAAATTCAAATTGAATTTCGCACATAAGTAAACTTAGAGGTGCGAGCCGGAATCGAACCCCCGACCCTTTGCATGAGAGGCGGTAGGTCGAACCTCTAGGCCACCACGACCTATTAGGTCAACTAGGTACTTAAATATAAATAAGGTGTAACTATATGCTGAAACATTAAAGTCAAAACTGAACCTTGTCACATTAAAACAGGTAAAACATTTGACGTGGTCAGGCTACAGATAAAACAAAGTGTCCATCCGTATCACGGTAATCCTGCTGACAGTGACAGCTGTCGCCGCTAAGTCACGTGACCTGACGGTGACAGCTGTCAACGCCTAAGTCACGTGACGTCTCGACGCTAAGTCGTGCCGACGGCGTGATAAACTCGCGGGGTTGAAGCTTGAAAAGGTTGTAGGGATAAAAATTAAATGCCAGGTGACGTGGAGAAAGAGAACGTTTGACGAGTAAAAACGATGCAGGAAAATAACATCATTCTGGTGACATTAAGACACTGAGTTAAGTTAAGACATTATTTTTTACTTAATTATTTAACCATTTAATTTTGAGTCCGATAAAATGAATTAATGTTGGTTATATGGAGCTCGTTTTTTTTGTCGGGATCTAGAAACAAACTACCTTTATGTCTTATTTTTGACAACAAACACCGATTAGAAAAATTGCAATATACCTAGTAAGTCGATACAAAAACTTTGGCAGCCAAAAATGTTTATACCCAGTGTGTGAGAACACTGCGGAAGGATGAACACAGGCGGTTAAAAATTCTAGGTATATTGTAGATACCTAATCGTTTTCTTTTAAAGTTATGTTTGCTTTTATTTTGAAATTTGATAGTACATTATTGCAGAGGCCGCCAAGTAGCGTATTGCCGGACGAGTTAGTTAGAAGGCTGAGCGAAGTGAAGCCTTCTATTAGCACGAGTCCGGCAATCGCAATTGCGGCCGAGGTATATTTAATGCTTTTCTCAAACAGCGAGGAAATACGTAAGGTCAGTCGGGGCAAGTGCGCCTGGATGGGGTAAGTGCGCCTAACATAAATATATCGAAACCTATAAATATTACTCAACTAGTAGTTGGCTGTTTACAAAGCATAGGGGCGAAATAAATTTAGGCGCACTTACCCCACATCAGTATTTACTACTTCCATGATCGTGGATGATTTGGCCATGGAAGTTGTACTTATTACCTCCATGGATTTGTCAGTTTCGGGGCAAGTGCGCCAGGATGGGGTAAGTGCGCCTAACATAAATATATCGAAACCTATAAATATTACTCAACTAGTAGTTGGCTGTTTACAAGGCATAGGGGCGAAATAAATTTAGGCGCACTTACCCCACATCAGTATTTACTACTTTCATGATCGTGGATAATTTGGCCATGGAAGTTGTACTTATTACCTCCATGGATTTGTCAGTTTCTCTACATGTCTCAAATAGCAAGCGAAAAAAAAAACACACGACAATAATGTTTTTACTGGCCAAGGCCGGCAATGGACAGCCTCGCGTCTTCTTTTTTTGAAAGTAACACGAACATTTCCGAGCATTTTTGAGAAAATTTACTTTAATTTCGATTAAGAAGTACTTATATCAAAAATATTAGCGCTTTTTAATATCAATATATCACGTAAAAAATACTACATACAAATTTGACTAAAATGAATATTCGTAACCTTACCAAAACACAGTTCGAAAGCTGAAAACTTACCCTCTACTTACATAATAAATTATCACTGCCCATACCATTAACCCACGGATTAATCTCACAAACAGGGTGACCATTCTTCATTAGCACAATGGGCCGTCCCTTTTGTCTTATTGTAGTTCACTGACTGAGTAGCCGTGATCCCTGTCAACGCGCCACAATACCACGTCACCCTACAATGGCGTGATAAATCGAGCTTCTTGCTTGATTTTGAGTTTTTTTGGGACTTGAGTATAGTTCAAGATTGGTTACTTGGTTTACGCGTCTTCCATTGATAGATGTATTTTTTTTTCTTATTTAATTGTTGCCCAAAAATGATACCTAAACAAGCAATAGGAATAACTTTTCAAAGTAATTATATCACTATTTATTCATTCTTTCGACGGCCGGATTGGTCCAGTTGGTAGTGACCCTGCCTTCTGTTCCGATGGTCGCGGGTTCGAGTCCCGCTCGGGGCAAACTTTGTGTGATGAACACGATGTTTGTACTCGAGTCATGGATGTTTAGTATTTATATACATATGTATGTATTTCTCTATATAAGTATTTATATCGTTGTCTAGCAACCATAGTACAAGCTTTGCTTAGTTTGGGGCTAGGTCAATATGTGTGAAATGTCCCAAGATATTTATTTATTTACTCGTATATAGTTATTTCTTACTTAGATTTTACAATTGTCGTAGACGAAAAAAAATATCATCTTCGTAGACGCTCGTGCTACGGCGTAGTAGTTTCGTAGCACATATGTGTACGTGTTGAATTTCAACCTGGTTCTTCAGGTTTAATTTGAAGAAACTTTTTACTGCCTCGTTGACCAATCAAATAAATTAGTTTCGTCAATTCATTAATAACCAAGAAGCAATTTCAAATACAGGATCATCGGTGCATTCTAACGAATTCCCTTTGGACCAAAAACCTCCACAGAACTCTGCAATCTTCAATTACACTCTGCATTAGAATCCGAACTGCGAAGTGACAAAACTAACTTGGAACCGGTGCGGGCCGGATCAAACCGCCTCAGACCGCTTAAAACTGGTTTACACAGGTGACGCGCACACGGAATAGGAAATTAATTAGTTGATAATTTAAATTAGACAATAAGCGCTGTCGGATACGTGTAAAGGAAAACTGTCATTTCAATAACAGGGTTAAATCAAGAATTATCAAAGCAAATATTACCTTTATGGTGGCTTTCTAATTCTCATTCGCTTTCTTTATCCTTTGACAACTCCCAAAACAATTCACGTGCAAAACGGTCCGACGCCGTAACACGCTGCATTAACCAACCAGTCTTTACGATTAGACGTTCGCCATTCACTGACATTTAGCTAAAAGGGTATGCAATTGTCGCCGTTGTTTATTTTTATTCGGTTAGTGATGGCTCTCCGGTAAGGAATGGGAGTTTTAGCTGTTATTACTCCATTTCCAGTAATAGTCTGTTTCGCAAAGGACACGAATTTTAAAGGGTTCATTTCCGCAGAATGGTACTCTTTCGCATTTAAAACGTATTTCTAAATTTTAAAAAATACCTAAGCGTTTGTATTTTTTTAATTTGCGGTACAAATCTCGCGTTTGACTGACAAACAGGGCTTACTAACAAAAGTAACAGATTATAAATCATAGTTGAAACACGGTTTCGCATGAAATCACAGTCAAACGGTCTGATCTGGAAGCCTAAAACACAAAGGCAATAACGCATAGTACGTAAACCTCACCTGGCTCTAACCAGTTTTAACCGCCTCGAACGAGCGGCTGCCGGCTAAATCCACTTAAAGCTGCTTCGCAAAGTTTACGGCGT
This sequence comes from Aethes cnicana, assembly GCA_963971205.1. Classification (NCBI taxonomy): domain Eukaryota; kingdom Metazoa; phylum Arthropoda; class Insecta; order Lepidoptera; family Tortricidae; genus Aethes; species Aethes cnicana. The sequence continues at coordinate 13,733,421 of OZ020278.1, read as the reverse complement.
TCGGTTGTCATTGTTACACGATGAGAATCTAGAGGCGATGCTATTAATAATAATTGATTATTTTCTAATTATCCATTAGTTTTTATTATTTCGATTGAATTTTGCATTTGTATAAATGCCTTAAAAATGTTTTTCTCAGACTGCACAAAAGTATGATTGAATAAATTTATCAACATAATACATAGGTAGTTAATTGCATTTATATTAGTTGTTTTGAACTAGTTTAAGTCCTATAGAACCACAAGAGGTGGTAAATTTTCTACCCAAATAATTTAATTTTTTAACTATTGTGTGAAAAAGCTATACCATTCAAGTTACTCACAACTTAATACTTAGATTAAATGATTTTGAAAGTTTTGTTATTTATCTTCTGTACTTATAAGATGGGTTCGGGTTTATCATAATTAGTTATTTATAATTTTCTTTCTAAATTAATTTTACCTTACACAATTCACTCTTATTTATCTAAAGTTTGCACTTAAATGAAATTCAAATAACTATCAAATATGGTTATCTAGAGATGACATCTATCTACCTCGCGCCGGCTGGGCACTTCACTAAATCAAGGGGCATTGTTACTACCCTAGACTAACGGTTGTTCTGTACTAGTGCCTACAGCCACGTGTGTGAAATGGTGCCTACCGATTTCAATTCAGTTAATAGGTTATGGGCCTGTATTAAATTATGCTAAGAAAAATTACTCGAGTTTTTTCTTAGTTCTGGATATGTTTTAGCAGAATGTATTGTTATTTATGTTTAATTTATTTTGCTAAATAATAGACCGTTTTCTTTACATTTTAGATAAAAAGAACTGTCAGTGATCTACATCAAACTTTAAAAAAAACATTTCTTCTAGTCATTTAATTCAGCGTAACAAATAATATTGGAAACATAGAAAACATGATTTAATATTACCTAAGGTGCTACCTTATTATTATTATTTGTACACTTACTTAATCGCGAACCGGTAGACGAGCTGTCAGTAAGCTTCCATCAAGATGGAGTGACGACCTTGTAAAGGTCGCGGGAACGCAGTGGAAGCGAGTGGCACAGGATTGGTCTGAGTGCGCGCCTTGGGGGAGGCCTAGGTCCAGCAATGGACGTCTATCGGCTGAAATGATGATGATGATGACTTACTTAACTCTTTAACTTTTAACGCCAAAACCGACTGTTGATGAAATTTGTTACCTAAGAACAGAGATTTTGGTATCTCTGAATCAAAACGTGTAAAAAAACATATCAGCCTGAATACGCTTGCTACAGTCACTCCTGGAGACAGTAAATCTGGCTTTATCCAGGTGGCTGATTTAATATAATGGTTACAGGTACATCGGCCGATCAATTGGACATCAATTGCGGGGTTAATTTGCAGTAACACGTAAGCTCTGGATTTGACGACATTGTCTATATTGCTAGATATTGGGAGATGGTGATGAGAATTGATGAGATGATTATTATTATAACTTAGGTATTTAGGTATATAAGTCCGACTTCCCAACGCCACTTACCTCGGGTTAGCCTCTAACTCGAATTAAGTTGATACAGCTAATCCCGACTAAAGAACCTAACCCGAGGTTAACAGCTAGGTGCAAGTATAATAGCATAAGTTAACAGTTGTAAACAACAATTTAGCGTATGTAAATTGTAACCTTTACATACTTACTTCTCGGAAAACGTGAACACCCTGAAATTTTGTAAAATACAATACAATACAATATACTTTATTGAACACCACACAATCAAGGAACAGTAGACATAATGTAATTACACAAAAAGGTATGGCATACAGCAGGCGGTCTTATCGCTTAATAGCGATCTCTACCAGACAACCTTTGGATAGTGGAGATGAAGCAAAACAAACTAGGTTGGTAGGCGGTGCTCTGTACTTAGATGTGCAGAAGAAACAAACACAAAAAGTAATAAACATACTTATATACTTTTATATATAAACATACATAAACTTACATATAAATAGATAACAGCCAAATAAATTAAAATATGTAATCCATTATCCAAGAAAAGAAAAGCAGTATATATCAGAGAAGTGACAAATAATGCTCCTTAACCTTGTTCTTAAACACTGAAAGAGATTTAGCTAGTCTAAGGTCAACAGGTAGAGAAACAGGTAAAATATTCTCAATGTGAATTTTTATTGATATGTCATCAAATATTTTCCTTTTTTCAAAGTGAGTGAAGCCCCCAATGGGACTGCGAGAGGATTGTCTAAATCAGACTCATAGTATGTGAAATACATATAAAAGCACCAGTATGTTGAAATTCAAAAGCATAATCGCACTTGAATTAGTAAAGCGCGCGTTTTATAATGGTTTTTGTTTAGATGTTTATTATGGTACAATATGGCTGATTCCCTTTCTTTCTTAGACCTTGGGTCCGTGGGGTCCAGGCGCTCTTACCCTCTTCAAAGATGTAAGTAAGAGGCTGGTCGAGGTAACGGGGGACCGAAGAGCTGGCACCTTCCTCGCTCAACGGATAAGCATCGCTATCCAGCGAGGAAATGCTGCCAGCATCCTCGAAACAATGCCACAAGGACCCTTTTAAGTTTTTTTTTTTTATTTACTTACCATTTTTACATTGTCTCAAACTTTCGCGATACACACTCATATTAAACACACTATCAACGGGACTTAATCGCGTAAAAACTATTTATATTTTACCTCGACTTTCGGCCGCGATGCAACGGCCGTGGTCACGAGAAGACTCAAGAGTCACGCGAAGAGAAACGGCGAGGTAAAATATAAATAGTTTTTACGCGATTAAGTCCCGTTGATAGCGTGTTTACCATTTTTAGTTGTAGTGTAGTTTAATTAGTGTATTTTAAGGTTTTTATTATGTTTTTCCATATAACATTGCCGATAAAACAACATTTTTATTTTTTAATTTTCTCTTAGAACATTTTTATGCCGAAAAATATTTTACTTTCCATGTTTCTTTCGGACTGTTTTGTGCTGTGAGTCTTTTGCCCCGTCAGTGTTGAGAAAATAACTATCTCTATAACCCCATAGTCGCCTGAAGTCAATAACGGCGAGCACACTGCGACACTACAATGTCGTAAATTGCTCGTCTCAATTGGCGGTCCTTATTGATAGGCCGTTGTCGCCTTGAGTTACACAGCCTCCAATTTGTTCAATTACCGCTGTCAATTACACTGGGAAAAATTGCCGGTTAAAGGCCAGGTTAGAATTGGGTTAAGGAGTTAAAAGTTTAAGCGGTTAAGCACCCGCTTAAACTTAAGTAAGTTGTGAAACTACACTTAAGGTAATCTTGTGGGAGATTTTCAATCAAGAAATCAAGCAAATAATATCTTTATTTTTAAGTACCTACTTGATGTCTAGCAGCTTATCTACTGTTTTTTTTTTTTTTCAGTTATGGAAAATATTAATTACATCACTCTGTGGATTTTTCTGCCCGATACGCGGAGAGAAAATCTCACTTCTTGGCCAAGGCAAGACGTACCTAAAACTTTTGACAAACCACGGGCGGTAATTCGTAAAGCCCTAGATCGCATATTTATAACCCTCACCTTCGTTTCGGGCCACAGAAACCTGCGATCTGGGACATTTACGAATTCACCGCCCTAGGTCCGAATACATACACTCAACAGCAATGAAAACGGGTGACTTTGTATGGAAATTCCCAAACAAAGTAACCCGTTTTCATTGCTATTGAGTGTATTTTACAAATCGTTGTAAAATGAAAATCGCAATTTTTGTATCATAATACCTAGTAGGAACGATAATATTAACAATTAAGAGGGTTTACTCCGAAAGTTGGCAACGTCGCAAATAGCTGTCGAATTTTTCGCTGTTTTCATTAATTTCTGAATATTACTGAATGAAAACATGAATTATCGCTCTATGGTTGAATAAAACATTAAGTATGGATTGCAACAATTATCATAACTACACGAAAATTTTAGTATTATGGAAGTACCATCTTTTGAAAACTTTCCATCGCATTTTTCATGCATTTTAATGTAATCTTATCATTTGAATGCCTAACCAACAAGTATAAAACGAGACGCGTCATTCAACCATAGAATGATAACTTCTTTTTTAATTCAGTAATATTGAGAAATTAATAAAAACAGCGAAACACTTGACAGCTATATGCGACGTTGCCAACTTTCGGGATAAACCCTCTTAAGTATTACTAGTACTTAAAATCTACATGTAACAATTCGGACCGCCACGTTTCCATGGTCTTGCCTTAGGGTACGCAATCATGCATGCATCGTAAAAACAAGCCAAGTTCAATCAAACTTCACCTGATCTGCAGCCGCCCGGGGCGGTTCATGGCTTCGATTCGGACCGTAACATAAACACGGCAACACTATTAAAAGTTAGACTCGTTCTGTAAGCCAAAATATTATTCGGACTACCTTCCTTCTATCTCGACGCGCGCGTAGGGTTGCCAGTGCGTTGGAAATTAGGGAAATACCTACTCTGGCAATGCATAGTTAGTAAAATTCGGTTAGTTGGGTATTGTTATTTCCATAAACGCGTAGCTTTAAAATACGTGGATGACATAATGCGAATTATAAATCCTTTCAAGCTGACTAACAAAATAAATACCTAGTGAGGCAAACAACGATTTCCCCACATCGCTAAAACATGGCAATTTCTAAAAAGGGTCTCATTAAAGTCATTAAACTACTGTCGCATAGGCCGTTCGTAACCACCTTCTATCTTTAGGTCGTCTATTTGTTAGTTCAATCTATGTATAGCTATTAGGAAACCAATTACTTAGTGTTGTCTTGAAATTTTCTAAACAAATATTAGTTAAGTAACAGCATTTGATACGGATCAGCGTGTAATCTGTAATCAGAGTCTCAAAATATTCTAGTACTAGCTTCTGCCCGTAACTTCGTCCGCGTGGAATTCGGTGCCTAACAGCGTTCCCGCGGGAACTATGCGTTTTTCGGGATAAAAAGTAGCCTATATGCTGAACAGTGTTATAAACTACCTCAACACCAAATTTTGTTGCAATCCGACCAGTAGCTTTCGAGTTAAATCCGGACATAAATACATACAGTTTTTATTCCAAAAATCGTTTTTTGTGTTGTGTTGGTTATTATTAGTCCCCCCGACTCTTTTAATTTTCTTTTCTACATACTTATTATTAGTATATAAGATAGTAATGAGATACTAATTCAAAGATGAGTGTGAAGACCCCAATCCGTAGTGGGCCGCGTGGGGACTAAGTATAGCCCAAACCCTTTCGTGATGAGAGGAGGCCTGTGCCCAGCAGTGGGACGCAAAAGGCTGTAGTAGTAGTAAGATAGAGATAGAGGGATAATGAGTCGTCAGTGGCAGCCCTGACGGTCCGACAGAGTCCGGCGGAGGCCGCGCTTGTCTCATAAACATGTGCCCGTATCAGCGCGTAATCTGCCGGATTTGTCGATCAGCCCCGCTATCCACTGGCCAGATTTGTTCGGGGCTTTGCCGTCGATGCGGCACATACGTTTTGCTTTTCTTGTCGACTGTTTATGGCCGTGTGGCCAGGTGGAATAAATGGTGTTTGGGGTTTGATTGAATGGGTTTTTTTCGGGTCGGATTTATGTGTTATGAGAATGTTTAGATATTTCGCTTTTAATGTAGGTTTACTCGTGTATCGTCTGTGTGTTTGCATTATCTTGAAACTTACATACAAACCCAATTGGAGAATCGGTGCCGTGAACCATTTAAAATCAACGCTTGTTTGCCACCACGACTTGTATTAAAAGTATTAAAAGTTTAATAAAAGTTCTCTTTTTGATTAACCTACTATGGAAAAGAGGACTGTTTAAATTTGACGCCTGTATATCTGTGCGTCTATCGTGGCATCATGTCCTCATCATCATCAGTATCATCATCATCAGCAACCCATCCACTGCTGGACGTAGGCCTCACCCAATGCACGCCAATGAGCTCTGTCCAAGGCGTGCCGCATCCAATCTACACCGGCCACCTTGCGCAAATCGTCACTCCACCTGGCAACAGGGCGCCCTACACTTCGTTTGCCTTATCGCGGTCTCCACTCAAGAACGCGTTTACTCCAACGACTATCCGCAGTTCTCGCGGATAGTCGTTGTCAACAAATGACCTTAACAAAAATAAAAGCATTCGAGAAGTTAAAGAATACCCTGCATTGCTAATTTAAAGTACAAAATTCTAAGTAATAAAAATGCTTCCTAGTTACCCTACGGTTACAAGTATAAAATGACTACGTAATCAGATGTCCGGTGGACTATGGGTCCGGGCCTATCACTGCGGACGGTTCACACACGGCCAATTTGTGTCCCCTACCGGACATATTTAAGCTATTTTATTTATTTTGAGATACAAAAGGCCTTATCGGCGGATATATAGCCGTGTAGCCTGTTCACAATATGATACTCAGTCAGCTGGTGACAATCGCGGGTATTCTGTGGATGCGAGTGGTACAAGACCGCTCTTAGGGACAAGACAATACATCCCTTCAATGCAATTTTAGTATGTACCTATATGTATATTTTATACATGTAATGCAAATGTAAATTTTGTAACTATGTGGAAATTTTGAAAAAAGGCCTTCTGCTTGAGTTTGTTGCGGCGCTTCTTCGCAAGCAATTGGTCTAGGAAGAGCTGGTAAATTCTTTTTCTGACGTGTAAAAGTGCCCCTATGTGGCCAATTTGCTGAAAAATGTTTGAATTTGAATTTTCTCTGTGCGGACTCATTCTAAATGCCACTTGGTATGCGAACCCCAAGACAACCGGTACTTTTTCGTTATAAAAACGAACCATCATGTGCGCCACTTATCATCAAAGTGGTTAGTTTTTACCATGTTTAAACATTGGACACTTAGATGACAAGTTACGCATAAATGGTTCACTGTCATACGGAAAAAGTACCGATTGTAAGAGCCAAAATACAAATACTCGATACGACATCGCATCGTAGCACGGTCCGACGTCGCGCTACGTTGCTACACCGTGTTGTAGGTAAATATTTACAGTTTACGTCGTAGATTTCCACCACGCGACATTGGAACGTAGCGAGATGTCGCACAGTGCCATTGTTGCGACGACGGATGGAGTACCTATAATAGGGATGACGACAGGGTGAAGAAATCAGTCAGGTAATAAAAGAATATTAGACACGTATTTTTTGTTTTATCAAATTAACAAAGAATAACTAAGTTAAAACACGTTTAAGTTGGAGAGTGGGGGCTAACTACGTCACCGTTAGGTATAAATCGTACCTAACCGTGACGTCACGCGACATTTCAACTCAATAAATCTCAGTATAAGTTAGAATACGTGAAAAAAGAAAAAATACGTGTCCAATACTTTTCAATAATCTTCCTGATAGACTAAGGAAAAAAAGTTGTCGTCATTCCTATTGTTTTGGCCCTAAGTTGAAAGTGGCGAAAATCCAATGGAAGCGTGAGGCGCAGGATCGGTTCTGTATAGCAAACTTGGCAATGGAAGCCTGTATCAGTAGATGGAGGTTCTTTCGACTGGAACTGGTGTGGTGGTGGAACTGGTGGACTTAGGGTTGGCAACAACACCAGAAGTGCCACTAAAGTCTTTGCATCGAATACCGAAACCCCTTTAAATAAAAACCGGCCAAGTGCGTGTCGGGCCACGTGCAAATTATAGGGTTCCGAAGTTGAGGATGCCCACAGTACCTTTCTAAGACTTATTAGCATCTAGCTAGCCTGTGGTATGACGTGCCCGCCCGACGCCCCTGCCGCTCGAGAAAAATCATCATTATAAGTTGGTCGACTATTACTCGTAAGTTTGTACAGCCTACTTAGCTCTGATAGTTTTCCTTTCAACTACGTTATATATGCCACAACCGTGATTTTTTTCAGCCATCCAAATACCACCATTTAGCTGGCAGGGGGGGGGGGGGGGGGGGACACGTGACTCTAACAAAAAATAGCACTTTAAAGCTTAATATTTCACAAACGCATCACTTAATCAAAAAATGGCTTTAACAAACCCACAATATTTTTTTAAGACCTATTCAACGATATGCCGCACCACGGGGTACGCAAGAAAAAAAAATTACATCCCCACTTTACGAGTAGGGGAGGTACCCTATAAAAAAAAATAAAAAAAAAAATTATTGTACCACTTTGTCAGCGTAACTAATATGCATATTCATGCCAAATTACAGCTCTCTAGACCTAAGCATCTCCGAGCAATAGTGCGGACAGACGGACGGACGGACGGACGGACATGGCGAAACTATAAGGGTTCCTTGTGGACTTCGGAACCCTAAAAACAACATGTCTATTTTAATTTCATTTTTAGGGTTGCGAACCTCATGAGGTATAAACGAAACCCTGATCACTCATAGTCGATTTTTCTGTTGGACCGATTAAGTTGAAATTTGGTATATATGTAAGTTTGTGACCCAAAGACACACGTGTAACGAAAATAAATGAATTTTAAACATAGACCCTATTTTTACAAAGTGTCCCAATACGAACACCCGGACCCCTGACGTCCTGCCTATAAACAAGCCTTCTCATAGTTCGGGCGCTATCGGACTTTGACGGTGGGGGGTAGTTTTAAAATCGTCCCCCACCGGCAGTTGTTAATAATTATGGCCCTGTTTTTGGGTTTAATGTTTCACCCCCGTAATAAAATGTAAGTTGGGTAATGCGAGATTGCGTCATGTTTGAATAGTCCGGGTTTCGGTTGTTTTAGTTCTGAAATAGAGGTAAGTAGCAGTCGTAAAATGAACATAACAAAAAAAAAGCATTTCAAATTTTAACCCCCGACGCGAATAGTAGGGTGTTCTAATTTTCATATGTGTGTGTTAGTGTGTGTGTGTGTGTATTGCTCTGTCTGGCCGTGGCATAGTATCTCCTCAACGCATGAACTTGAAAATTATAGGACATTTTCTGATCACACTTATCTGGCATTTTTCAATATTCAATGTAAATAATATAAGTTATTTTTTATCTACTTTCATTCATACTTGATCGTGTTAAAATAAAAATACTTTTGAAGTCAAAGGCTGGTAGAGATCTTCTACTATCTAAAGTCCCGCGCCTTCACAATTCAAAACGCTTCAATGTATTTAAAAAGCACCACCAACACTCTCAACACATGTGTGCGTGCTGAGGCAGCCATCAGCTATGCATTGAGAGTGTTGGTGGTGCTTTTTAAATAATAATGAAAAAATTGAAGCATTTTGAAATGTGAAGGCGCGGGACTTTAGATAGTAGTAGATCTCTATTTAAGTATTATTGATATTAGGTAACTGGTAAATTTTACAATATTTAGCTGATGGAGAAGAAAGAGATGAAGTGGCATTGGCGAGTAAACAATTAATTTGAAACTATTAAAATAACAGCTTTATCTTCACGATTTATACGTCAAGGCTATGGCGCCATCTATCACGGTGTAATCACTATAAACAACGGTAAGTAGTCGCATTAAGCCGCAGTTTGAATTATAACGGCCACCCGACACTTAAGCAAAACATTAGCATTAATTTAAAATATTATTTACGTCTGAGCTAGGAAATGGTACACGTAATCACCTCGCTGTTTAATACGCGTGGTTTCTTTGAGTTCAAGGAATAGTACTAATAACATATCTCTATGAGGTCATTAGTAGTCAGTTTCGTTTAAAATGTGCAAGTCCACTGAAAAATACTCTTACCTGATTATCGCTCTACTAAGGCATTTTCATCGTCCCAACAACGCGACGATGCGATTATCGCACGATTAAACGATGCGACCATCGCGTGGTTGCTGGCGCGTGGTGGCGATTACGCGAATGTCAATTAGGACACCTATTCTAGTACAGCGTACAATAGAATAGTACAGAGTACAATTCGCGCGATATTGCGATCATCGCGTAGTAGCTTTTGTTTCTCGAACTTTCACGATGCCGCATCGTTTGGTATCTAGTGACAAAATAGCTTCGATTGTAGATTTATAACAAATGGCTTTTTTTCTACAAACCCTCATACTCAACCTGAAATCCAACATGGTCAAAATTGTGTAATAATGTTGTATTTGATATTATAGCATTTTATCCATGTAATGGAAATAGAGTGTAGAAGACATTTCGTGAATACATATATAAATACTACCAAATTGAGAAGGTATAAATCAAGGTATTTCCTTCTCGATAACAAATTAAAAATGTGATAGAAATAGTATAAAACGGGTTATCGAGGGGTAAGTGCCTATTTTTAGAAAGTACTTTTAGATAAAAAAAGTTATTTACTTGTTTAATAAATAGATTAAGTATTCAATGATAAAATCGAGCGCGTCTCGCCATCAAACGTAACAGTTTGGCGAGTCAATAATTATTGTAATAAACGTGTATTCTCTTTTTGGAAAAATAAATTTTAAAAAAAAGTGGCTAATAAACTCGTGACGAATGGTAGGGTCCCACAAAAGAGAGTTTGTTTGAATTTTTAGAAATAATCTATGTTAAAAAGACCTCGTGTTTTTTGCCATCTTGTCCAGTAGGTAAACACCCGTTACTTAATCCTCCTTTCCATCTAGCACGCGTCGTACAATGCCCGCGCCAGTCGGCCATTCTGATGATCTCGTTAAGGGCAAGATGACACCAAATGACCGTAATTACACCCAGTTAAGGGGGAGTAATCGGCTGGTGGGCTGTTTTTGGCGAATTTACAGGCGGGTAGCGTTTCATTGTTTATTAAAGTTTTTTTATTGTTATCGCCCGGGTCTAATTGGAGACTCGGAGTGTTTTCTAATTTGGGCTCTTTCCTACGTAATGACTGATCAAAGTTTATGTGTTTCAGGAAATGTGCAAGGAAGGACACGTTTTGATACTTAATGCAGCGCTACTTATTTTTTCTCAAGTAGGTATAGATAATCTACTATATGAAGTCCCGCGCCTCCACATTTCAAAATGCTTCAATGTATTTATTATTATTTAAAAAGCACCACCAACACTCTCAACGCATAGTTCACGGCTGTATCAGAACGCACACATGCGTTGAGAATGTTGGAGGTGCTTTTTAAATACGTTGAAGCGTTTTGAATTGTGAGGGGTTCTTCCTATAGTAGATATTATCTCTATTTTCTACTGGACACTGTTTTTTCATTTAATCCATTTGTATAGTTGCTAACATTATTAATTATTAGCATAAAGTCTTGATATTCTATTCTAGACATTTACATTCTATTTTCACGTGCCTGTACCGGCGGAACATATTATGTCAGATGCACGTACGTATCTTTAATCTGAAAGCTTATTTCGCAAGAACATATTATGATAAACCTTTTAATAGTACCATATTATGTTCTTGTAAAATAAACTTTTAATAAATTTATTAATTTCATTTAAAATAAATTAGAAAAATATTTAGTAAACACACGCATGTGTCAAAACATAGGGTAATGCTTTTTAAAGTCAAGTATGTATATTATGTGACCGATTCCAAACTATAACCACAGCTATAGCTAACTTTTCTTTTCATATCGATGGTATAGGCAAACGAGCGCACATCCCACCTGATGGTAAGTGGTAACTGCGGCCCATGGACACCGAAATCCTTTATCCCCCATTAAGAAACCATAAGATCTCGAATGCGTTGCCTACCCTGAGGCGTTAGATGGAATGCCTCTGTGCCGGAAATGTCACCGGCTGCCTTAACGCCCTACCGGAACACAACAGTGCGAGCACTGCTATTTGGCGGCAGGTTAGCGGGGAAACCTAAGGCCCATTTGCACCAAGCCGCTATTCTCAGGTTAATAAATAAATAATAAATATCTTGGAACATTTTACACAAATTGACCTAGCCCCAAACTAAGCAAAGCTTGTACTATGGGTGCTAGACAACGATATAAATAATTATATAGAGAAATACATACATGTGTAAATAATAAACATCCATGACTCGAGTACAAACATTTGTGCTCATCACACAAAGTTTGCCCCGAGCGGGATTCGAACCCGCGACAGTCGGAACAGTGGGCAGGGTCACTACCAACTGAGCCAAACCTGTCGTCACTGAGCCAAACCTGTCGTCGTGGTTAATCGCTTAACTCAGATTTATTTGTATGCATTTGACGTGGGTTAAGAGGCTAACCCGAGGTTAGCGGCTTGGTGCCTAACTTGCTAGCGAGCTAGCGACTAACTTGAAAGCTTTCTATTTAAATGCGTATCTTTCAGGACCGGTTATTAAACCAATGTCTATTTTCGCCAGGATTGGCATGCTCCGGTATGGTCTAGTGGCTAGGATACCTGGCTCTCACCCAGGAGGCTCTGGTTCGATTCCCGGTACCGGAATTTGTTTTTTAGGTTTTGTTTTACACTTCTGCGGGATCAATTGATCATAAAATGTTTAAGGAACAGCAAGATATTCGAACTAATGTCTATTCATGTAAGTAAACATTTACATGAATACTAATGCTTATGTACTAATCTTTATGTAATTACTTACATTTTATTTAAGTACTTAATAAATTCATTTCAAATTTTTCTAAAATGAAAATGGCCTGAAGATAATATTGTTTACATCACTCTTGGCCGTAAAGTGAGATTTTCTGCCCGCTACGCGGAGAGAAAATCTCACTTCTTGGCCAAGGCAAGACGTAAAACTTTTGACAAACCACGGGCGGTAATTCGTAAAGCCCCAGATCGCATATTTATGGCCCTCATCTTCGGTTCGGGCCACAGAAACCTGCGATCTGGGACATTTACGAATTCACCACCCTAGGTTACTATTAATGGTTTGTTCAGCTGAATTTAGTTAAATTATTAGTCTTCAGTTACTAAAACCTATATTATTCCTATATTAGATTACTTAACCATTATGTAAAGTAAAGTAACATGCGCCTCACATAAAACAGTGGACCAAGGCACTGTCTTTTTGCTTCCCCCTCGTGATCTACGGCGGAATAAATCCTTATTCTAACTAACGCAGCTAGGTTAGCATCCGTTATCAAGTTTGTTTATTGTTTTAGGAAATGGCACTACATAATATTGTTGACTGGACCTCGGCCAAATCTCGACCTGACAGCCCTGGATGACTGAGGGAGCCAAAGAGAACTGAGATCCGGAGTTTGTTCAAATGCAAATACCTATATTTTATTTTTACACAAATTGATCCAGCTTGGAAGTCCTGATAAAGGTAGAAAAAGAAGTGTAAAATTATAACAATATTAAGGAGTGTATTCATTGCAAAATAATTATGCTAATCTTATACCTATACACTCTTATCATAAACCCTCTATGACGCGTTCAAAAACCGCAAATTATGACCAGCATTAAGATAAACTGTTTAGTTAGACAGATTTCTTATCTGTGAAAATGTTCTAATAGCTAATTAGACCTGCAAATTCGATGGTCTAATAGCATTCAAACTTCGAACATCTTCGAACAGCAATGCCCGCCTATATTCTTCAGTCAGACAGAGCAAACGTGTGTTCCAAATTCAAATGTTGGCTCTATTAAGTCAGTGTTGCCAGATAGCTCCGTCGCATTACCCCCAAGCCCTATGTAAAAAACCTCCAAATATGGGGTTTTTGTTTCAAGACCCCCCTAAAGAAAACTTTGATATTGTTATACAACAAACACCGAACGTAAGCATCATATTAAAATTTATGTAGTTTTAATGAAGTTACTTACATCAACCTTTCTTGGTAGCCTCTAATTACGTACAACAATTTGTTTCCTCCGTCGCTCCCCCCAAAAATGTCGTCCCCCCATTTTTCCCTCCAGGGTCCATAAAAACCTCCAAATTTGTTCGGTTTTCCCCCAATCTGGCATCAGTGTATTTAGTCTATGCTTTTTGAAAATCGAATGTGAGACACTGACGTATTCGAACTGCCGCCATTGTTGGCCGATTTTGAAGCAACTTAGAGAATTTATAAAATGAGTGTAGATAAAGTTGTGTATGCAACTGTACATAATTAGGCCTTAAAACACTCGTGCGATATTATTATGAAACTCGCCTAGCAGCTCGTTTGATAAAACCCCACTCGTGTTTTAAGGACCTTTATTATGTAGCAGTTACATAAACTACTATAATTGCATTGACGTATTTTGAAACGTGAAATCCTAGTATTGCGCTGCTAGTGGCATAAAAACGTGTTGAAATAAAGCTTCAGTACAATATTAATAAACTAGGGGGCATCAAGCAAAACAAGGCATAAATACGGAGGCACAATAAAAATAAAATACAGCCCGTACAGAGTGCAGGATATTTATAATGGCGATATATGAGAAAATAAAATTTATCTGACATGCTTTAGTGGCTATACGTTACTGTTCTATGATTTAATTCGGTAGTTGTTTATTGTTGTGTGAGATAGCGCTTTCGTAGATTTTTTTCCGTAGGTAAATCGGAATTGGTAGTTTATTATTATCATATGTTCCGCATCGTCATTCAATTGAGTTTCTGGGACGGAGCACCCGCCTCAAAAAAAGCTCAGTAGGTTCACTTGGGGTAATTCCGTTTTGGGGTACTTTCGTATTTTAAAGTTATTGTTGTAACGCAAAATAATCGGGACTACCACTTCCCTCTTGTTGGGTATTAGCTATAGTGTACGAGTAGGTAGCGGTGGGTACTGGGTATTAGCTTCTAATTTTTGCGTTTCAGTAACATTATAAAAATATACGAAATTACCCCATTCACGGAATTGCCCCAAGTGTAGCTGAAGAAATAGGTATTATGACACTGGTTCTAGTTACTTTAGGTTTCAGGAAAGAAAATGTTATCACGTGGGTCAACTGCCTATTTGATCGGTCTTTGCTATAGAAAATCAATCAATGTTCTCCCTCGTTACATTACTAAACAATTCATTATGTACATACGTTTGCAAATTCCCAAATCTGCCTACCCTCTTTAGTTACCAAAAATCGCAATCGATACGCAAAGCCTTTCTCAACGTTAGATCAAGCGGCCCCTGAGTTATTCGCCCAAGTTATCGGCCCGCACTTTATCACCCGAATGTCACATTTAATAATAATTAATGATAATTGCCTCCCAGCTTACAAAGGCGATCGGCCGATTCTCCTAAGTTATTTCAGTTTAACTTACACTTGGAATCTCAACTGTATCTTATGTAGTTTCATGTTGGAGTTGGAACAGCGCGTGGCGTAGAAAGGAAAATGCAAATGTAGGTCACATCATAATACAACTTGGAAAAAACGCATAAATTATGAGCAGTAAAATTACAAATGGAATAATGGATTAAATGAGATGACTTTATAACATGTAGAGTCGATTAAAAACTTAAGTCACTTTCCGTTTCATTGCCCACCTAAACGGAGG
This sequence comes from Aethes cnicana, assembly GCA_963971205.1. NCBI lineage: Eukaryota > Metazoa > Arthropoda > Insecta > Lepidoptera > Tortricidae > Aethes > Aethes cnicana. Next base: position 13,718,157 of record OZ020278.1, on the reverse strand, counting down.
ATCTTAGACCCTCATACCCTTCAAAAACATTCTGCCTTCCTTCCCACTCAGCATCTTTTCATCCACTGCTACACGTATGCCTCTTCTATCCACTTTTATCTTGATGCGGCCTTCCTGGTCCATATTGGCCATAACGTCTTTCTAATTCCATCCGACTATCTGGCAGATAGTTCGCCAACGCTCGATGCCTTCGATCAAACCGAAAACATGAAAAAATCGATCATGTTTCATGTTGATTTGAAATGATGTTTCACACATCTCCACAGCTCTTATGTCCTCCTCAGTATTCTTAATCACTTAGCATTGGTAAACGGCACACGACAAGGTAAACAATATGAAGACGGCAACTTGTACTATAATTCACGGCTACTTTAACTCGTGCATTGTTTGACTTCAGACCAATTTTAAACTAAGACACAGTGCCGTATTATTGAAGCGGTATTGTGTGATGATTTAGATATTTACATTGTCTTTTGACCCTCTTTGTAAGCACACTGTTTAAGTGATCATTCGTTATAGCTTTGTAAATAATATCATTATATTCCTCTAAAGTATGAGGACTTAAGGAAATCACGACACATTATTATAAAGAAGGATTTCATCATAATAATGACATCAACAAATAATCGTGTTAGCTAAAACCATTCACTGTCTAATGTAGATCTAACGTTAGTTATTATTTTATTATGATGGGCTATTACAACCTGCCTACAGGCCATTAATATGACTAAAAACTTTGCAAAATACACCTCATGAGCGAGTCAAATGAAATCCAGTGTCAAAAGAAACTTCGTTCCTGTAATCCTTTACAGGAATCCAAAGCACCCGGAGGCGTCATCTTCAGTAATCTTCACTAATGACATTGCGTCGATCTAATCATGCGCAATCTATCTCGATACCGGGTACAAACAAGACGGTATTGTTCGGGAACTTCCCAAAGATTTGTTCCTAAAAGTGTTCAGAGTTAATGGGATGTAAGGGCATGATAACGATCAGGGAGTACGAATTAACCTGCGCGTGGATGCTGAGGATTCGGGTACAATTTGGAGGGAGGTATGTATTTGGATATGTAAAGGACAATTTTATGGCATGACATGAAAAAAGATTTCATTTGAATGATTGTAACGTTAAATTGGTACTCTTTTAAAAATAGTGAATCTACGTATTCCGGTCAGGAGCAAATGCATATGTAAGTAAATAAGGAGATTTGGATATAACATAAATATGGACCGAATAAATGATATAACCCGCAATTTAACGTCATTCATTATTCACTATTCAGCTTGTAAGAGTTGTAAGTAACAATATGGATCTAAAGTACTTTTTCCAACATCTCAATAGCATTCTTACGAAAATAATAATTACAGTCTCAGTGTGGCTTTCTTAGATTATTATTTCAGTAAACGTACAGATACAACTCTAGTACTTAAGTATACAGAAACAGGATAAAATGTGTCACAAGTATGTTGATTTTTACGATTTTCTGCCTCCTAATCAACGGCAGTTCCTCAGGGCGGCGTCATGCCTCCTCCGTTGTTCGTGCCTCTAGTGAGACTGTATCGGGGATCTCTTTGTTGGCGTCTCATAACGCCGGATTAACTGGTCTCGATACCTGGTGAAATAGGACTGGATCGGAAATAAAATGGCAGGAAGAGACTTTGCTGATTGATGGTATAAGCTTTCCCTTTTTATTTAATAAGTTAGAAAACGAGCAGATTATTAGAAACTAGCAAGGAACATATAAACACTGGTAGTTCTTATTTATTTATTTATTTATTTATAAAAGTTTAACACTAAACTAATGAACTACCAACACGACGGCGATGCTGATCTTTAAGGAAAATGGGGAAGGCAATGTTGAGACAAAATTACTGTATATTATTTTACAATACAATACAATACAATATCTTTATTAATAAAATGGTATTTTACACGTCAGAAATGTCACAATTTGAATTATACATATACATTATACATTATTTTAATTATCATAGGTACTGACTATCGTACATTATAAGTCACTAAAACAATTAAACTATTTCTTGTTTTCTAAGAAATCTCTTACAGAGTACCACGCGTCTGCAACAAGTCTCTCTTTTAGCTTTACTTTTGAAATAATGAACAGGAGGAATAACTATGCGTACTGTGGGGAAGGTCGTTATTAAAAATAGAAGCCTTGTTGAGTTTCAGTAATAGAGATCTGAGAGACCAGAATCTTCTTACTTTATAGTACCTAGTGATTCAGTACGTATGCCAATGTTTTTTTTTAAATTATACCTACCTAATCTGTGTTAGTGTTTCTAGCGTCAGATATCTTTGTGTTTTTGGCATTTCGGGCCTTTTAATATGAGATCGCTGGCGTTTAGATGTTATCACGCTGTACTGAGGTGGATTAATGCCCTCGCGACCGTTCTATTTCGAAGTTTTCAAATCACCCTTTGTGCTGGGCCGATTCCGATTATTTCAGATATAAATTGGTACACTCGATTGGTTTCAGTGATTGTTAAAGAAAGTTATTGTTCTTGAAGGTGACAATGAAACGACCGACTGGCGTAGGCTAATGGTATATAGTTTTACTTAGTATGCATAGGGTGAGACGTGTGGTGAGATGAAACTTATGTTAATTAGTCATAGATAATTTGAACTCTGGAAAAAAAACTGAATTATGAAATTGAAAAAAAGTGCAATTATCCTAAAAGATACAACATGTAAGCAGCATTCCAGACGAGAAAATAAACCTTAGTTTCAACCTTAAGGTTAATGAGATGAAAAAAATCATCAATATAAGAAAAATAAATTAAGTATATTACATTATAAATAAACACTAATCTACAGCAATGAAAACAGGTCACTTTGTATAGAAAATCCTATACAAAGTGACCCGTTTTCATTGCTGTTCAGTGTATTTCACTCCATCCAAGTTTTCCGAGTAAGTAATGAACTGAAAAATGAACCATCAAACCATCATTATTCTTTTGGGCCAAGCAAGCAAGACGAGAAAATAAACCTTACCTTTCATTTGTGGTAAATGAAAAGAAAAATATATATCAATATAAGTAAAATAAATTAAGTAAATTACAATATAAATAAATACCAATACTGAATATACTAATATAGTTCACTCGTTCCACGGTTTCCGATTACCTAATGAACTGAAAAATGAACCATCATTATTCTTTTTGGGCCAATCAATTTCACCAACCAACTAATTGCCACCTTGAAATGTCCTATCAATAGTAATCAACAATGTTTTTAATTAAAGCAGAATTGGCGTCATCGGCGCGCGCGCAGACAAATGAGGTGATCGCGCCCTTACAAATTGACAGCATTAATACGCGGCGGCGGCGCGTTCGGGGGAAACAGGGGAGATATGAGTGTTTTTTTTTTAAATATATTTTTAATACAGTTGCTCAAAAAGTGCTACTTTACGTAGCTGTTTAGCGTGCGCAAAGTTGGTTTTTGCGAACTAGTGCTTTTCTCTTTTCCCAGTGACTCGATCTTCACAGACATGTGAGATTAATAATTCAGTCAGCCAAACACTTAATTTACCAGCAAAAACTTACAATATCACACTCAATAATTGTACAAATTGTGCCATTAACTATAATGTAAATAAAAAATAAATAAATAAAGATAGAAGATTTTTTTTATTTTTTGTAGAACTTTATTATTTTTCAGTTCTATTGCAATTACAAAATTAATAATATAAACGTTTCTAATTCCTTACTAGTTGTTTTTCTTATTTTTTCGCAACTGTATTAAAAAACGTTGTTCGATACACGTGCGGAAGTGTCATTCTTCACTCGTCCATTCATTCATCATATCTCGTTACTCGTGAAGTAATGACACACTTTCCGCACTAGTATCGAAATGTACTATTTCACAACTGTTTTCTGGTTTGTTGTAATTCAAATCGTGATAGTCGAATTTTATGAATTGACCTGTAAATCATTACATGAATTTTGTGCCAGTCTTTTTGCGTATGCTTAAATGTGAAATATTAACAACGTGAATATCGCTTTCAGTTGTATTAGATTATATGAGTTTGTATTGAGAGAGTTTAGGACAATGTACGAAATAGTAACTTTTTTACTAATATGACGACATTGCCATTTTCTTCAGTTGTTGACTTTTATTTTAGTAGTAGTTATGGATTAAACTTTATGTATAATTTTGTACTAAACATGGTATGAGTATCGTATATGAGTAAAGTAGACTAAAACTTTTTCGAGTCTGATTCAAAATTAAAAAAAAATCAAAATTAAAATTATTTTTTTCAGTAACTTACAAATACAAAGTTATCAGGTGTGGGTGCACCTTTTTAAGAAATAAAAATTCTTGTTCTAAGGTGCGCCGCTCGTCTTAAAATGTGTCTTATATTAGTAATGCCTTACACATTTATATTTAAAATTCAATAACAAAATTGTAGAGATCGAAAACAAAACAAAACTTCTTTTTTTTTTGAATATTTTTTTTGTTTAAGTACGAAATATGGAAACTTTGCCCATTTTGTCATTAACCTATGTGTTGTGCGTGTGTAAGCGTGTGTGTGTGTGTGTGTGTGTGTGTATGTGTGTGTGTGAGTGAGTGTGTGACCTTATTGCTTTATTGTTTATTGAGTGTGATCAAGTCTCACATCTCTTCCACTTCAATGCTAGCTGGACATACCTTCATCATACCAAATTTTTTGCTCCTTATCAAATAACAAATACCAACGGCGCCCTGTAGTTTGTCGGGCGGACATTAATGTAGGGGAATGCCGGTGTCGATCCGGTGTCGATCCGGTAACGGGCTGTCGAAGGCTCGTCTCGGCAACTCGCCGGGGACGGCTCGCCGTGCCGTGCCGGAGGCTCTCGGGAACGGAGGTTAAAGACCTTCTAGAGAGGACAAACGGACATACAGAGGGTGTCTTACAATAATGTGTTAACCCACAAGACATCTTAACAAATTGGCATTTGAATTTTATCTTTAACGAGCTGACCCGGCAAACTCCGTACCGCCTAACAGTCATGCGTGACGTGAGCTATCAATTGCGAAAAATGGCGGAAGCGAATTTTAAAATCATCATAATTTGTTTGCGTTCATTTTTTTGATATTTTTATACTAGCTTCTGCCCACGACTTCGCCCGTGTGGAATCCGGTCATCGCGTTCCCGCGGGAACTATGCGTTTTTCCGGGATAAAAAGTAGCCTTTGTCCTTTCTCGGGACCCCAACTATTGACATGCCAAATTTCATCTCAATCGGTCTAGCGGTTGAAGCGTGAAGAGGCCACAGACAGACAGACAGATTTACTTTCGCATTTATAATATTAGCATGAATTTGGGAACAAATCCAAAAAATCAATGATCATCAAAATCAGTTAAACCGTTCTTGAATATCTACTACTACTACTACAACAGCCTATTTACGGCCCACTGCTGGGCACAGGCCTCCTCTCATCACGAGAGGGTTTGGGCTATAGTCCCCACGCGGGCCCAGTGCGGATTGGGGACTTCACACATATCTTTGAATTACTTCGCAGATGCGTGCAGGTTTCTTCACGATGTTTTCCTTCACCGAAAAGCTCAGTGGTAAATTCAAATTGAATTTCGCACATAAGTAAACTTAGAGGTGCGAGCCGGAATCGAACCCCCGACCCTCAGCATGAGAGGCGGTAGGTCGAACCACAAGGCCACCACGGCTTCGGGTTCTTGAATATAAGTGGTGTACTTATCAAAGTGTATATACTCGTAAAAAGTGTATCTCGTAAAAGAGGTCCTAAATATACTCGTATGTTCAGCTCCGAACGAGGCGGCGAGGCGGCTGTCAATAACCGCCCTTGATGCCGGTTTAATTCCCCGTCTTGACACAAGGTGTGGAATGTTCATTACGAGCTCCTTAACTTTGCTAATCCGCCGTCAATCGGCTCGTTAGCTTCCATTTTTTGAGCTTCCCATTTCTTATTTGAATCGATTCTTTGAAATCGAATACTACATGTGTTCTTGAATTCGCTGACAGTATTATTCTTATTCTATTTTATTTTCATAAAATCCATAATGTACTTCTATTAACAAAAAATGTTTCACAATACTGAAATGCAGTTTATCACTTGTAAGTATTGTATATCTTAGACATTAAACTAAGGTATCATCCTACATACTATCTATCTATCTATCTATCTAGGTTCATTTAGATTAGTCTATAACAATCATACGCCAATTTAAACTATCTTCTGTTTTTTTTTTTTTAATGAAAAAATATTTAATGACATATAAAAGCATAAAAAACACAGGTTAAAAATATCCACACCATGCTTCGTCATGAATAAAACCACATAGATAATTAATCCACAACATGCTTCGTCATAATTAAATGACCGCACATAAATAAAAAAATAAATTTATTTTATATATTTGTTTCTTGAATTTATTTCACATTTGTTTCTTGTCGAAGGCCCTTTATGGAGAGTACATAGTAAGATTTTAGAGGTGTGCTTTGCACAATTAGATTGTCGATGTAGTATTGCTAAATACACACCTTTTGCCTTTGCTCTTTACCTTTGCTTTAGCCTCGTCGCTTCCCATCAGGTGAGATAGTGGTCATGATTGAACTTAAGAATTCGGTAGACAATGGAGTGGAGTCTAGATTATTACTGAGAGATTTTCTACGTAGTGAACGTAGTTTTAAAATTAACCGTGCAATCAGGTGGGTAGCTTCGGGGAAAATGTCCCTATCGGAAAATAATTAAATGCACCAAGGGTTTCAACCCCTTCTTATCTCAACCCTCTTATTGTAATTGGTAAAGTGAATTCCGATTGTGTTTAATAAATTGGAGAACTTTTTGAGACTCTTCAAACCCTTTTTGCTTTGTCACACTTAGTAAGAAAATTGGCAGCGTACCTATATTAGGTTTTTTTTTTTCACTTTATTTGGGATAATAAACAGTGACACACGGGGATTACAAACAAACTGACATTACAGAAGGAAATAATAAGTATGAAACCTGCGACATTATCGACAAAGAATTTCAACAATATTGTTAAAAGTTTACGATTATTATTTGTTTTTTTACTGTTGGCATGTTTATTATACAAATAAATAATTTATTTATATTATTAATTTTGCCAGCATTTTTGATACCATGTCATAAAGTGGTCTTTTAGATTAGGAAGTAGCGCGTAAGACTTTTCATATTAAATATGTTATGTATTATTATTAAAAAAAAACTAAATAATAAATTGTAGAGTATAATTATCTCCTCTCATCACGAGAGGGTTGGGCTATAGTCCCCACGCGGGCCCAGTGCGGATTGGGGATTTCACACACATCTTTGAATTACTTCGCAAATGAGTGCAGGTTTCCTCACGATGTTTTCCTTCACCGAAAAGCTCAGTGGTAAATTCAAATTGAATTTCGCACATAAGTAAACTTAGAGGTGCGAGCGGGATTCGAACCCCGACCCTCTGCATGAGAGGCGGTAGGTCGAACCTCTAGGCCCCCACGGCTTATACTAGCCACGGCCTATTATCACGAGAGAATTATATCACCCAGTGAGGCAGCATTTCAAGCTGAATCTAACAATAAATATGCCCAATTTTCTAGAATACCAATATGTTTAATAGATAAGCTATTAATCTAATGAACACTAACGAACTAGGTCTAACTACCACTGCTATATTTTCCCGAAAAAAAACAAAGGAACGGCACTAACACACGAGACAATGCAAAAAGGCGCTAATTTCGCGAAACCAAAAACTGGTAATGGTTATGCGTTGCAGCACCAACGCGTTTGTCTCACGATAACGCGCGCTTACAATTAGCAAGGATGGCGTTAGTAGCAGCGAGCCAAGAATTTTTACATTGTATATTTTAGTAAACCTGGAAAACCTGCACGCATCTGCGAAGTAATTAGAAGATGTGTGTGAAGTCCCCACTCCGCACTGGGCCCGCGTGGGGAGGGGACTATAGCCCAAACCCTCTCGTGATGAGAGGAGGCCTGTGCCCAGCAGTGGGACGCAAATAGGCTGTAGTAGTAATAGTAGTAGTATTAGTATATTTTAGTAGTTGTCGTAGCATCTTCGTGTCTTATTTTCTCTGCCACTGTGGTATGACATTTCTTTTTTTTTTATTTTTTCCAATAAATGACAAACAGGCAGCCTAATGTTCGGCTGATGGAAGGTTTCACCGCTATATATGTATATACATTTTCAGCACTAATGCGTTGCCGGTCTCGAAAGGAAGGACTGGAACTAGGAAGCATGTAGAAAATTAAATTAAGTACTTAGTACCGTATTTTACATATACCTTTATGAAGTTATTATCTTTTATTTAAATTCTGTTCCGAAAATGGTTAATTTATTTTCAGGAATACAGGTACTTTAGAACGTCTCAGTATTTTTATATTTTAATGTTTATTTGGGTACAGACGGTACAATATGACTTAACAGTAGGTAGAGAACTGGTTGTATACTAACCAGTAAAGCTACCACGGGATAAGGGTGATACCACGCGTATAACTTTTGCACTGAATATAATTTGATATAATGCAAAAATAACTATGTAAAACAGAAATATCCTTAACAACACCCTTTTGCATGCGCCCGACCACACTCGCAATTAGACGTGACTTGGCTATAATCGTTAATGTTTAGCACCGGCCACATATTTTCTGTACCTTTGTGCAAATGCACCCTCGTCTCCTCTTCCACCGGCCAATCAGGATCCTTTATTGCTAACAGTTACGAGTTGATAGAGTTTTTTTGAATTTCGAAGTCTAGATGAGATGATGGTGAGAAGATTCGAATTTTGAATTTCGTATTTTTTATTTTATATACTGTCTTGTGGTTTGATATAAATTGAAAATATGTGTAAACTTAGTAGTGTAATATAATAATAAGGTTACTGAAAAATAAATTTCCCTTTTCTATAAAAAAAAGGTATTATTTGAAAATGGGTAAACGATAGATAGAATTATTACTATATTAAAATTAAATTTCGTTTGTTTTTTTAAACAAAATCGTATATGTAAGTACTTAATCATGGCTCAACAAAGTGAGAATAACGGCATTTGAAAATTTCTAATTACGTCTCCAAATGAAGTAAAGTAAGTCCAATCCCAGCTCCGCCAACGTACAAAAATCAATTTGTCCAAAACGAATCTGGCTGGCAATAAAAGATGCCATATTTACCGCACCGCTCCGTCTAATTAAGCCGGCACATATCGGCTGATTTCTCCAGGGCGCCACCTCGCGTGATGGTGCCTAGGGTTACCAGCTTTATAGCTAGCTATATCTCAAAGAATGGTTAAAGTTGTATTTCTGTATGTCTTGATTTTGAGGAAGATGGATGTAAGACATAATGCTTTTTTACAAATTGTTCAACCGTCAGCAAATTGTTGTAAATTGGAAATGTGGCGTGTAGTAAGGAGCCAAAAGTGAAGAAGGGTATTAACATGACGTGCTCTTAATTAGGACCATAAAAAAATGTTGGTAGAATCGTTAAAGAGTAATAGAACTTGTTACAATTACGTATTGGATCACAAGAGTTCAGGAATTTATACTTTGGGTTTTTTTTCTTCATGTAGGTACCTGATGATTTCAGTCGCTGATCGATAGTACAGAGTTTCTATTTTCATATAACTCTGTCAACCCTGTTCGCGGGCCACTTTTATTACAGACCATAGACACTGCACAGATTAGACGATATTAAACCTCTGTGCGCGGTGATTGCGTTTCGTTACTGCTCCGTGATGTCATATTTCTGGTGAACAAATTATCACGTTTGTTGGGTTAACAGAGGTTATGATGGTTACACAGGAGTCTTAATAAGGGAATAAATAAATGTTTACTTTAATATGTACATTGTACATATGTTGCCACTGGAATTTGGTGGGACTATTCTTCTATGTAATATTATCGCCAAATTAAACTTCCCACAAGTGGACCATCAGCTTGTTTGTCAGTCGAAAGCACTCTTTTATATATCTACTTAGGAAACAAATTCGTTTCGATAGGTGCTAAACTTATAAAATTACTTGTCTTATAGGTAAACGAGCATCAAAGAAAAACTTATCTACATTCATAAGTTGATTAAATTACATCCATAATCTCCTCGAATCACTGTTTATGAAACTCGAGCGAAAAATAAGCAACAACATCGGCCCCAGGTTGGGCGCCAAATAAACCTTATTAAATATTCATGTTTCGTAAAAACTGCGAGATCTGCGCCCGTCAAATTACAGCAACGCCTCTTTAAGAAAAACTAAAGCGTATTTGAGCCAAATTTTGTGCGAAAGCACAACAACACATGCTCAGAATTCAAGCGTATATATTATAGTAAGTAAACCTGTCTTGATAACTCACACATTCAAAGCGAGTTTCTTATGGAGATAACAATTTAATAAGTTGGGAAAGTCATATACAGTTGTATTTTAAATTGGCTCCAGGGTTGCTGAGGGCACTGACGTAAAGTTAATCTACCTAGATAATGCTGATCTGAGAAAATAATACATTTATTTCAAAATAATAACTTCAAATTAATTAACAGTTGAATTGCATTAATCAAACGTCGCTCGCTCGATCGCTCTGATTTTTACAAAATTTTGGAAATGGTTCGATTTTATTCCACACAAGTGGTACCGTGAGCACGGCTAGTAAAATAATAATTCTATTATAATAAAATACACATTCATTCCACCAACTTCCCATCAAACTATCCAAGCGACCGGCGCCGTCGAACGCCCGAGGCGAACTAACTTTTAATTTCTTCACCGCGGACAGTGACGCCAGCCATTGGTGAAGTTACATTGCACAGATAACACAGAGTTTCGAATATAGAAACTTTCCGGACGAGTTCTGCGGATTGATAAGTTCTATAAATTTTGGTGATGCTTATCTAATACCTATTCCTTGCGAATTTATAATTAATATCTGAGTAAAAAATGTAATAAGACTTACCTATGAGCGGTTAATGGTGCTGGTCGCACATAGATTAATACAACTAGGAAATAATTAATTGAACATAAACACTTTGTAGCGACTGTTTTTTTCCCCAATAATTGAAAAAAAAGACTGGCCACTCAGAAAAAAAAATAGTAATAAGTAGAGGTTTACACAACTTAGAAGGCGCGTGGATTCAGCAATAATAGGCTCTCCGTCAATACTGTTTTTTTTACTCTGATAATTATAATGAAACTGCTGTTAGAATGGGAGTTTCCGCAACATAAGTATGATCACAAATTGACTACCATTAATGTCATTTTTCTATTCAATATCATTTCAAGTTAAATTTCAATCATGGAACAGGTGCACATTGCCGTTCTAATCTCGGTTTTACTTAAATGTTCGAGTTAAAAAAATCGTAGCATGTCAACATTTTTAATCAGCCTGAACATAATCGCATATCACCATTACGGACCCAGATTGCGATCGAGAAAAAAACAAAACCCATACCCAGGAGTCAGCGTTACGGTCCTAATCGCGCGTGAGGCTAAACAATGTTTTAATGTGGCAACTCCCTTACGCAGATGGCTGAGCGTATTTATTTAGGACTAACTGCCGACCGTTTAGCGAGTGACCCATGCACGTCTAGTGGTTTTAAGGGAGCAGTGAAGAGCGTATAGAGGATGTAGCTTTTATCGACGCGTTTTTAGTAGGAACTTGATTGCGTCAATATGTAGGTGTGATGAAAATAACTGCATTGGTATTGAAGTTTGTTAAAATCTTTTTTTACTTACTTCATTTCGAACTGCATTTTGACATTGCTTCAGATAATGCTTGCCTCTGATGTTATGATTCGGCAGGGTTTTAAAACTAAGTACTTCACTGAAAATTTAAAAAAAATCTGTCAATCTATGTGCAACCTTCCTAAACTTCAATTGTGTAGTCAAAATGAGTGTTACCACGAGTGAAAAATCCGCTAGGGGCGCTAATGACGTTAGTGTCGGCTAAGGCAGTCATTAGCTATTTTGCGAGGTTGACAGTGACAGCCTCCCATCGATTAAACAAAAAAAAAACTGATTGTTCTTTATTCAAAATCGCGGCCTCTCGTGACCGATTCTCGCCCCCTCGTCTGATACAGGTGCGAGATTAAATGGCCTCCATACAGACTGTTCATTACGATATTGCGCGAACGGACAATATCCCGTTTTTATTAGCCGCCGTCATAACGTTTTGCTTTTTTGATGAGAATTGAAAATGTGTTTGATCTGCAGGGGACGTTCTTTATTGCGTTTGGTTAGCGTTTTAGGTAATGACAGGTGGGTACAGACAGATTTGTTTTGTTTAGAATTTCATTCTGTGTTACGCTTGTTTAACTTGATGTGATTTGTTATGTCTCATTTTGCTGAGTATGTTTGATTCATGTTTGTGACATTGGAGAAATACTATGTAGATATAAATGTGTTACAAACGAATATTCACTAAAAATAACGCATAATTAGGTACTACTACAAAAAAGTAACTAAGTATACTTATTATTATAAGAAACTATAAAGTGTCCCACTGCTGGGCCTCCCCTCTTTTTCGCCACTCTCCTCTATTTTGTGCAAGCTCCCGCCTATGTGGGAAAATAGTTACATTATTACGAAATTCACCAAACGATAAAAAGGTAAGTACCAAAGGCTTAAATACAGTCTACTTTTTAAATCCTTGACACGACCTAGTCTTTACTCCTTAAGTAATTACTGCTACACGAAAATGCCCTCCGGTCCAACGAGATTAAAGCTTGTATTACCATGTCGACAATCACCCCCCTTTTTTAAGGTTGTTTACGGCAGATGGGGCCATCGATAACGTAACAGGTGGGGGGAACGGCACATATATACGGGTACGTTCTACATTCGGCCGTAACTCAAGAACTGCAGCCAAGCGATGCAAGGGAAAATGAATAATAAATAATATGGGGATTGTCATTTTCGGGTGTGACTTCACACATCTGTAATTAAAGATATCGATGATATTGACACAGTTGTTATGTATTAATGTATTGGAGTACATTAATGATTGTAAAGTTGAACAGTAATGGACACATTTTCAATGACGGGATTATAAAAAAGGAGGATGGAAATTCCAATGCTGTCGAAAAATAATTCATTAAGCAAAAATGGCAAAATGTCATTTCCCAGTAATCACAAAAACAATAAAGAATAATTAAAATATAGGTTTTTTTATTAAATTAGGAACCAACTAACACCCTGCTGAAAATTTTCCTCAGCGCTACAATATGGGATGTTTTAAAAAGGGTGTCATTAAATATCTTCGGGACCGGCATTGCATCGGTGACGCCTCTGGTGTTACAAATGTCTATAGGCGGCGGTAACCACTTTCCATCAGGTGGGCCGTCTGCCTATTTGTCCGTCTGTAAGTAATAATAAAATTAAATAAAATAAAAATTGCCTGAAAGTGATTAATAAATTTTATTTAATGGTAGCCCGAGTTATCATAAAAAGTATACACAATACACTGACTCCACACAAAATACAGTCGTGAAAATACAAAACACAATTTAACATTTCCAACTTCACGGCACCCGTGCCCATTCAAAACCAATCCACATGACAATAACACAATAAAAACAATAATAACGGACCTTCGCGTTCGAAGGGTTAACTTCACCCTTAAAGGCCACACTAAAATTTTAATTAAATATCTTAACTAATATAAAACGGGATGGCAGTTTCTGACGTTACCGGTCGCGTTATAAATATTCATATACGTACAATACGGGTTCAAGCAAAACTATGTGACGATAATTAACCCACAGTTATCGATTCTAAGCATGTTAAAAATAAAAAAAATTGTATGGGATTCCAGGTATCGCTCCACACCGTCAATCCCATACTGGGCCATACAATTTTTTTTACTAACTCGAAAAAAAAACCTAAAAATGACACGTTTTACATGACCTGTTGAAATTAACGTTCATTATTAAAATTAGCTTCCTCCAAGATTTATAGCGGACACTGATCCAGTGTAATTTTCTTCTACAGCATCGGTACAGTAAATATTTACTAGCTCCAGGTGGTCGCCATTCAACAGTTTCAGCGCGTTGCTTATTTCTTCTTCGGTTTATATCGTAGACTCTAGTTCCGATTCAGATATCCAATACTCTTTTTGAATTCATTTTTATCTTACGTCACGGAATATTTTATAGTACTTACTACGTACAGAATGACCACGGAAGCACCCACCGAATCTAGCCCGCGCGCAACTCATGCCCACTCGCCTTACCGTCATCCGGAAATGGTGAGTGAAGAGTGAATCGTTGGCCTGCGTAGTGGTACACACACATTTACAAGTGTACCTACAGACATCCTCGCACGCAAACAATGACATTTCATTCGAATTGTGTTCGAGACCGTGTTTTTATAGGCCGTGTCCGCCGTGTGCTTACGTACAGAATTGTTAGTTGGCGCCCAACGTGGGGCAAGAACCCGCGCACGACCCTAATGCTAGAGACTGATGCTTTGGCGACTAAGCTAAGTAGGTACTAACCAGCTACGTAACTATTCAATTTTAATTTTAATTAATAAAATAAGCAACGCCGGGTGGCATTCAATATGGGCATCGAAACGGCGTCATAAATAGGCACGGACGTAAATCCTTACCTTTATTAAAGCCATTACGAGGGTACAAACCCTTATATCACAATTATTGTTTCCTCACACGATTACTCGTTAGGGCTGCGTGAAGATGCGGGTTAATATGAAGATGAGAATGAGGTTATTGAAGTTTAAATTAAAAAAATAAGAAACTAAAAATCTTGATGCACACTTTTTTCTAGAAGTCTATCTGGACGTCATTTTCCCATGGACCGCAGTGACCACTTACCATCAGGAGGGCTGTGAACATGAAAAAAAAACGAAAATTGATCCATCTTCATAACTAAGTCATCCTGGCATGACATGATTTTGATTTTTATTTGTGCTTGCGATTCTCAAATAATTTCAACGGCATAGATGTAGGTATGTACAGTCGACGTCAAAGAGATATTTACAATTTTGGACCTTAATACAACGGAATAGGATGAAAAAGTGTAAACATCTCTTTGACGTCAACCGTACTTAATATTAAAAAGCTAGATGATATATAGACCCTAAGTAATTTCTAACAGCTCAGGAGACATATGGAGACCGTTGTTTAAGTAATCCTCTACCAACATCTTCATTTACATCCTGAGGATGAATATGAGTATGGCGCACCCCTATCCCACCCTGCTCGGGATCGGTCAATACAATTACGGGCGGACAAGATTTCACACGTACAATTTGAATTTTAAGCAATAGTTTGTCATATAAATTTAATTTTATGTGCCAGTGTTTTCGTTACACAGGACGTTTGGAAAACTACGACTTTACAGAACGATTTAAATTATTGATAGAAGAAAAAAATCAGACTTAGTTGGATTAGGTAGGTACACATATAAACTTAAATATTTATTACAGTAAGAAAAATGAAATAAATCTAGTAAAAAATACTTCAATAAAATGTTTGACAAAATCTCGACTAAATTATTAAATAAAAATTGAAAATCATCGACGAATCGGGAATTGACAGGGAAAATGTCGTGACCTGAGTGGTATGAATCTAGGAAAAAATACTTCAATAAAATGTTGGATAAAATCTAGACTAAATTATTAAATAAAAATTGAAAATCATCAACGAATCGGGAATTGACAGGGAAAATGTCGTGACCACTCAAATCATAATCGAAATTAAAAATAAATTCATCAGATTTAAAACTATAAAAACTGTTTTTAAAGTAAATTCGCAACATCCTGTTTAAGTATAAACTGTCGTTAAAAAGGGGCTAGACAAGGGTGCGCAATTAACGTGACCCATAAAGAATAAAACCATCCTAGCGGTTACGCTGGACACCTTAACTGTTCACGTAAAGTTGAAACGTACCTATTGCGTATGTGTTACGGTTCACATTTAACTGGCCGAACAGTCATAGACAATCATGAAGCCATAACCTCAAAGGTAACAAGTGCGTAGAATTTTCAGCAAAAATAAGCCCTAATCTTGCAGGCGTAGATTGATTTTAGAATAACACTAATTAAGATCGCTTACGTTTTTGAGCCGACAATAATTTCCAAATTTTGCAATACAGTTGGAAATGGCGCTACTGTCTTCATTTATTTGTCACTTTATATGAAGGTTTTCAGTTCATTTCCAATCGCAAGCGCACGTATAAGTTGGTTTATTAAAGACAAAGTTGGAAATGTGTCAAAATATGATTTAAAATGCTTAGGGTAACCTACACAAACGTACAGAAATCGAAAATAAGCGTGCAAGATTATGTTCTTGTTTAGTTTGAGTGAATGGACAAAGAAGACATATTGTAGGTACTACCTTCATTATGTCGGAAAAAGGATAAAAAGATGATAGTGGCAAAATGAGATTACGCACATAAGTATATACTTACCTACTCCGAGCCGAAATGCACGCAGATGAATCTCCGACCATCTGCAATTCTGCGTAGTATGTCTATCCAATCCACCCACAAGATTATCGCATGGTAGTAGAGATCTTCTACTATCTAAAGTCCCGCGCATTCACATTTCAAAACGCTTCAATGTTTTTATTATTATTTAAAAAGCATCACCAACACTCTCAACGCATAGTTGATGGCTGTCTCAGCACGCACACATGTGTTGAGAGTGTTGGTGGTGCTTTTTAAATACATTGAAGCGTTTTGAAATGTGAAGGCGCGGGACTTTAGATAGTAGAAGATCTCTAACTAGTAACACTAACTACCGGGACAATAATACAGCAAGTATTAAGGCCAAGTGTTCTATTTTTTGCTATTATGGTGAACCAACCATAGTTTTACGATCCCAGGCCGTTACATGGTAGCCGCACTCACCATTTCCTCTAACAAAACGCATCAAAGTTTTCTAATTACTGGAACTCCTTTTTGTAGACGACATGATAGCTCTTGGTTAACATTGTTTTGTGTAATGATATGATTGAGTTGAAAAACTAATGAGCTGGAAAGCTTTTGGGTGTTTGCAGTATTGAAATTATCTAACCAATTGGATTTACTTTTGTAGGTATCCATTTTTTTTTATTCTTCCATAATCCTTATTATCCAATGAACAATGATTCTCCCCGCGGTTTTTATTGCCATACCACTGTTGTGTGGTTTATTGCCACACTTTTTACTCAATTGGTGTTTTGGGTAACTTTTTAGCAAGCAGGTTCTTTCGAGCTTTATTGGCGTTACCTACCTACATTTCGTTTAAAATATTGAATCCAGCAATCCAACTTTTCTACAGCTCTAAACTTGAAAAACCAACTTTACGTTCCAAATGCACAGGCCTCTTCTAATAGCCAAAAATAGTCATACAATTATAACTTAGCAAAATAATCAAATTTAAAGAACAAAGTTTAAATCACACACTGAAAACGAAACGCGTGTCGCACCCCATCTAATTGAAAACGAAACAAGTGTAAATTTCCTTGAAAAAAGCCATTAGAATTCGACCTAACGCCGATGGTCGAACGTTGGGACACATTAGGAGCCTAATTTTCAATTAGGAAACAGGTAGCGTAAAAAGCCCGCCATTTTGTTGTTTCCCATCATAGAATAACAAGGCATAGAAACCGTATGCGGACCAAATCACCACGATTCAGAATAGAAATAGGTGTTATCTGGGCGTCAAATTCCTTTTGAATGTTTGGCAGACAACTAATTACCTACAAGCTTTCATTTAGTTTCACCTGTCCCGATGCTTGTTTGTTTGTCTGTCATCAAATCTTGCAAGTATGATCCATTTCCCGGTTACCAAAATTTTGCATGCATGTGTAAATCGGATGAAAATGAAAAATAATAATGATATGGATCTGATCGATTTTTTGAATGGAGCCTTATATTTTAGAGATTGGAATGTTATTAATATTTTATGTGGTGTAAAACGTAATACTTCACATTTGGCTAACGATCGATTGAAACTGTAGGTCTATGTGTTTTTAGTCTCAGTTTCCCGCCAAAACGGCGGCCATCTTAGGCGCGATCGGAACGCGTGCGAATTATTGTCTATGGCTGCATATGTGATGTTGTTTATGGAATTAATTTCGGTCATTCCGCCTTCCGTTCTGGTTTTCCGTGTTGGAATAAACGTAATGTTTTAGGTGTTGTCATTTTAGTACGACTTTGTTACGATTATATGAAAATTTGGATAGGGGTAACTTGGATTTGACACGAAAAAATATTTTTGTATCTAATCCAACTACCTAAGTACTTAGTTACATTTTTTTCGTTATACCGAGGCGAGGCATTTTATAAAGTCAGTTTAAACATCCATACTTATTATTTACCTATAATATTTTTTCCCCTTTAACATAGAGGCTGATGGCCACGCTTCATAGCCAATATTTTTATAAAAAAACCATCAAAAGTTCCATAAAAGTTCTCATCGCACAAGATTGTGATCCTTAAAAAAAACGTGAAACCAGCCAGCACGCCATAGACGAGTAAAATGGCCTACTTACCACTATTCAGCCGTCACCTATGAATATACGCAAGATGGCTGCCGTTAGCGCCATCTGTTGCGTGTAAAGCGAATTTATTTATACATCTAATTGTTCCGCGCGGGAATGGCCGCCCGTATGCACTTAATTCCGTTAATATAACGCTAAAAGCGCGATTCTGCTTAAAACAAGGGTTATTCCAGTGTCGTCAAGTTTTAGTGTTTTCGAGGGAATGGTACAGTGCCATCTGTCTTTGGGAACTGTTATTAAAATAGGGTGGTTTATGCTTTTGTTTTAACGGTTATCTTTATGCGGTCGGGGAAAATGTCCAAAGTTCAAATTACTGTTTGTTTGTGTGTTATCTCTTCTTATAATTTTCAGAGGCAAGTTCAAGTATAGAATCTATAATTATAGGTACAAATTCTTGTGATTCCCGTAACTGTTATTGTTACTAATTGTTATGATTTGACATTTACCTGCCTAGGTCTCAACTTGATCTTTAGTAAGAATAATAAAGGATAGGTACTTATCTAAATTATCAAAAGAACAGAGTTCCTTCGATCTTCTTACATCACATAAGTACTATGTACCTACACGTAATAATAATCCGGTGTAAGAAACAAATACAGCCATTTTTATGATGGACGGCCCATAATAATGACTCGAGCGGCTATAAAAGTGAAACTTGTCAGTTGTTCAGCTATACCGCTGTGTTACGGCCCCCGCTGTCTTGCAATATGACCGTGTATCTGCGATTTTATTGAAAATCTTTTTAACAGAGAGATTTTAGGTCATTTTAGTCTACTTACCTACATCTTGCCATATAAGGCAAGATGTAAATAAAAAAAAGCAAACAAAACTATTAATAGTTTTGTTTGCTTTTTTTTTATAATAGTTTTGTTTTCATATCTCTGTATTTCATTCTAATGAATAATTTCCTAGTTCAAAGAGATTATAAAAGCAAGCAAAATTAGAGAGATATATTTAATAACAAACATTTCATTTTTACATAATTTTTTAAGTTTATTTGAAAACTTTTAAATTCGAATGGAATTTTATCTTTCTTAGTGCGTATATAACGGAGCTATGGTTATTTATAAAACAGTGAAAACATTTACCACTTCCGAATTCTGTTAGTTTAAAAGTCTGTTTGCTCAGCTATAAAGAAGCACCAGTGACCCGTTTTCATTGCTGTTGAGTATATAATATACTCGAAAACGGGTCACATGGAGAATCCTACACAAATTGCCCCGATTTCATTGCTGTTGAGTGTATTTAAAATGCATATTTGTCTTGCTGCGCCCAACGTGGGGTCGGTCAGCACTTCTATAGTACCTACATTATTAGGTATTGTAAGTATTTCGTAATATACTTCACCTTAAATAGCGTCATATTAAAATAATCATTTATCTCCTTTCCCCCCCACTAAGAGTTAAAACCAGTTCAGACGTTTTGACGCGAATGTATGACAAAAGAACAAACCAGTGCACATGGAAATCTAACTAGCCGTTACACGCAACTTTGTTTCCGTTGAATTTCGTTCTTGACTTGCTTACCCTTCTCGTAAATAATAAAGCTAATTCTGAATATTATGAAGTAGTTATCTATATTTTTTTGTAACGGTCATTTACAAATTCTAGAACTAGGCAGGTTTAACAAAACCATTTCCTCCTACTTCCAAGTCGGTTAATAAAATGTCACATACCCTCAAGCATTACAGGCACCAGTAATGTTCTAATGCATATTCTTAGTAAGACGGCTGGCGCCCACCGTGGGGCTGATTCGATTGTCAGAGGCATGTGTTTCCTATTCGATTATCGAGATGAATTACGTCATCGGAGAGGGGAGGGTGATTTATTTTTTATAATTTTTAGGGTAGTTGGCATGTAGGCAATAAGTTTAAGAGGGTTTTTCCCGAAAGTTGGCAACGTCGCATATAGCTGTCAAATGTTTCGCTGTTTTTATTAATTTCTCAATATTACTGAATTAAAAAAGAAGTTATCATTCTATGGTCGAATGACACGTCTCGTTTTATATTTGTTGGTTAGGCATTAAATGATAAGATTACATTAAAATGCATGGAAAATGCGATGGGAAAGTTTTCAAAAGATAGTACTTCCATAATCCTGAAAATTTCGTGTTCCTATGATAATTGTTGCAATCCATACTTAATGTTTTATTCAACCATAGAGCGACAATTCAAGTTTTCATTCAGTAATATTCAGAAATTAATGAAAACAGCGAAATATTTGACAGTTTTTTGCGACGTAGCCAACTTTCAGAGTAAACCCTCTCAATGCTTCATACATGTGTAGCATACCTATAAGATATTTTACGTCACACCAGGCCGAAAAGCGGGATTTACCGCCCTTGGGCGCTACGAAAAATCCCTCTTCACAGCCAGGTGGTGACGTAAAATCGTATACTAACCACGGGCGGTCGTAAAGAAATCCTCAGACCGCTAGATTATAGCCCTCGCCTCCGGCTCGGGCCTCAATTACCCGCGATCTGAGACTTTCTTTACTTGACCGCCCTAGGTGTGTAATGTACTATTACATCACCCTTGGCCGTAAGGCAAGACGTAAAACTTTTGACAAACCACGGGCGTTAATTCGTAAAGCCCCAGATCGCATATTTATGGCCCTCACCTTCGGTTCGGGCCACAAAAACCTGCGATCTGGGACATTTACGAATTCACCACCCTAGGTCTGTAATGTACTATTGTCGTTTAGTATTTGAAAGAAAGTTTTAATAATTTTACACATAGGTATTTACTAATTTAGAAAGTTATTTTGACAACAGAATTTAATTATGTTTAAAATTAATTGTCGTCGTCGTTTTTAGCTGTCTGGCATCATTTCGTTTCGGCCGATCTTTAACAAATAGATATCGTTTAACTAACTTTTCTTACACTTAGTACTAATAAGTAAAACAATGCCATTAAGTTTTAAGCAAATATAACATACAATACTGATAATAGTATGAATATATATGCGTTTGTCCAACTCGCTATGAATTATCGGTAGAAAAATTGTAATTTCCATACTATGATACAGTAAATTGTTAATTTACATCTTCAAATGAAGTCAAACCATTATTTAACAAATCTAGCCGACAATTCAAACAATATTCCAACAAACAAGAACTTCACGTTTAATTCCAGCCAATTCCATCAAAACCAACGTTGTTTAGTGCAAATTAAGTGCAATTTAGCCCTCAAAAAGCATTTCGGCATTCCACAACAAATTCTGTACCAAATTGGCGTCGGATCTTGAGCGTTCGAGATGTTTATTCTAAGGGGGTGAAACCGAGCAAAATACCCCATTTGAATGCATACTTGTCCGTCAGTCAAGGCGATATCAGGAGCGAGCGAGCGTAGCGCGTGTTCCTACCCTCCCAAATCGCACAGAGCCTCCCTGCCTTTACCATCGGTCGGCTAAATAGAGGAAACTGGGGGAAATGCGCCCCGGTTGAAAGGTCTCCTTTATTTGGTCGCAGAATCGAACGAGCCAACTTGTCACATACGCGATTAAACCTGATTGTGATGTAGGCTCTGGGATAACTGTTGATTTGATTTTATGTAACAACGAAACGTCTGTTTGCACGTTTATTGCTTGTAAATTCTCGTTCGAATCGTACAGTAAAATTGGCGGTTAAACGGTTATGATCGCGTGGATTTTGGTTATCGGCTGACAATTATTTCGTACGGTTTTGTTGTTATTTTCGGCTTAGTAACTTTTGTGATTATACATCTAAGTTTTTGTTCACATCATTGACAAACTTAGAAACGTACCATGTAACAAGTACATGATTACGGATATAAATTATTGTATCTATAATCATGTATTTGATACGTTTCTAAGTTTGTCAATTATTGTACAATTATTAATAATATCAAGTAATATGATATTGATAATAATTTGTACAGCTGTCTCAGTAGCTTACTATCGTCATAATTAATAAATGATATTATAAATCGCGAGATTTCCCTAAAAATTCAAAATCAAACAAAACATTTAGCCCATTACAGCGAACACGAAACACATTCCATTCAGAGAAGTTTCCAGCACCTCCCCTCTCATACGTCCAATAAATAAGGGGGGCACAACAAAAACTCTACGAAGCATCACCTCGGCACGTCACCCTGTTCAGATTTCATTATCATAAAGAACTGGAGGCCTTAAAACCCCCTACAGTGTAAAAGGTGACGTATACCGACCATTTCAGGAAAAACTTGCGCACCGTTCCGTTTCACCCCAGCGTGCTCTTTCTTCAAGTTGGATAGGGGAGATGGGGGAGCCCAGACTTGGCTGGTGGGTTGGATTCCCTAAGCGGGCCGGTCCCCGCGTCGAAATGTGCCGTAAATCGTCATAAAACTGTCTGGGTCCATGATGTGACGCTGCCCCGGGGTAATTAGAGGACAATTTATAGTTTTGCCCGGTCTCCCCTTTGGTCGACACCCCGGCGACTGTTTCGACAGTTTTTTGTTTAGCTCTGTCATTACGCGAAAATTTTCAAGGAATTTTCTTTCGTCACTGTTCAGAGTTTGGGTTACGATTACGAGTTATGACTTAGACTGAAACTTCCTGTGTATTTTGTATTTATAGAATCATCCGAATTTTATTTAAATTGGAATTTCTAAATTTTATGTTTAAATGTTGAATGTTTTGCACATATATGTACTAAGGGATACTACGTACAGTGTATTGTATCAATCGCTTGAAATCTTCAAGCGATTGATTTGATTCTGACGTTTTCTTTACGACGACGGTATAGCGCACAGCCCACCTGATGGTAAGTAGTTCATGTACACCGACATCCTTTGATCCCCCTTTAAGAAACCATGAGATCTCGAATGCGTTGCCTACCCTGAGGCCTAAGATGGAATGCCTCTGTGCCAGAAATTTCACCGGCTGCCTTATTAACCCCCTACCGGAACACAACAGACGTCCCATATCTGTCGTCAACCAGTTATTTTATGGTAAACCTAATTCAGAAAACTTTGTATCCAATATCCTACGTAATCACGCAGCATCACATCATCCATGTACCTAGATTAGACGTGTTATCGCCTCGCGGTGTCGAATCCCAATGGGCTCATCGGTATGGCCCTATCGCGTCACGTCCAAATCATCCTATCATACCCTGACGGACACCCGTCCCTACATACGTGACCAGTTTCCGAACGTAGAACGAACGATAAATCGCCAACATTGGTGCAAACAACCAAACTATGGAGAACCTCCCTGTAGGAAAGCGTCTGAAACGCTGTATGTAGGTACATGAAACAACGGAACATTTCAATCACCGGTGTCAAATTTTATTTTTACACTTTTGAGTGCTTTTGACAGATGTAAACGTAAAGGCGTTCGAAACGTTTGCTTAGTTTCAAGTTTACTCCATCCACGGTTTCTGATTACTTCTCCTTCAGTTGTAAGTATCACACTGAGACTATGTTTATCTATGAACGAATACTTTGATAAACATTGTCTAACTAAAAGAGGGATGAGAAAGCACTATACATTCAGTTAATAAGAATTACGTATTTTTAATGAAATATATTTAATGACAGTAAAGCTAATTGGTCATAATTCAGGCTAGTATTTGGATTCCCAAATTGGACATACAAATCCTATGCAATAGACAGAAGCTTACACATTTGAACTAATTAAAGGTACCAAAATTTCTAGTGTTCAAGAGAATGTTACGACTCTTAATCAGCTGACTGCTTCACAATTAATTATTCTGAACATTTAGGTATTTGTCCGTAACAATCGTAACACATACGTGGCTGCTGGAAGCTCAGACTTCTTAGACCGTGGCCAAAATGCTTTCCAATGTTTAAAAAAAAGCTCGCATGGTGCGAATAGCGAGAGGTCAAGACAAAATGGCGGCAGAACGTGGCTCCGTCATTATTGAACGATGTTATTGCTATTATAAATAAGAATCTCATGATATTGTGGAGATATTAAAATGCTTTGTTTTGTAGACGGGGCTTTTTCGTAATATTTTTTTTGCTTCGCGTATGCTGTTGAGTTTTCTCTCCTTTTGTATTTGATATTTATGTATTTATATTTGAATAAAACCTAACCTTCTAGATGTGGCGTAGTTTTCCCGAATGAGTATGATACAAAAAAATACAAAAAATCACTTTTTATTATTTTGAGGGTAGTTTGAGTGCATCAACAGGCTTTAGTTTAGACGTCGTACAGTTTGTCAAAATTTTGATCTCAAATTCTAACTCTTAACTTAATTCTGATGCATTCATTCAAAATTATCTACCTACACTTGATTTTAATATAAGAATATAAATAAAAATTGAGAGCTATATTCCAGGACCTGACATGCTGGTGGCGCAAACTGGTGGTGGTGAGCAAAATTACGGAAACTCTTAGATACTGCCAAAGTGCCAATTGGTATGTCGATTATCCCGCACCTCCCCTTTAAAAATTCTCTGCCTACCCGCAGTCGCGACCCCAGACGGAGGTAACAAAATGCGGCTAATTAAAGTTAACACAGGCATTAGTAAATCCGGCCCCGCGGGTTTACTGGAGATGTATGAATAGGTTTCTTTTTAAATCGTGCTAAGTCTGATTTATGTCCGATGAGGTTTAAGGAGAATGACGCTATTTTAGAGTAGTTTTTCTTTTTCATCCGACGAAAAGGGGGGTGTTGTAAAGTGGCGAGGACTGTGCTACGGCATCGTGGCTGAACGGATTAACCTTTTTTTAAGATTTGGTTTCAAATCTTGTTTAATTCGTGTCGTTTAGGTACTTACCTTTTCTACTAAGTTAATCTCTGGTGTTTAAAATAAAAATATGAATGATTACATATACCTTCCTTTTTGATATCGCTGATTTATAAAACAAACCAACATATCCCAAATCGATTTGACCTTTTAACAGTTTTAACTGCTTTGCTGTTTTTTGGAATACATTTTCTCGTGCTCTTCTACTTCCCTATTATATAACATCTCTCATTCACCAATCAAACCCGGTTCATTAAACTCTGGTAATATTTTAAAAGCATTAAACGTTACCGAGCAAAACGCTCCGAGTTGGGCAACATTACGGGCGTAAGTCATCGGAATCGACGAAGTTGAACTGTTGGACGATAAATCGTGGCTCATAACTGTATATCAGGGCCGTCCATCCGTGAACTAATTACCTATCTTTACCCTTTGATTGGAGGAGTAACAATGGAGATTACTAGAAATCGGAAAAGAGTAGAAAATTCGAAATAAAGTTTACCTGAAAAACTTTTTACTACTTCTGCTGCTGAATGCTCTAGCTAGGTAATAGTTATTTGTTATGCAAGGCTGCAAAGTTGTTGTTTGCTGTGAGTGCGTGATTGAGACCCGAGTGAACGAAGGATTCTAGGGTTGAACCACGAGCGAAGCGAGTGGTTCAAATATAGAATCCTGAGTGTAACGAGGGTTTCAAGGCACGAGACAGCAAACGACTTTGCTGCTGAGCGCAACACAAAATTTTTCACCTCACGCGCGATTTTTCGGGAAGAAGACTTAGTTCGGCGTCACGTACAGTTTGTGCTAACTCTGGAGGAGTGAAATTCGTATCTTCATCGCTAGAATCGCTCATATTTTCTTTATTACTTCGTAAAGGTATTCTAAATTACAAAACCAGCAATCTAAAACTTTTTTTTTTTATGTTTTTTTTTCCGGAGGTTGCGTTCCAAATCACTCCTACTCGTACTTCTAGATTCAATTATTCATTGAATACAGTTAAAATATACACATTTTGTTTTTGTGATAAAACAGTGAAATAATGAAATACATCTGAAACGGTGTATTATTAATATAATTTTATTAATGATGATATTAAGTAAATTGAACCTTTATTTTAATAAAACTCTCACGACGAATTGCGTTTCAGAACGTATCGTTGTTTTTTTTTATTGTGACAGTGGCGTCATGCGTCGTTCGAATTTCAAAAACACTTTCCACGCTAGCGGATAAAAACAACTTTTGCGCTCGGATATCAAGCTGCAAAACGACCACTTTCGAGCCAGTGAGGTGAAAAAGTTATTTCAATGAGGGTTCACCGCGAGTGAATCCGCCCGAGGTGCTTACTGGCCTGCGAGGTGTAGCAATGTTGCGAATTTAGCACATTATTATGTGACATATTACGCGCTAAATTGGCAACACTGAGGTCTCAGAAACGTCCAATGCCACAGTGAAATGACAAAACGTTGACATTGACAGCCACCGCCTTGCATATAGTGGCGCCAACTAGTGAGCAAGAATACGGCGGCCCTCATTAGAAATATCTAATAAATCTGTAGAAGAAGGCGCGTCTGAAACTTGAAAATTAATAGAAATTATCAAGTCGAGGGGACTAATTATAAACGAAACTGAACACAAAATAACGATTTTTAGAAAAATTTACTCCATACATATATATACCTAATGTATGTATGTCGGGATTTAACTCGAAAACTACTAGACGGATTGCAACCAAATTTGATATAGGAGTAGTTTACAGCACTGGTCAACATATAGACTACTATTTATCCCGAAAAAATACATAGTTCCCGCGGGAATGCTATTAACGAATTCCACGCGGACGAAGTCGCGGGCAGAAGCTACTAGTATCTAATTTATATTTTTAATTTGTAATTAAAACATAAATAGACATAAATGGGTTCCCCTTGGATATCTAACACCACCACCACAATCTGCCTTAATGAGGGGTCACCATATTCCTGTTCACCGCTTTTTTATGTCATTGGTATACCTATAGGCCAACGAGCGCACAGTCCACCTGATGGTAAGTGAAGTGGTCACTGCGGCCCATGGACACCGAAATCCTATGATCCCCCATTAAGATCTCAAATACGTTGCCTACCCTGAGGCCTAAGATGGAATGCCTCCGTGCCAGAAATTTCACCGGCCGCCTTAACCCCCTACCGGAACACAACAGTGCGAGCACTGCTATTTGGCGGCAGGTTAGCGGGGAAAGACGGTAGTACCTCCCCGGACGGACCTAGCACCAGGGCCTACCACTAGCTAAAGCCACTGTCGAGGTGTTGGTTGTCAATGTGAAATGTTGTGATTACATACCATTCCTAGTGTCAATGTCACTGTGTGACGTTTGATTGAACTTTCGGAGACGGCAGTGTTGCCGTATTTTAAGGCACATAATGTGCTAAATTGCCAACACCTCACCCGACTCAAGCGCATCTAGCGGCGAATTCATTACCCTCATTACGAACCACTCCTGGGTACAGGCTTCTTCTCATCATAAACGGGTACATTTGGCTCCTTTCGACCCTAAGTAGAGATCTTGTACTATCTAAAGTCCCGCGCCTTCACATTTCAAAACGCTTCAATGTATTTAAAAAGCACCACCAACACTCTCAACACATGTGTGCATGCTGAGACAGCCATCAACTATGCGTTGAGTTTTGTTGGTGCTTTTTTATTAATAATGATAAAAAATAAGCGTTTTGAAATGTCAAGAGTCAAGGCGCGGGACTTTAGATAGTACCTAGAAGATCTCTAGTAGATATGTAGGTACCCAAAGCAGATTGTGCGTACTTCGCACACACGCAAGTTTCCTAGTGATGTTTCTTTTCGCCTTTTAATTCTATTTCGTAATAAATTAATTTTAGGTACTCCTCATTATAAACGCCACAATGGCAACTTAACCAAACTTATCTAAACTTATGTTAAAGATCCAAGTTGCGTTTAACTTATTATCTGCGAGCTAATTGCTCCCGGTAGGCGCAAATGTGATTTAAATTACGTAGGTTTTGGTTCTAAAGTGATAACTTAAAGCATTTAAGTTCATTGGGATGCAGGGGTTGGGAACATTTTGGATGGTAAGTATTTTTATTGGATTTGAAAATTATGAACACCCAAGTAAGTAGGTAAGTACATAAAAAGGCGCTTGATTTTCTTTCTATGCATCCATTAGTCATTACACTTTTAAATAAAATTATTAAAAAAAAGCATTGTCAGAGCTGACATGTGACTTAGATTAGGGTGTTAAAGGATCAACGAACTTTTCTAATAGCAAAACTGTATTCATTTATTGAATTTCATGACAAACACATGTCAGTCATTACTAAATAGTTATACGGTGCATACAAGCTGTGAGACGTCACGTATCTTATAAAATTACCACAGGTTGGCGATGGCTTATGTTTAAGAGAAAACTTTTGAAACTTTTGTGCAACCGGCCAACAGCGATAGCAACGTACTTAAATTTACTTAATTATCTACTTTATGTCGTAAAAATGTATTTCTTGGTAAATGAATTTAATTTGGATCAATAAATTATCTAAAATTTTGATAATAGGTACATTTTGAAATTACAGTAAGTAGTTCAATTTTAATTGAGTTTTAATGAGATCATCTTTCAGTTGTTCAACACATCAAGGAATCCTTTAAATTATGTACCTACCTATATCCAAATTAAAATGAGAAGTGTTAAAATGGATGTAGGAGTAATAAGAGAAAAGAGGGGAGACTGAAATCAAAATAACGTCAAAACCATTTCAAGATGTCGCAACTTCGGAACTATCATCCAAATAAGAAACAGAACAAAATAAATAAAGATAACGACCGGGAAACAGCAACATTTAATAAGAAAACACAATATTATTTATATGCCATTGCAACCGTTATTTACTTACACGAGACTAAATGCAGTGGAAGAATTCCTGGCTGAGTGACGTACAGCGCCATCTATCGCCTGGCGGCGTGACTCGGGTGCAAATCGCGCCGTCACCCCGCCAGATGTCGCCGCGCCGTACTGAATGTCACCCAGACATATTTATGGGCAAAAAACAGCGTTTTCCACAGAAGCGGAATGGGTTTTAAATGACTGGGTGAATTTGCGCGCGATCTTACGAATTTGTATGCAGATTTAAGGAGAAAGATGTCTGAGGAGACAATGTGTTTTTTCGTGCAGACAGATTTGTTATTTATTTGCCGTACGCTCGCCTTTATTTTATAAATCTCCCACACGCACTTATAACGTGGGGAAGAGATTAACGGTGGTGTTTAGGTATTTGGTAAGAATGTTTTGTCTACTCTTGCGGAGTACCTCTCTTATATACATACCCTATAAACACGACTTCATTTCAATCTGTAATACCTACTTAGGTAAAAGGTAAAAATAGTACCTAACAATAATCTCAATTAGATAGAAAGAATACCTGTTTTCACCATGCTTTTGTCGGAAAGTTCAAAAGACTTCGACTGTATTTTCAGCTCCATTTAAAATTGGTAATATTGAGTTTACATATATCTCAGTTACATAACTGAGAAAAAAGTTTTAGCCATTTTCACCCGAGCATAACTCGGTCGCCGGTAGAAATAATCTACTATAGGAAGTCCTGCGCATCCGCAATTCAAAACGCTCCAATGTAGGTACCTATTTGATAAATAATTAAAAAGCACCACCAACACTTACCGCATGTGTGAGTGCTGAGACAGCCGTCAAACATTGAGTTAGACGCGGTACTTCCTATAGTAGATTATCTCTATTAGTATTAAAATAAATAATTTTAATAAACGCGCCTACGTGTCTCCTTTATTTCCATTTCCGAAACTAGCCATAAAATAGGCGAGAGCGACACAAAACTCCTTCAACAGACCTTAACTCTATACTATAGTCTATGACAGACGTTGGGGAGGCAAAAGTCCGGACCCCGTCATGCCATAAATATTAACCGTCTGAGACATTGTCAACCGGCCACCCTAATTTACTGCTAGTAATTAGGAGTTTGCACTTTGCTCGAAGCCATTTGGTTCGATCGCATCATAAATCGACTTTAATTTCCCACGTACTGAGAATAATGAGCGTCTTGTTTCGTTTTTAAAATGTTTTCTGACTTCTGCGTTGCGAATTGAAAAAGTTTCAAGGTGAACGTTTGTTGGCCCACGAATATTTGAACAAATAGAGTTCTTAGCGTCATCTAGCAGCAGACATTTTTATTTTGGTCAGCTGTAGCAGCGCCACATTGCGAATGTTCATTACCATTCTTTCTAGTTCGGGTGATGAAGAACAGGTGGCGCTAGTAAGCATTATTTTATACAAGTTAACAATTTAGTGTTATATCATTATTTATATGGATACATTTTAATCGACAATTATTGTATTGTATACTAAGTGCTATATAATAGGCATCATAATAAAAAAAAATTAATTAGATTTCAATACTATAAAACTCCATGAAACTGAACGCAACTTTACTTTCCCGCCTACGGTAGTATGACAGATGACTAGCTGTCATTTTTGACGAACTTTATTCCCGTTTTATTCCTTTGCCTGCCTTTGTTTATTTACCCTGTAAAAGACAATTTTGTTTTCAAATAGTCCTATTTAATATCATAGACGTAACACCAATGGATCCCTATGAGATAGAATTCATCGGCGAGAACAGGATTGTTAGTATAATACCAAACTTCACTTACGACAAAATCTATTTGATATGCGGTGAATTTGGTCCATTTCGGGCGGGTTTGCCTATGAACGTGCCTCTGTGGCTGGCTGTGATGCTCAAACAAAAGCAGAAGTGTCGAATTGTGCCCCCAGATTGGATGGACATCGATGTTTTGGAGAATATTAAAGAGGAAGAAAAGAGTTCCAAGTGAGTTCCAAATACTTGAAGTATAATTTTTAGTAACCGTTTTTCATCTTAAAAAGGTCTTCTGCTTGAGTATGTTGCGACGCTTTTTCTCAAGCAATGGGTCTAGGAATCCCTGGTAAATTATTTTTCTGACGTGTAAAAGTGCCCCTATGTGGCCAATTTGCTGAGTAAATGATTGAATTTTGAATAACAGGCAACAACAAGCAATGAATTGAAGTAGGAACCTGACTGTGAATTTAAATGCTTATTGTATTTCTCTCTATATGAATCTCTTGGTGATATTTTTAAAGGCCATAGTTGGCTTTGCATAGTACAGATGTACTACAGATACCCTTAACTATATTAAATTCCTCCCTCCTCTCATGCATAGGGTCGGGTGTTTGATTAAGTAAGTTAACTTATGTGCAAAATTCAATTTGAATTAACCATTGAGCTTTTTGGTGAAGGAAAACATTGTGAGGAAACCTGCACGCATCAGTGAATTAATTCAAAGATGTGTGTGAAGTCCCCAGTCCGCACAGGGCCCGTGTGGGGACTATAGCCTCATGGTGAGAGGAGGCACTGGTAGTGGGACGCAAATAGGCTGTAGTAGTAGTGTTTTACAATGGAAAGCAGTCAATTTTTTTTGTAATTTATTGATAGTTTTAATATGCATTTACTTGTTACAGCATTGTAGTAAATACTATGACTAATTAAGTTATTTTTCTCATTACAGATTCTTCACTAAAATGCCGAATGAACATTACATGGTGGAAGCAAAACTGATTCTAGGCACTGCTCCAGAGGATGTTCCGCGGGCTGCGGAAATAAAAACCATTATTAAGGATATTTGGGACATCCGTATGTCCAAACTGCGGACGTCCATGGATGCACTGATGAAGTCCGGAGGGAGTTACGGTAGACTGGACCATTTGACGATGATGGAGATCAACTCGGTGAAGCCTTTACTGCCCGAAGCTATGGACGAACTACATAGAATACAGATGGTGAGATTTAATGAACTGTTGTTTCTAAATAAAGAATGATGCAGTTCAAATTCAAATTCAAATTCAATCATTTATTCAGCAAATTGGCCACATAGGGGCACTTTTACACGTCAGAAAAAGAATTTACCAGCGCTTCCTAGACCCATTGCTTGAGAAGATGCGCCGCAACAAACTCAAGCAAAAGGCCTTTTTTTCAAAATTTCCACATAGTTACAAAATTTACATTACATGTATAAATTATACATATAGGTACATACTAAAATTACATTGAAGGGATGTATAGTCCCTAATCTAAACTTAAATCTAAGATCTTAGAGACATAATAGTCTCCAAGGGTTCAGAAAAAAAAATATGAAGATGGCCTTCATTGACGTAGTTGCAGTACAACTTTCATAGGTTGCAGTGGAACTAATTCATAATTGTGCTTAAATAATTGGGAGTAAGTGAGACTCGTTTATGAAGGGTTCTGTAGCAGCAAATGTTATATGACTTATATAAAAAAAACTGTACAACCAATCCTGTTCAAACCATTTCGTTTTGAAGTTTTTGTCGAATTTTATAATTTCCGATTCCATAGTTCAAAAGTTAGAGGTACCCACTTTTAACCACTTTAGAAGCGAATATCTGAGATTACGCCCTTTTCTGTATGCATTATAGCTTACACATTTTTGTCTCTCTTTTTTCAGATGACAGTAAAACACACACCCGCGAACCTCAACAACAGTACCTTCAGCCAATCAGGCAGCTCTCAAAACTTATAATGTTCTCATAAACCTACTTGTTCCTTACTTTTTGTAATATTATAGTATGCTTTATTATGATATGTATTAATTTTCATCCCATCTCTAATGAATCGTTTGAATTTGAAGTTCAAAGAACCAAGAACTACTTTGCAAAGTTTGCTTCTTCAATTTTGACAAGTTCATCTTGTTGAGTTAGTTTGTTCCAAAATCACTCATTATCTAGCTACTTTGGTCATTGCAAGTATGTCGCTTGAAATGCGATAACCTAAACACTAAAAGGGACTGTTATTCAAATTAATTTTGATTTATCCTATCATCTTAACCTCAACAAATTGCTATATTATCAATTCTCTTTATTGATTAAGAAAATTTAGTCTAAATCGAAGGACCAATTAATACTTCAATAATTTATACTATACGTTGGATGGAAGTTCCTAGGTTTGAATGTAGATGGCGCTAGGTGTATGGTTTGAGAGACTAACCCTCGAGTCATAAGTTTGACGTTCCATCTGTGTGTCTGTCTGTCTGGCATCACAGTCCCACAATGAATGAACCAATTTTGATGTACTTTGTCCATTGTTATTGTTTAGCTTTTTCCTATAACTTAGAAGGTATTATCGTTTCTTTTAAGGTCTGTTTGTTTACCTTAAAGTAAGGCTGTGCGGTAGTATTAGCTCATTGTCGATTTCATTACTATTTTAGAGGTCTTATTAAAAATGCGATTCATTTTTAAGAAAAAAATAATATATTTTTATCTTAAATCAAGTCATGTACATTTCTTCTTAAAACTAAGCGTAAACGCAATACACTAAATTAAATTTTTAACTAATTTGTTAGTCTTAAAGTTTTGTTAACTTTATCGTATAAATCTAAGACACCTATGTCTACAAAAATGTATTCTCTACGGATTTCAGAAGCTTAAATGGTGGGTTTTTACAAAAATCATCTACAATTGTAAAAGTCACTACGATTTAAAACCAAAAAAGATATGTCGATAACGAAGAAATGCTTTTTAAATAAAAAATATGACAATTGCAAAGTCAGGCTGATCTGCTACTTATTAGTATGTTTTATTTGGAATGTAACATTACAGTTGAGATTATAATTAAAGCAAGCATACTTACAAGAGATCTGATAATTTTCATTAAAAAAGGAGTTCAAAAGATTGTAGCACACACGAATATTCTACACATGGAAGTCTAGGTAAGTAAAATAGCGATTTATATACAAAAATACTTAAATAACCAACGTGAATAGACAGGAAAGTTCACACATATGAATAAAGTCGCTTGACAAGCAAGTCCAATGTAATAAATGCTTATATAAACTTAAATATATAATTACAGCTTTAGCTGTTACATTTCGATAAACCTTGCTGAAGAAATTTACGATTTAACTTCACAAACTAAGTTGTTCTTAAGAAAATACATACATTACAAAATGGCGCCCAAAGTAAATTGTGTAACTTGTCCGTTTATTGTACGTCAATATTTTGGGACAATTGCATTCAAAGTAAGTTTGTGAAGCTCTAATTCGTTTTGCTCCCAACAAAGTCATCACTTTGGTCTATCTCCAGCCTTACACACAGATATTGACTTTTTATAAAAGTTGAAAAAAAATATTTACAATTTTCATGATCTTTGACAGTATGTACAATAAATTTCGTATAGATACGTTTCGTATGGATATATTTTTGTTAAACAGTTATGTACAAAGATCTGCCGATGTAACGGAACTGTGTCTATTTCAAAGAATGTAATATCTATTATAACTGCATATTGGAATGGAAGTCCGTAGCATTTTTCAAAAAGCCTTTTTTTTCTGCAAGGCTGACAAAAACGCTTGAACAAAACTTATTTGACAACACACTATTTTTGCAGTGTCCTATAAAAATGTGTGTCCTTTCTTATGGCACTACCGTGTACTTTTTATGAAAGAAATAACGTTTCCTCTTAGAAGATAAGGTTGAAATTTCTTTGAAACATTTCAGTTCGTTACGTCCGTCTGCCGGCAATAAAATTCAAGAGATCTTTAGTGAAAGGATAACAATGCAGCAAAGTGCTTCTAAACTATTTACAGTAATAACTATTTACAAATAACCTAACTAAAAGTAAACTTTAGCTAATATTTACAGTATATCTATGACTTTTAAATATTGTAATACTAAATAACGATGACTAAATTAATGTTGTGCTCCATTAAACTATCAAAACGTTAATGTCTTTCAGTTCCGATATAAAATATCATAAGACTTATCTACGTCGATGATATCATAATGGTCAGTACAATACAGTAAATAAAATCTTATTTCTTTGATAGCGTAAAGCGACCATTTATATATATAACCAGTTTTGTATCCCTACTTTGTGTGTGACGTATTACCGAAAATAAGACCTTGCCTTACGCCATCAAAGAAACAAGATCGACAAAAACTCCAAATCTTTCTGGTATAAACTTATAGTAACTTAAACGGCAACAATTTTGCTAGGGTCCACCTTAACCCTCAAGAACATGACGTCATCTTTGACAAAGTTCCTCTTTTTCAGCATCTCATGGGAGACGAACCTTGGGAAACCGAAGCCCAACGCATCGGGCTCTTTCGAAGGTCGCTGGAAGTTCTTCCAAGTGGGGTCGGGGACGAAGGATTCCACGATGTTGCAGGCTCGGTCGGGGCTGGCGCTTTGGTCGAAGAGAGTGAAGGAGACAGTGTGAGCAAAAGGCCAACGGAGCAAAGCGTCGTACTCGCCAGGCAGGATTTTGATGTACACTGACATGTGACTGGCCTCTCCCGCTCCATTGCCGTTGAGGAATAACGACGCCTGCAAAAAAACACACTCGTGAGTAATTTCAATGATATCTCACACACACACACACACCAAAGCGACAAAGATTGATATAAATATGGATCAGTGACTAATACAGCTAATTTAACCGCGTGGCAACAGTTAGTCATAGAGGGTAAAACGGAACCAAATGGCTGTTTGTAAACAAAGGATTTCAACGTCATAACAACAAAGAAGAAAAGATAACAGGGGATTTGTAGATATTAATGTATTATTTTGTGGGACAAATTCATACCTGTAACTTATATCCATACTGGCTTGTGTAAAAAGCTGGGGATATTAGTTCTACGCCGTCTTTGCATTTTGCTTCCGCCATTTTGGCTGCCCAGTCAGTGATTCTCCACACTAATGCGCCTGAGCAGTTGACGGATAGACGGGTGACGGCGGCTCTGAGAGACTCGAGCTGTCTCGCTTGTCTGGAGGCTAGAGCGGAGACGAGAGCGAGGTGCTGTTGGCAGGACTCTTCTGTGTGACGGTCGAGAGCTTGTCTTGTTCCCTGGAAGATACGAAATTATTTTGAGTAAAGAGAAAATGGGAATTAATTGATAAGATTTCACATTTATCTTTGTGATAGAGGTTAGGTCATGTTTAAGTTCTAGTTTGAAATTGCCACAATAATACGAGTATATTAGGACTAGTTTGACATGACGGACGGTGAATTATCTGATAAGATTTCATAATATTAAGTCCTGACTCCTGAGATATGAAGAAAAGAATATCTGCTCCGATGTTGAATGAATGAATTGCCTCTGGAGATTAAAATCTCGAGTGTCTCGCTTGACTGAGGTTTGCTGAAAATATATCGATATTGAAGGCGGAGTACATTGATCGCAAAACTGATGGCCGATGGCATTTACAAGATATAGATGACCTGGAACGGTCACAGGAATCTGGTGGCAGGACTTTGGAGGAGGCCTATATACATCCAGCATTGGACTTGTTTTGGCTGACATGCGTAGTATTGAAAGATCCTCACCTTAAATCTACATCCGGCGTCTCTGAATGCGCAAGCCACGCCGGCGGCGGCGCAGTGGTCGCGTAAATGAGCGTCCAGCTCATCCCGCGGGACTGCCGCGGCCGCGCAACGTTGCGGACACGGCACCGGCGCCCGCGCGCACGTCGCGCCGTGCGCTGCTACTGTGTCCTGTTGACAATAACAAGCCATTCAGAAATTGACTACTATTTGGTCACTCACACCATCTTTCGCATCATTATGAGTCAAATGGGATTTGTTCTAGGCTGTCTTTAAGACCTATGAACAAGCGGGACCTGATGGAAAGTTGCCACTGTTGCCTATAGTGCAGGCAGCCAGACGGGCACCAGACTACCACAGTGGTATCAGATAGAGATAGTTCCACCTAACATTTTTTTATACAGAAAATAATAGGAACCCAGCTTTATAAGACGAAGTAACATCCACTGACGAACACCTCTGCCAATTTACAGATTGCATCTAATGATTCTTAGGAAGAGTTATTTAATATATTATAAGCAATTAGTCTTACCTGAGTGTATCTCTGTCCGCAATGCCTGCAAGGCACTTGCCGCTTGCTGCAGTGCTGCTGCAAATGTTGCTGCGTGTGTCTGCGTTGCACTTTGGCACCGCACTTGTTTTCGCAGTAGACTGGCTCGTGGCCACAGTTGCCTTGATGCTCCTGAAAATTTACAGAAATCCTTAGCACTTACTCTTATAAGAAAATCCATTTGCAATCTTCAAATAATCAAAGGAGCCTATTTATTTATTGTTGATATCAAATGTTACTGAATTACCGACAATTTAATCGGGCGCCATTTAATACATCTTGCAGTTTTAATTGATAACAATAGTGATGCATCAATCTGTTCCCTTTAAACAATAATAATGACAATCCTCTCACAATAACGCGCTTGCGAAATCGTGACCTCTATATCGGTATTGTTTTCGCATTGTTAGATTACCTACTAGAAAACGAGTTAATTTATGGCAATATTGACATCGTTAACACGAAGACTTGTAGATTGACGACATACTAAGATTATAAATGCAAAAGTAACTGCAAGATACTTTTGACTCTTTAACCGATTTAGGTGAAAGGTAAAGAGATAGTTTGACACCTTGGGAAGGTATACACAATATAGAGAAGAACTTTAGTATTAAATTGTACGAAGAAGTCTTATAATAATATCGTATTTATCATCACCCGAGAATTTATGTACACAAATATGCTGCCCTTCCAAAATCGGAAAGAAAGATTGTCAATAACATCAAGAAGTGAAGAGTAGACTTTGTCTTACCTCAAGAGCGCTTCCAGAGAACTCTTTGCCGCAATGTTCGCAGTTGGCTCGGCGGCGCGCGCAGGTGTACCGGAGGTGATCCTGCATCAGCACCCGAGGGATCATGGCACCACATTGCGCCGCGCAAAGCACTGCGTCGTGCTTGCATGTGTTCAGATGCGCCTGTGGAACAATTCGAAGTTAGGTTTCGCTGTCGGAAGAAATGTCATGAAAATTGCGAAAGATGTTATTAAACCTAGCGGACCAACTAGCGTTTATTGGAATGGTAATGATATTCAATAGACAGGGTGACAGAGGTTTGAAGAATTTTCCTGAATGACGATGATGGATGATTCAGAGATTTAATGGAGTCGAATATGAAAACCATGAAAATTTCACATTTCTAAATTAAGTAATTCGATTGACGTGAGATGAGAACTATGATTAGACACGGTTCAAATCAAGGTTTAATTGTGAAGAAAGCGCGATGATTTCCCTAACGTCGATGATTGGGTGAAATTTTACGACACCCGTTCGTGCGTAGGGTCCATTTAGAAGTTCTAGTTTTACGGTCTGTTAAGAGCACAGGCTAATGTGACGCGTCAACAGTCGCAGCTTTCGAACGGACGTAGCATCAGTGCGTGGCTCGGTTTCACCTCCGATTCGAATAACTGCGTGCTTTAACTGATTTTGAGAGCATTACACGCCTTTAAAACTAATTATATTCGCTCAATAAAAGGTTGGAACTGAGCATACCGAACCTGTATTCGTTAAATATTGGATTGTTACATTCTTTCCCAAATACTTTTACGGTTTGTTAATGTAATTGAGCGTCAACAGTGTCCGTATTGGAATGTCGATTCGATACTGTTCTATGCCAGAAACCATGATTCCCGAGCGGATAGTTAGGTATTTCAAACCTTTCTCGTGCTTTGAAACTTAAGTATCTCAAATCAACAACAATTTATGGCGCAACCTTTGTTTAAAGCGAAACGTCATTAGCGTACTGTCCATTATCCAAATTAACATAAACATGTTAAGTAAACACGATAAAAACTCAAAATGTTTCGTTATTATTCGACGATAAAGAAATGTGTCGTACGTGACGTGTCTATCGATACTCTGTGATCGATTGCTGTGATCCACTTACGCTATCACTGCTAATATTTACAGTTCTCAGCACTTACCTTGAGTTTGCGAAGCTCGTCGGACCATTGGCATCCTTCTTTATGGTGTATACAGTACACCACTGATCCCATAATCGCCTTCTCCGATTCTGGATCAGGGTAGATCTGGAACAAGCAAATAGAGAATTAACATCTCAGTTTAAGCTACTCTTATTGTCACTATGTGTGGAAACTCACTAGATTTGACACTTTTTTTAACCGAGAAACTAAATATTTAATCATTCTGGCTTAATGAATTATCCTGAACAGAAAACACAGCGCTAAAGCCACCGTTCCCGCTAAGACTGATTGAGGCGCGGCCACGCTGGCATAATGGATTAAATAGGACAACGCGATTATAAATAAACCTCATCTCAAAAAGAGAATATAAAACGATCGTGAGCTGTACCGTACGCACCGCGCGTTCGAATATGGAACACATCGTTCCAAAATATGCAAAATGGCCGCACAGTTTGTTTTTCGCGCGTAATGTTTTAAACGCGCGCCCGCCTCGAACCGCCGATACAAAATGAATGCATTCCCGTTGGTACATTTTAGTTATCTTTGTGAGTGCAACGAACAGATGGCTGTGTAGACCACCGTTCCCTTGTTTGCGTCGAGATAAGCGTGATTTTTCACTTCCCAAACCAGCTGGGTAATGGAATGGGCAAATACACTCGTTCGAGCCTTTCAAACGTTCTTTCACATACCGTAGCTAATTTTTGTTTGAACTGCTGCAGCGCGTTTTCATACATGGTTTAGTCTCAATTTTAATATTGTACCTAATAAGTACTAGGATAGGATATTGACTAATAGTAAACCATAAACAAAGGTTGTTTGTAAACAATAATCTAACTAAAGATTGAGTAGCATCCGAAGCATCTCTGCTAGGCGTTAGATGTCACCGGCCAACAACTTGTCGCCCCAACGAGTGACTAAACAAATCTGTCAACTGACGAGCACACCTGCACTTCTCATTACACGACTGGCTTGTCTCTCGCTCGCGAGATAAGCGCTAAGACGAGCAGTCGATGGACATGATAGCATCGGGCGCGAGAAAGATCAAAACGGTTTCATAATGCGCAGAGTTCTATTTACAAACATTGATGCATGTGGTCATCGGCAGGGCTGCCGCATAACCATACCACCTCATTCATACTCAACAAACTAAAGAATGCACCTGAGCCTTACACGAGTGCGAGCTATTTTAGCTGTTCCTTCTAAGTGTTAAAGGCGATTATTCTCTCATGGATGCTGCATTGAAGGATTTCACAAAGTTTGTGTATAAATTTTCAAATATAGAACGTTATTTGTGTCGTATTCTAAAAAGATAGAGTGCGATGTGTTGAACTCTCCCGCATCGCTCAATTATAGAACTCGTTGTATCGTAAACATGGCAGGACGAGAAGATCGCAGATACCACTGCTTGTCAGTGACTTACGACTTTTTAGCTTTTCTAGTTGTTAGAAAAGGATAGAAGGAAAATGAGGATGTTACGGTGCCATTTGTAAAACATAATTCGGGTGGAGGAGAGCTGGTTTATTTTGATCAGTTAGCTTAGATGCGTTCTGATGCAGCGTCACATTAGTGAATGTAAAATACATTTAACTAAGGATGATGGAATTCTAATTCTGAAATTGTAGACAAGGAAGTTTTCACATGTGGTTTATTTTAGGACCAAGGAAGTGGATTTTGCGTAGGCGATGATAATCAATCAGATATCGAAGTAATCAATGCAAATGATCGGGCTACGAATGCAATCAAAGAAAGAGTTAACCTTCCTCCCACGTCGTCGTGGATATCTATGAGGACTGGTTCGACCTACGACGTCTGTGTCTTACAGTAAAGGCATAACGAGTCCCAATCAATGATTGTTTATTTTATCAAAAACTGTTTTGTTAGACTAAAAAAAAACACTTATTTTATGAAAAAAATATATTTATGGTTGAATTACTTGGAAACTACGAGTACTTAGGTAACAATCAATATCACCTTTTATACAACCTAAAATTTTAACAGCGATTCCTTTTTCTTATCATTTTTATGACGTTGAGGTACTGACTAATGTGATGTGATAAATTGACGATTGGATTTTTGATTCCATAAAAGGTGTTGAATGTTTATAGTTTTGTTCAAGTGGTTATTTTATTATTTGTCAAGGCTCTAGCACTCTGAAGGTCCTGTGTGGGTGGCTCGTTGCAACTACTTTTAACCTACGTAGGTGTTCTTTAAGTACGTAATTGGATACTACATATTTACCTACTAATATTTTAATCCATTCGAACGAAATCATTATAAAAACGCTTCATGAGATAATAAGCATTTTGTAGTTGAGAAATGATTTCCAATTTCTTCCAAACTACCTACTGATACTAAATTAGGTATGAAAATTAACAAATATTTTTACTTCAACTGATACTACTTATTCAAAAGTACATAATTAAAATAATCTAACGAGTAATTTAATATTTGGCGATAAAAAATGTAATTTCGTTCCATTACCTACGTTTTTATTGTCATTTTCTGCAAGTTTATGTAACTTTCTGTTTTTGGAACAAAAAACCAACGTAATAATAATAAGTTATTTTGGTCCTTTCAATTTATTCGCATTGCAACACCCGGTGTCCGCTCGCGGGCGACAATTTAGCCAACATAATAAATTGCTTGACATCATTTTGAGTGCTTTAATTTCAATTTTCGAACATGCGTATAACCTAAAGCATGCGTTCCAATACACGGAAGGTGCCTTCTTTACTTTAAATATGGAACTAGGACTACGAAGTTTTTAACGAAGTAAAATATATGAAAGTAATATCTTGGAACTAAAAATATTTTCTTGCGTAAAGTTAAAATAAACTTATTACTTTTGATCTTATAAACACAACTTTCGAAAATTCGAGTGATTGACAAGTGACGGTTCGTACTACCAATTGTAAAATTAGAAGGACTTTAAAACTTGAAAAATAAAGTTCTGTTTCCATCAACAAGAGAGAAATCGACGGCATATCAGTATCGATGGTGACATGGGAATGTAAACAAGTAGCCAGAAATATCTGGGTTTCGAACAACCATTATAATGTAGACACCTAAGTACTCGAAGATCTCATTAATATAAAGACCTTCATAAATTTGTTGGGCTTTTTCAAGTATATTCGTTATTCAACACAAGAAGGATTCACTTTAAATTACAATTATAAGAATAATTTGGCTTTCAGACTTTTAAAAGAAAACCCCAAGCAAAGACAATAGAGAATAAAAAGCCGGTAGTCTATGGTCGCATCGCACGTCGACGGAAGTTCGATGGCCGGCTACCGGCACCGATTACACGTAATATGATTACATAGCAATCGTGATTGCAATTACGATTATGTTTACTCCGTTGTCTAAGAAAATCGTTTATTTTTTCATGTAAATAGACCACAATAATCAAGAAAAGGTATCGTTGATCTTTTGTCTTTTTAACAAAACAAAAAAAAACGTTTTTTTTACCATTTATTTTCCTGTAATTCTCCGATTTACTCTAAATAAAGATAAATAATAAAGAAAGGGAGGCCTATGTCCAGCAGTGGACGTCCTTCGGCTGAATGATGATGATGAATAAAGAAAAAGTTCAAAAAAATCGAAGAAACATTTTTCGTCGATAAAATACCATCACGTTTCATCCGAGGCCTATGTCCAGCAGTGGACGTCTATCGGCTGAAATGATGATGATGATGATGATGATGACGTTTCATCCCAAGTGGTTTATGCACTTAATCCCGGGACACACTGTATTGAAAGGAACTTAGACTTAGACACTATTTGTAACAGCCTTTTATAAAATAATATCGTAATTAAACATGTATTTGTATAATAACAAGACATTAAGACAACCGATATTAAACAAAACAATGGAGATATTAAACATTCTACTTATATAGGGTACCTATGAGTAGTGTAGATCACGACACCAATTCTATTATATAATAAAACAATGATGCGTGCGTTACTTCAAGTTCTAAAAACTTTTTTTCACTATTGTAAATAACGACAGTGCGTAGGAGATGCATTAGAATGCCATTGTTTCATTCAACTGGCCAGTAAGAAATTACTGACACCATCGATTAATCAACGCTCAATGCTAATGCATCGATTGTTTACGAACCGTCATTTCAACGTCAAAATTTATTTTCACTCTGGCAAACCAACAGCGCCCGTGTTAATTAGAAAAAACAAAATTACATTTGTTTTTCTACCGTTTGAATAAAGGTGTTTGAAAATAGAACACTTCATTTGAATGTGGAACACGATATCAATTAAGTTGGCTGTCGTCGGGACAAGCGGGTGTTGGGTTTCCTTCCATTGAAACTCGTTTGTTTTGAAGTATAGTAATTACACCTAAATTAAACGCATCGAATTAAAAAGATGCAAAATGTCTCTTCATACATAAATTAACAGTTTTGTAGAATCTATGCCGGGTAGAAAAAATATTTTACGTTTCCAAACCGTTCTAACCTAAAATTATTCCAGCCAAACTTATTTACCTTGCAAACAAGAAACAAGGTCGTTTGATTACGTTAAGCAGCCCTTATCTGTTGCCAATCACCCCGCCAAAGCTGCGCACGCGCATAGTCACGTAACTGTGTCGACTTTAAATAATCGGATACTGACACATGATAGATAAAAAATGTTTAACCTATTTTGTGCATGTTTAGAAGATTAGGTTTTTTAAAGACACTGTTCTTATCTTCAATCAACGATCAGTCGGTCACATTTTTATCTTGCCTACGCGAAGATGCAGATTTGAATTCATTGTATTTTATTTTGTTTTCATTGAGCGAGTTCTACATTTCATCAGCTCCCCGAGCTTATGGTGTACGTGTAGCAGGTTTAAAACTGTAAAAGTTATATATTACGCGGATGTGCAACCGCAAAATAAAATTAAAAATGGCGGATCACAGTTTGGCGCGAACGGATGACAGCTAACTCGACCACAGACCAAACCCCACGAGCCTCAGTTACAATAACGTAACGTTACGCGTTTATTGGTCAGTTTATGACTGCTACTTGCGTTTAGATCGTGTAACCTATGCCTTTAATACGAGTAAAATGAAATGTTCCCACAGATTGCCAGTAGTAGATAAGATAAACAAGATTAGTTAATTCTCTTAAGTATGATATGAG
The DNA here is from genome assembly GCA_963971205.1 of Aethes cnicana. Classification (NCBI taxonomy): domain Eukaryota; kingdom Metazoa; phylum Arthropoda; class Insecta; order Lepidoptera; family Tortricidae; genus Aethes; species Aethes cnicana. The sequence continues at coordinate 13,673,932 of OZ020278.1, read as the reverse complement.
ATACGCTATAGGTAGTCGTGTTAAGTATTATATCTATTATCTTTGTATATAAAATGCCTTTCAATTTAGAGAATAATGAGTGTAATTTTATCTCTCAAGTGACTATATTTTGTTGTTTCGTGTAGCCATTTCCTAAATAACATAATTTTATTCCACCTTTCAAACAATTCCGTTGAAATCGTAAGGGATACGGAACTTGGAAGACCTCGTGGCGTTATCAAACAGCCAATAACGAATAGATAACCGCCAATAAATCAAACAGAATAACGCAACATTGCGTTATCATCACACCGGCCGATTTCCAATGAAATGACATAAAATGTAAGAATTATATTTATTTAATAAATCAAGCGTCGGATGAAAGCCGTCAAAGAAAGTTTCGTAACATTGTTTTAATTGTCGCATGATAACCTTATCAGGTTTCATGTAAGCCGATTTTTTTTACTTACTTGCAACACTTAATTGTATACTTAGTAAGTTATCAATCTACGGAAGCAACATTGTATTACTTTGAAGATAAGAAGACGCTACTCTTTGAGAATTCGTTCTACAATCTGTAAAGTCAAAGCTTACCCGTTTCCATATCTTAAGTTTCTAGCGCAGGTCACTCGTGGGGCAAGGAACGAAAGTAACTAGACTGGTCAACAAAAGCATCTAGTGATATAATTCGTATAATAGTACATTACAGACCTAGGGTGGTGAATTCGTAAATGCCCCAGATCGCAGGTTTCTGTGGCACGAACCGAAGGTGAGGGCCATAAATATGCGATCTGGGGCTTTACGAATTACCGCCCGTGGTTGTCAAAAGTTTTACGTCTTGCCTTGGCCAAGAAGTGAGATTTTCTCTCCGCGTAGCGGGCAGAAAATCCTACTTTACGGCCAAGGGTGATGTAAAGTATTTTAAATCTCTTTGACATTTTACACTCACTTTGTCCACTCTAAAATTACTCAGTCACGGGGTCATAAAGCTTGACACGTAATAAGACTTCCAATTGCGTTGCTAACTCGCTAAATATTTAAAACGGTTCGTTATTCCGGGCGCCAATCGGCGGTTTCCGGCAATCGATCAATCTGCGCAAGCGGCCCGCGTGGGACCATACGGTCGCAAACGTCACGAATGAATCAGAGAATCAATAATACCATCGTTGAAGAGTCACAAACCATAAACATAAATTTTGTGGACTAATAAGAAGGGCTGGAACCTTAAGCCTATGTTTGTAACTACATAGGTATTGAATACATACAACAATATGCAAAAATCTCAATTGCGTCAAACCCCATGAAAATTGTTACAAACCATCGTCGGTAATATAAAAACGCGTTCATGATGTTTTATAAAGTTTTCCTTTAGTTAGTATCACAAGCTACTCGAACAAAGGGTATTGAGCTAAACTTTATGCTGAGGGCAAAGTAAAGTAATCTTAGCGAAAAGAAATAGAGCGTACAAGTTCTCTGCAAAATATCATCCACATACATACCTACATTAGAAAAATCTTTCAAAAAAAGCCAATTGTTAGAATTTCTATTCACAATATTCGACAGCCACTGCCAGTGTCTATATAAAACATACTCTACGTCCTTCTTCTACTGTAGCCACCTCTATTACCCTTTGCCACCGTTCAATTTAGCTGAGTGGTTAGAGACTGCACCCAAAGGTCGTGAGGATTGAACGCAGTTTGATTCGATTTAATTTGTCTGTTGTCAAGCTCTAATGGATATTGCGATGAATTGTAGAGGAACTAATGTTTAGGTAGCTTTGTGAATTGTATAGCAAGCATTTGCTTGATCTGGTAGTCTGGTTAAGACGGAATACCTGCACACATACTTTTATAAGTAACGTAGGTATTCTCGGGGAAATATAATAGATCGCTCCGCATTTCCGCAACAGTGTTTTTGTTTAAAGGAAAGTTGAAATAAGTATTATTACAACGTGAATAAAATGAAATGGTAGTCCCTCTTAGGGGGTTCGTCTCAAAATTATCTTAATTTTATGAACTCAATTCCCGAGGATATATAAATAAACTCGTAGACAGAATTAGGTTCTTTGCTCAGACCTAAATAATTAAGGTGAGAAAAACTGACTTTCGCGTACCTACACTTGTCAATATAATGAGAAAACGTGCATCCGCGATCCCCTGCATTCTCAAAAGAAAATCGATTGGTTAAACAGAACTCTGCCCCCTAAGGGCGACCTCTCTCCGGTGTTCTGGGACGTAATCAGAGGGTGAGAACTGCACCCTATTCAATTGACGTATATGAAGGGGGGCACAATCGCCACTAAAACTTTTTTAAGCACTCGTAAAACAATGAATTGGAAATACGATTTAACATGATGCGTTTCTAAATGGATTTCTTTCAACGCGGCAATAATGTGCGTGTAAAAGTGGGCACTACCTAATATTTGAATGTGAATACGCTTTTTAATTGATGAGTGCATTACTTTTGGTTTCCTACAGCAGGCTTTTAGAATTCAACAGCTTGTGTTTTTTTTACTTTAATTTTTTCATGAAAGTCATGTTACTTTTCTACTCATGACAACGGACTCTATGCAAAATTTCATGTTGTTATAATATGTTTAAGATACTTTACGTTTTAATAGGGACCTTATTAAGACTAACCATTAAATTAATTGCAGATAGATCTTCCCCCATTACGGAGGATGTTTCGAAAATATCGACATGCTCGCGGTTTACCAAAGTAAACAGAACGAATCTCCGGTTGCAATTTTTAAATGGTGTAATCTCAACAACGTCGTCCATAAAGACCCTAACTGTACTTACAGATTACATGGTAGTTTTGACATAGTACTTTTTTAAAAGGAATTTACTTAGTGAAAAAAATACAGTTTAAGAATCCACATTCTCTCATGTAACTTCCACCTTAGCTATAATTATTGTAGATGCTAATTTATTATTTGTAGAATGATATTTTTGTGAAATGTTGTTTGGTTTTACACTGGTAAATTTTAATTCTTCGAAAATTGGTATGATGATAATATGATAAAATTATTGATGTTGAATTTTATAAAGACGTCATGGGAAAGATCTTGTAAATTTGAAATTCGCTAGAAGAATAAAGAAGATACGAAACAATAACGTCTTAAAAAGAGATGTTAAGAATACAATTTTCAAAGAGCGTTAAGATATCCAGAACAACGTTAGTTTCAAACACCTCTATTTTTAAGCCACACCTTACGAAACTCATGTTTAACGACCAGGCTATAAGTAGACTAAGCGTAAATAGACAACTTTATTACTGTTTTGAACTCCACGATCTTCGTCTTTGTTTTCCGAGAATGTTGGAAAGAGAGGATGATATATGGAACTACTGGACTTAGCAAATGTACGGAAACTTGTTAACGCGATGTGAAGGATCTCATTTTATGTGCGAACAAAATTCGTTGACTGCAAACATAAAGAGAGATTTTACTGCACATAATCGAGATGTCGCAGTGTTCGTTTGAAGTGTTAAAGTGCATTTACAATGCGCGACATGCGTCACAAGCGTTAAAGCGCATCCAGCCAGAGATCTATGAGTAATTTTTCATCCGTCGTCCAGTGAAAGATCCGTTACAAAGTGATCCCTACAGTAACAGTACGAAAACTTAAACGAAGAGTTTTAACACCCAAACTTACTTAAGACTCAGAATCGGGTGAAAGTGACGTCACACTTATAGTCAATTGGCATAACACGGCGTTTCAGAGCGATTTAAACAGACTGCAGCTTTATGGTCGATTTAATAAAAAGTTAAAAACTATTGATGATGGCGGATAGCAAGACCATCGGTGTAGTAGGTAATAGTTTTAAATTAAAAACAGATGGCGTACTACAGATTATATGCAAATGTGCGTGAATGCACCTGCAAAATGACCATTCACAAAATGAAACCAGGTTACCTATTCGAAAAGGTGTCATTCTTGAATAAACGGCTACTAATACTACGAATGTATGCAGTTACTTTTGACCTACTCCTAAGTTTTTATCAATGGAGCGAAGTCGGTGCGCATGATTCACTGCCATGAATCATTTGTAGACGTTGGTATTGGTATTGAATAAGTAGTAAAACTTTAGTTAAAAATCTGGCTAGCCACCATAAGCATGTCGTTAATACTGTATTTCAAACATTACAACCTATGATAAAGATACAATGAGGTTATACAGGATCATTTCGTATAAGTATTGCAATTTATACTGACTAACAATTATATTTTTACTATTGTTCATTGCCCAAAAAGATAATAAAAGTTGGTAGTTTTAGAATTTAAAACATTGCAACATTTGTCTTGCAAACATGGTCGATTGCAAGCTGTGACCGGATGTCGCAGCCTCACCGGAAACAGCGCCATCTTATCAGGATGCGTAAGCGCATCTTATTCTTATGGCGACCAAAAAATTATTATCATGACATTTTTGTAGAATGTCTGCATAAAAGGGAGGACATGGTTCGTTTTTAGGTTGCCCTTCAATTGATATGAAACAGCAAAATGCAGTAAAATGGTACTTACCTACCTTCAAATTACAATTATAAACGAATATTCTTATGATGGTGTTAGTAAGGATACTTTTTCATAAGTGCTCTAATCTTGGAGAATTTGGATCATTACCCGCATTTAAACAGAAATTATCACAAAACTAAGCCTTTCTTTCCTCCAGATAGCATCTAACGGCACTACACCGACCCACACAACAATAAAGTTATGTAAGCGATTGAACCGTTTGATAAGACTGTGAGAACTAGATGACTTGTAACCGTTTAGTTAACCTCTAGTTTAATTAAAATTACCTAAATAACTTCTTCATTATAAAAGTAACAAATTTTCAATAATTGTGACGTTTTAAACTTGATTATTTTTTCTATAGATTCATGAGTAGGTAACTTCAATTTGTAGGTTGAATATATTCAATTGTATTTGGAAAAACAAAAAATACCTGAAGCAAACAGCGTTTACCTTTAAACTTTAGGTAGCTAATCTAGGTACTTTATTTATTCCTGTCATCTTTTATTTGACATATACATACATACATCAACAACGAGATTATACCCAGAATTGTCGACTAACAGCAGCCACAGTCACGATTCACATAATATTTTAAAACAAGTAATATAACCATACTTAAAAAGTTAAACCAGCAGTTAAGTGCGTATTACCTGTTTAGATAAAAGTTGTTCACATACACTCCCAGCGTGTCTCGACCTGACCACATCGCAGATAACACTCTGTGATCAGAATTCATAATAGGAGTCATGGAAACGTGTATTTATATATATTTCTAAGCAACTAGACGATCATGTAAATACTGTGAACTATCAACATTAAGACTGTCTATAGAACAACATTAAGACTAAGTTGAAATTGAAATGCTTGAAAGATGTTTCAGGCTAAGAAACATAACACAACCAATTAACATATTCATTAGAATAATGCGAAAGTTTAATTGATTGCAGAAATTCCGTAATCCGCAACAGATCAGATGGTTGTGCAAGCGACGAGATCCACGATATTGTTATGTTGGTATTACAGCAATAGATTGAGGCAGATATTATGTAGGATGGTAACACCGTAACTTAAGCGTGACGAAATGACAGGTAATCTATGTAAGTACAATATTAAATTATAGAACAATAGAGTAGAATTTATAAAGAGTAGTTCTGTGAATGTAATATGTACTTTTTCAAAATTAAATAATGTTCTATTATTAAGAGTCCCTAAAATAAAAGGTAGCTTTCTGCCAAAACATTCCAAAATCAAATTCAACTTTTTTCAATAATGTTTTGGAATCCAGTCAATCAGCCCGTAGGTACGGGGTCCCGCACCATTAGTGAATTCCAATCTCGGTCGTGGTGATTAGCCAATGCCTTCCGTTCCAGATAAAACTAAACGTTTACTTACGCAAAGAAAATTTATAACGATTAAAGTAAGAGCGAGTACAGTTTGTCGTGAGGAAAAAACCCAGCTTTGTTTTCGTACAGTTTCTTATTAGTACGCAAAGTTTATCTTATTATGTCTAATTAATGAATCCAAAAAGGGTTTGTTTCCTTAATCTGATTCGCAATAAACTACCAATAGAGTAGCTCTTATTACCCTGGTAACATTCACACGCTTAACGACTTCTTTGGAACGATATAAGGTGTCTTAGCTAATTAGACGAATTCTACAAATCATTCAGCCCCAATTTGTGTGGAATTGTCAACTTGAAAAACCTATTAAAAGAGTTTAATTTTGACACTGGATTTCCAATGCTTGATTGAGGCTACTTTACACCGTGATTTGCTCCTGCGTCATATCATCTGCATGTTAATTCAGCATTTAGTCATAGAGTAAGATTGGTAAGCAAAAGAAATCAAGCACTTTATATTTTAGCTCCTTAACGTTATATTATATCGTATCAAAACAATAGACAATTTAAAATTTTGACAAGCTATTAATGAAAGTGGCGTTTTTTAAATGTGGTGGTAAAGTCTTACCTCAAGGAGCTCGTAGAGAAATTCGACATAACTCATCTTGCACATTTAAAATATTCTCACAGCACGTTTCAACTAGACACGGTCCGAAGAAAGAGTGGCAAATTAACCACAATACTTTATGGGAGGTTATGCCAAGCCCGTGCGCCTACGCACCGACACTCGGCCTGCCTTATAAGGCCGCTAATCAGCAGGTTACATAGCTTCAACGTATTTTAGTTACAAAAACAAATAAAGGTGTTATATGACATGGTAAAATATTCAAAAAAAAATATTGAAGGCAGCGAAAAAGTCATTTGAGAAAATAACAAAGAATATAAAGACATTAAGAACGTGTAAGAACATGAATAGACAGTTTTTTTTATGAAGAATCGTTGGCCCATAATAGTCAAACATTAACGAGTTCATACAAGCAAAGCCTTTCTACCTGTCGCGACAAGTATCGAAACTGTTACGGCCTGCTCGATAACACCAACCGAGTTCTTGATGATTACTTATTAAAACAACGTTTTGTAAGGCTAAGTTTAAGACTCTGTTAATGCCGCCTAGAACCGTAAGTTTTGCAAGACTGAGGATTCTAGAAGATCTAAAAGCCAGGCCCGCTCTTAACGTGATAAACATAGGGGTTATACTGGTTAGAGTAGAGGTAAAGAGGAGCGTCTGAGACCGGTTTACTAAAGGCTTGCAAAATCAACTTCTTGCGCCGTGTTGGTAAACAAGCGTATGGTGCCACCGCAAAAAGATCATTAAACATATATATATAGCCCTTGCCAACTGAACGCCGCATGTAAAATAGATTACATCGAAACGATTTAACAGAGAGGAAATATGGCTGCATCAAAACGAATGAAGAAAAAGGTCTAATTTGAACAGGAGTACGCCATATGGATGCTGACCAATTTGTTCTGAACGTGATAATAAATCACGCTACTTACACACGTCAAAAAGTGCTTACGCATCAGCAGAAGGCAGTTAATAACCCTAATGATAGAGTACCACGGGCCAACCGGCAATCAAACGACTATCAGACGAAAGCATGACGTTTTACTTTTTCAAACTGCCCGGGGCACGGATATGTTTTTAAAAACAAAAGCAAAGCGTCGCGTGTATCGTTCGTGGGAAAAGAATAATGTATTAAATCGTCGATTTGGGTTGCCAGTTTGCTAAAAATTTGATCGGTGGTTTTTATTCTTGGTAGTGTTAGCAACATTAAGAAGCCAAGGGCGTTGTCTACGGTCGGTGAACACAATGGCGATGCGAATGCGACAGCTTTGGTACAAAAAAATAGCGGATGTAATCAAATAAATGCGAGAGGTTTGATTTCATCAAACCTGTTTGTTCCTCTGCGTTCTATCTGATGAATAAGCATTTTGGCAAATTTGAGGTTCAGCTTCAAAAAGCCATCATGCCATTCAACTTAGGAAACAGAATAATGAAACCCTCAATGAGAACTAAATCCGTTCTTTTTTATACTTAATGGTATAAATCCAATCCAACCTCAATTTACGAAATAAAATTAATATTGAAACTTGAAAAAGTTACATTTTGCATAACGTTGTGACCTGTGTCTTTTGGAAATTCCGCCGAAAGCTGTTCCGAATGCAAAGTCCGATCTCCCATACGGGTCAATAAATTAAGGATCGAGGTGCGCACACGCATAACAAAACGATGACTAAAGGCAACATGCTTGTAATGACTAACGCAGACCGTGGATTTTGTCTGTTCGATAGAATAATAAGCTTCATGAGAATTCTGTCTTTTATGAGGATTTAATAAGAAGTGGCAATAAATATCATAAATTGGACCCTATTGTGGAATTTAATTCCATTGAATTTATTAATGTCAATGTCGGCGAAAAACTAGATAAAACAGATATCTTTTAATTCAATGAGGGTTCATCATGAACGGTTAACTGGGATGTCAACGAAGCGTATCATCAAATAAAGACGCTGAGAACTCGAACTAAACAATGAAGATATTTATGGCTTGATTACTTATCCGATAAACGTAGATGAAATTACCTTGACAATGAGACACATTTTAGTTTCGACATAGCCAAACCACCGCATAATAACACGATAATTTTATTTACATTCCTTCAAATTATCAGGCAGAATTCGACAATTTGAAACGGTCGTTACGCATCAGGCATTCTCCCACGCATTTAAATACCTATACAATAAAAACTATAGAATCTACTAAAAGATAGATACTGGCCACTACCTTAAAAACCAGCATGCTAATTTGATTCTTAGTAGCGGTACTTAAGAGTTCCATTTAATTGAAAAGCGATAGCAGGAGCGACGAAGGACGACGGAAATCAAGTGCGTAATGCGGCTCGACTTTTAAAAATTATCCGACATCCGGTCAATTGAATGTCGCCGCCACATGTTTAATAAAGAGATGGGCGAGGGACCTGACGATTCCTATCTCACCAATAAAACTAATATTTATCTGGTTCATTTGCGATCGCATCTCAAGTATTTAAGTGGTGCCATTTACGTGCGGTCTTAATGAATTTTTAACCATACTCAATTTGTTTATCTAATCGGGAAACTGAGAATGGATTTCGTTTTTATTGCGATTGACATTCTCAGTAAGTTAATAACTTAAAAATAACTTTGTATAAGACTTAAGTCTTAAATTGCTTCTTACAACATCATCCATATACAAAGTCGATATTGCGATCGGCAGTGCAACCATTTAAGGTTTTATCGCGTTTGTGGTTATACTGGTTCTATTTGAAGTAAGTTTCTCAACTATTGGAGAGTGATTAAGATTCACCATATTGACTAAGTAGCTATAATTTTAATAGCAAATGCGTACAACTACTTACCACTATTATTATTTTATCAATTAACCAATGACTGTTCATCCCTATAAGATACAATCAGAAAATATTTAAGTATGCTAGACATGCAATGCAACAAAAATGTGGGTCTGTCCATCAGATAAATTAAGCATATTAGAAGCTTCCGTGTTCCCGGGTCGTCACAATGGAGATCTAAACGATAATATTTAATAGCTCTAAATTAGATTAGTACTTAGCTTGATAACGCACTATGAAACGTCTTCTTTGTGTAATAAATGGACAGTAGAATTTTATAAAATACACAAAATAATACTACATATTAGACCGGAAGAAGCGAAAACTGTTTTATACTAGTGCCTACATTGAAACAATATTACGGTAGTGCAAACCAATAAGCTAAATCTAAATAATTGGAGACAGAAGGAAGAATAGAAGTAAGTACAAACGAGAGATAGATAAAATGATAGTTTTGAAGTTAGCAAAAATAATGAAAAATACCTAACATGCTCTCGATGTAAGTACCACGTTCACACGGGATCGATCAGCGCACAAAAGATTAAGTACGACTTAAGCATTGTCATGTCCAATTAAGCTGCCCGGCTTAAGTAGCCACTGACTAATTGGATGTGAGTCTTTAGACGTTGCTTATTGACAGGTGATTATGCGAGTAAATCACGTACTATATCATCATTATGTACATCATCAACAAATGGACCATCGTAATCGAAGAGATCAAAAGGTACATTATTTACTATGATAACTACATTTTATTCATCTGTTACCTTTACATGACTATCATCCTCCATTAATATTAAAGGCTTATGAAGATCATTATTAGTGTAATCATTATCACGCCTAGCAATTACGTCTAACTATGCAATAATTAAATCAATTACGTCATTATCATCGGTTAGGTACTGATTCGAAATGGTCAAATGATGCCCTGTCAAATAATGTAGATGTGTAATTACTGAAATCCTTTTGAGATTAAAAAGTGGTAAATTTTGGAACTATTCTTATTGGGACTGCTATTAAGTGAAAAAAGAAGGAAAAAGGGGTAACGTTTGACCACTTAAAGATAATTTGATTTCGGACTTTTTGCTTGAATGATTTTCGTTTCCGAAACCCGTTATTAACTTGAAGATTTTTAACATAAAATCTATCACAAAAACTGATGTGAAACCGAAGCGGATCGACCTTAATGATTGTGATAAAGTAAAGAATGTCGCTTATTTACGTTTCGTTTTTGTGGTTTGAATGATTAAGTAGAATTAATTTGAAAACATTTGACTGCCTCATTAAACTCTTTTGTCAAATTATATCTGTTATTCTCTGGTATGACAAACCGGTTACGCTTTTAAGTGCAATAAAAATGTTGCTTTACGATAACTGTGTCTGAAAAGCACATCACTATACATCAACCACTTAAATGCTTAAAAATACTCAACTCGGGAACTTTGACATTCGAATCTGTTTACCGTTTGCTACAACGAGGGATGGAATGGGAAGAGATCCCTCCGGGCTTGCACCAATAAACAGATCCGATACAAGACAGACTTCCTCCACTAGAAAGGGCCTTTGTTTAGACCCTTTATAAATAAATCTCGAGTACCTTTGACTCGCTTAATTACGGCTTCATAAAAATCATAATCTAAACAAGGAAGTTCTACCAGGTCTTTGGTTTGTTGTTTATCTAAGTTTTCGATAAAATTTGATTTTACTAAGCATTCTAAATGTGAAATTTTACTTCACGATCATCCTTAGAAACTTTTTTTTTTGTTGTAACTCTATCAATAAAACTCACGGTCGATTTTAAAACCTATCTTTCTAAGGAAACTGTCAAGCGTCTTGCCAAATTCCAACATTTCAGTTTTTGTACAAAATTCCAACGAAATCTGAAAAGCTTTTTAATATCGATGCCATCTGCTCAGCTGATCGACATCGAGCATTGTGTCGGCAAATCCTCTCGAACCAGGTACTCAATACTTTTTTTTCATCGTCAGCTGTTCTCTTTGGTGCGTGCGCTCCCAAATTTTATACATTAAACATGGCCTTCCTTTCATTAGGGTTCAGACATCTGCTCAGCGCACGGCAGGTGCCGTTCTGGAATTTTGAATTCCGAACGTTCGAAATTTTAAATTCAGTGTTGGCACCGGTAATGGCAAAGTTATTAGCCCGGCACGACTTTCAAGTATGTACTTCGTTTAAGTGTCATTTTTCTTGGAAAATAAAAACTGATGGAGACCTCACTATTGGTTTTTAAAACAAGAAAGAAAGAATTGAAAATGAAAAATGAACTGCAATCCGTTTAACCTAAATCAATATTCTGAATGACCCGGAAACTTCTTTTTTTATATCCGGTTCCCGGAATGTTTGAGATTGAGGGTCATAATCTGATATCTCGAGGAGGGATATCGCGTATCGTATCCGTTATGCGACTTACGCTTCAATCGCGTTATTTGACGCGGTATTTTATATCGCAAATTATTCAGTCGAGTCATTGATATATCTACACAGGGAGATTATTTACATCATTGTTTAGAAATGTGTTCAAATCGTTCCTGTTTTCAATGTGTAGGTATCTATGTATTTATGTTAATACTTAATAGGAAATCTAATTTCCTCAGTGACGTGGTTATGTATATTACATAATATAGAACTTGGTATTTAAATATAGCTACAGGTCTATGTTTTTTCAAGCCCAAGAATTATACGCATGTTACAATCAAAGATATAAAAGTAGCTCAACGAAAAAAGAGGTTCCGTTGAAAATCTCTATTATTTATGTCTTTTGTGCGCATGGGTGTCATGTTCCGCAACGCCGACGAACAGCTGACGGCACAAAAACCCACCCTCCTCCTTTATCTATGGTTCACTGCCTTTTCAATATTGTACCCACTTACTGCGATAATTACATGATATGAACTTGAAAGTCTTTCAAAGAAACCCGTTCATACCATGAAGACTTACTTCCCTTAATTATAATTTTTTCTTCTAGAAAGCACAGAATTCATCATTTTATAATTTTAGCGATTATAAGATACCTACGTGCTGAAAGTTGCATAAAAACTAAGATTTTTTTGTACATAAGTAATTAGCAACCATGTTACATTACAATGTTAACAAAAGACAAAATGCTTAGACAAACGCATACTGTGCCAGCCAACCTAACCCAAAACCAACAAAGCACGACCGTTCCATTTTCAAATCTATATAACTTTATTTTTCAACTCATGTGTGCACGGCTCGTTTCCCACCAGCCAGTAGCTTGCACATGGCACTATGGAATTTGACACGCAGATGTTCGTTCCGCCACAGACACAATAAAATACCTAATAAATATGGCCGCCCTGCACTTTCTGTTGGCGTTGTAAAAAGTGTTGCTAGGTCGGAAATAGAAAATGTTGTTTAACTGCGTCATTACAATCATATAAGAAGATGCAGATTCATAGATTAGTGCTTTATGGACTTGGTCCGGATATTTTTCTGCGATACGCTCGTAAAACTGTAAACCTGTGTGTTCATTCCAACATAAACAATCTAATCTTGTGGTGGGCATCCAAGTTTTAAATGCCAAACATGCATCAAGCACTTAATGATACATCCATTATATTTTTTAACATTTTATCATTTCGTGAAAGTCAATCTAGTTGGCATAATGTGAATCACGGCATAGCCATTTGACCGATTAAGAAGCGGGAAGAAAGCTGCGCCTGCGACGTCCATTAGCGCACGCGTGATTTACCCATAAGTTATTGAAAGTTCATCAAGAGCTTCAAATGACATTTAACGAAAGATGTTGCTAGTTGTTAAAAGCATTAAAAATTACAATAACTCACTCAATTACAACTACCAGTCGATTAAAAAACCAAAATTACATGATGGTCGTAAAGTTTCTTCCTTTCTTTCCCGTTGTATTTATGATGGAACCATGCAAGAATATTGAGACAAAAATAAATTTATAACTGGATGTTTGATACCTACATACACACACACACACACACACACACACACTCGTGGTGTGGTAGATAGCTAAGTATATAAGACACTTCTAGCTCTCATTATAGATAAATAAAACGGAATTTAGTTAAGTACATATGTCAATTCGCCATCCATTTTATATCGGGAATGTACCTACATAACTTTACAAACTTTCTCACCGGTGCGAGGTTTAACGGACCACCGTTGTGTGCCGTAGCAATCAAATGCATTCCGCTGTTAAGGAATTTGCACTAAAGTCTGGTACATATACCGTGCAAACCTGTAGCTTCACAGATCACACACACACTCCTGTTGTTGTTGTTATTGTTGTTGTTGATCGTGTAAATACCTAACAACAGAAAATCTATTATGTCACGAAAGAAGGCTGAGTAGACGTAACTAATAAAATAAAGTATGAGTACCTATTCCGTATTTTATTAGGCTATTTGTAGGACACTTTGTGTTTTTTTGCTTAAATAAACCAAACATATTAGCTTTGACTTCTATAATAGTTCATCATCTAACTACTATAGTCATTTTTAAACATTCTAATCAAGTAGTACAATGTGACCATAAAAACCTTATAAAGTACCTTTATTACATGTTGCTGGCCAGTTACGATTATGCACAAGCCATTAACTTTTTACCGCCAATAACTGAAACGTCAAATTACTTTTTAAATTTAACTTTTTAAAATAAGTAAGAGCACCGACACGTGCCATAAATCCAAAATGGCGGTATTGATGGCTTTCTTTTATTACTGATGTTTATTAGTTTTCTAATTTATAGTGTCGTACGGCTTGACAAGTTATTGTAGTGCCTTAAGGGGAATGTTTTCAGTATTAAACTTCCCACAGAAGTAGAACTTGGCTATAAAAAGTGCGCATTTTTGAAAAATCTAACTCCATTGTACCTACTAAGTATGTCCATATTGCATTGTCATAAAACTACCATGAGCAAAATTCCGCCTCATTTTAAGTTGGATCATTATGAGATTATGACTTGCAAGTTTGGTGTGGTGTCAAATTTTTTAATAGATTCTAGGTTAGGTTTTGAAATGTGTGACATTCTACAACAAATCAAGTTAGTAAAACCGTTTAATACCTAATGCGGATTTTGAATGTTCCTTTAAGTTAAATGAATGATGCTTTATTTCCTAAAGCTGGAAGGAAATAAGTAATATAGTTTATTTTATAGCGCTTTAAAGATACTTAATTTGATGAGTACCTAAAGAAAAGGCTGTTCAAAATAAAATGGCGGAACAACGAAAGTTACTGCCTTAACTTTATTGCTATAAGTAAGCAAGTAAGTAAGTAACACTTTACTGTACAAAAACACAAAACAGAAAAGTGACAAATGTACAAAGGCGAGCTTATCCCTGTAAGCTATTTTTCCAGCTAACCTTTGAGTAGTGGAGAGGAAACATCCGCGTATAAGTACTTTATAAGTATGTAATTGGCCATTTAAAGAACACCATAAATAAGAAAATGCAACTTTACGCGACGTAAAAATTTTTAGATAGGTATTAATATTTAAATTCTGACAAGTTATATGCGAAATATTTTCACAGCAACACTGTTCAGAGCGGGTGGTTTATTGTGGAAACTAAAGCATAAAGGCATGTTTAGACAAGGGAAAGTGAATTATATTGTTACACGGGTTATCTTAAATCTGCGTAATTAGTGACTCAATCGTACAAAAGGCGTTATCTACTACGTTATACAATGAAAGGCTCATTCATTGTTTTAACATTTAACGCATTTAAAAAATACGCAAATCTATGTACGTAAGTACGAGGAGGTTTTGTCGTTATTTTCTATTTATTTGGACTTTATTTATTAAAGTAATAAATATAAATAACTCCTACTAAATATAGTAGGGTGACCATACACTTTTATGAATTACTTAGGACAGTCCCCATTCATATTAATAGTAAATTGTGAATGAATAAATTTTATAAAACTCAAGTATTTAAATTCATACTTGTCACACATGTTTGTACATTGCACTAAGCTTTGTTTGCTTTTATGCAACTTTAAAACATCCTTAGTGGTCGAATTGAAAGTTCTATCAACATATTTGTGTCATAGGTGTGTCTAGAATTTCATATCCCAAAGACCTGACTCTGAAACATTTAGAAAGGTGTCCCGAGCGGTGAAAGTCATGTGCCTTTGCAAAAACTGGCATCTCGATGCGGCCTTGCCAAGGTGAGTGCAAGGGGGACATAACGGTTACACCGCCTCCTCGCACCGCGAGACCGGCGTGCCATCGTTACTCAACAGTACGACCAATCCAATGCGTAGTCGATACGGCTGAATAGAGTTTGTATGTAAACAAAACCATCGTCGTATAATGTGGAATCCGAAGTGCTCAGTGGGAACAGAAACGCTAGTTCCCGATTCGTTTCCTTCAAGCTATAACATGGAACTTAAAGGTTCGCTAATATGGATGCGATATTCGGATTTAAAACACGTAGCATACCTTTTTGGGATGGGCTCTAACTGTGTCGGATATGTGACATATATTTAAAAAACGTGAATATATAAATTGTTTATTTAACATTGACTACAACTCATAAATCAGTTTGTTTTCCTATCATCCACTACTCAAGGTTCCGATACAAAAGATTTTAATGAAATAAAAAAGCTATGTGTCGATAAAATTGACAATACACATTGGGGTAATCATCTAATGTAATGGCCATTAGGACTGTCTATTTCAATCAGTAAACACCTTGAACGTAAACAATTGCCGTGGGGTAACTTGACGTGTGATGAACACAATGCCAGTGATGTCGCCATGTGCGGTAATGAGCTCATCATCATCATCAGCCGGCCACAATGCGAGGAATTAAGGTTAAGGATGACTTAAATAAATATCAATAAGTTCTTACAGTTAAAAAATACCTATTGAAACAATCCTAAGAACCTATTCGAACATTTTACATTTTTTCTGATAACTCCAATAAATTGGAATCTGAAATATTTCCTATTTCAGCCTATCTTTATAAAGTTCAATCTAAGTTAGTTAGTTACAAGTAAACAAATTAAATAATAATTTGTATATGATACTTTTCAGTCACCAAACAAAGTTAAAAGTTTCAAACAAATAATGGGACGCTTTACATGCAAAGCGCGTCGCACTGCAGTTGCCATAACTTGACTAAACTTCCCTTCGATCCTGGTAATAAAAAGCAATAAACTCACGATTTGGCTGATCTCCGTGATGGGAATAGGGGAGACCGTCTTATCCGATCCTTGGGGGAGAGAAGAGGCGCTGGGGGTCGGGGAAACTCCGGGGGATCCTGGCTGGACATTGACCACGCTTTCTTTCGAGGTTTGCTTGGGGGACAGCCTCGCTGGGAAGCTGAGAGTCTTCGTCCACTGTGACAAGGAACGCACCATGTTGGCTGTCCATTAACACTACACTGCACACGCGTTCGCACGCTACGGGGGTCGGCGGCCGTATGCCCGACAGCCTGCGAGTTGCGACGCGCTCCCATGGTGGGGCGCGCCTGTGTGCGTGGATGCATGCACTCTTGTTTATTGATACGGAATTGCATTCGGTGTAAAGTTTAATTGGCACGGTAAAGTTCAGAGTTGAGGAATCTCAAGTTTTTTCTTCGATATTTAGATTTCAGGTGTTGCACGTTTAGTAGGTACTGATTTTATGGGTTTTACCCATACTTATGTATACTATAATGATATTTATAAACATATAAGTATGTACTTACTGTAATTAGTACGAAAAGATGTATCCTTTACCTTTTAAGGGATAAGGTTCAGTGTGTAAGTACCCGTTCTTGTAGGTACCCGACCGTGATGAGAATTGTATTTAATTGATGCGTTTAATTAAATTTTGAACGATTTTTACTTAATTAAAATATTATTACATACTTAGTGTTTTTAATCGAGATTTAGTTTAAGATGGTAAGTAAGTATACCACCATTTATATTTACAGGTTATTTTGTTACCACCACCAACACACCAACGACATTAACATGTCTTTAAATTTAATTTTACGTTCGACATGTGGCGAAATAAACCTCTTGCAGCTGCCGGGAAAAAACAATAACCAATAAAACTGGCCAGTATATATTCATTTTACAATGAAACCAGAACGGCGTAAGTTATTCCTTTGTCTCTTAAAAATCCTACCTTTACATATTGAAATGCCGATATGCAATCTAATAAATACTAATAATATTACTTTTAAATGAAAAATAACTTTCATGTCTAGATACACTTGTCTCTTACAACGTTTCGTTTTTACTAATTGTGAAGCGAAGCGACCCACATCTTAAGAAATTAGCGACGCGCCATAAACGAAGGTTGAAATAACATTATGGTGGTGGTGGCACCCATGGACATGTTACTTAGTTTGAATGCAAACGGTCAAATGTGATAAGGATGTCACAAAGTAAGGCATTATTATAATCTGAGTTACAAGAAAGCATGCAGAACTTCTTTATTGAATTAGGTACACACTCCTTGGATTAGAAAACTTATGCAGGTATCCAGTTATTATGAGGTAGGTAATGTATATTCCACAATGACAGAACTATATATATATCATCTTGTCCTGTAGCCATAGAAGTTAAAAGAAGCGAGCAGAGTCATATCAGTTGTGGCTTTTACTAAAACATATTACTTTTTCCTGTTTTACTAACGAATTATACAACTTCCCCCTTCGTCTTCCGATACAAAAGTTGCTCGTTATATCACGCAGCGAGATGCGAATCTCGAACAATGCGCCACGTGCGTGCGCAGCTGCCGCCCCGCATGCGCGCGCGCAGCTTTTTGTTTCAAGGAAGCGCATAAAAAAGTAACGAATTTGAGTTCGAGACGAGAGCTTTAAGTGCTTAAAAGTATTGAAGTTTTGATAGATCTTGGTCATTTCCGTTAGCAAGAGCAAAAAAGTGAACCAAGTTAATCGGTTCCTATTGATATTGGATTGTTTTATAATCGTCCCGACCTGAAAAAATAACTATTTCTCAAACATGCTCGGAAATGTTCGTGTTACTTTCAAAAAAAGAAGACGCGAGGCTGTCCATTGCCGGCCTTGGCCAGCAAAAACATTATTGTCGTGTGTGTTTTTTTTAATTTGCACCTCTGTAGAGAAACTGACAAATCCATGGAGGTAATAAGTACAACTTCTATGGCCAAATCATCCACGATCATAGAAGTAGTAAATACTGATGTGGGGTAAGTGCGCCTAAATTTATTTCGCCCCTATGCCTTGTAAACAGCCAACTACTAGTTGGGTAATATTTATAGGTTTCGATATATTTATGTTAGGCGCACTTACCCCATCCTGGCGCACTTGTCCCGACTGACCTTACGTATTTCCTCGCTGTTTGAGAAAAGCATTATATTATTATATACCTCGGCCGCAATTGCGATTACCGGACTCGTACTAATAGAAGGCTTCGCTTCGCTCAGCCTTCTAACTGACTCGTCCGGCAATGCGCTACTTGGCGGCCTCTGCAATAATGACACATGAAACGACTAACTACCTATACGAAAATAATTACCAATTTGACTGGCGACTTTTATGAAACTTGAAACACATTTTTTTTGGAACAAGAGCGTCAGATATTTCAAGTGACACTGTAAGGACAAAAAATGTTTAATATTTTTTACACTTACGTCCATATTAATATTATAAATGCGAAAGTGACAGACAGACGGACAGAGTCTGTCTGCGTGTCTGTTTCAACCGCTGGACCGATTGAGATGAAATTTGGCATGGAGACATGGAGAGGACATAGGATTCTTTTTATCCGGGAAAAACCCATAGTTTCCGCGGGAACGCGATAACCGAATTCAACGCGGGCGAAGTCGTGGGCAGAAGCAGTAAACTTAGAAATCCACAGCGGGGGTGGCGTGCAGCCCCAACTGTCTTAATTACTCTCCTCCCTTTATGCAATCGCATTCAAAGACCACCCTCTTGTAGAACAAAGGACCCACGAGCTACCCCGAGTGGTCTCACAAAGACTGGGGTTGTCTAGGGTACAAAAAAGGGTATTACGACCCCATTTTTGTTGAGAAGATGCAATGTTATGGTCTGTGAATACATATATGTTCATACCTATAGTATGTGTGCTACGTAGGTATATTTTAAAAGGTACTAAAATTATCAGTCCGTCACATAGCCCTGACTGAAACTAGTGCCAATTTATTGACATTAACATGCGATAGGTATATCAAATCAAATTCAACAAGAATGGGAAAGTAGTAAACACTGCATGCATCATTAAAGTGTCGCCAACGTTATTTTATCATAATTATGTCCATTTTTTTCATGATTATTACACACGTGCAGTTATAATATGTCCAGAGTTGTTACCATGTAAATTTCTTCGATTGAATTTAAAATGTACATTTTAAAAACAAACTTTACAAGTATGTAAAGTACCTACATACACAATGTAGGTACAAGTGTGCTGGCATACGTTCTATTCGATTTCTGATACTAGATGATACTTAACATTATAGCAGTTTAGCCGATAATAATAAATATTTACATAAACATACACCTCAATTATCTGCCACCCTCGAATGTTCCCAATAACGAGGGTGCGTAAAGTTTAAACCGGCACTAAATACTTTTACGAAATTAGTCTCACGTCAAACTCATTGTACTCAAAACAGCTATTTTGGGACTCATAAATTAAAACGTCAAAGCGTAAAATACCGCCCTGTAGCATGAGACTAATTTTGACTAAATTACACTGATATACTGTGTATTCGGACGTTAAGTGATAGGTACTACCTATTTTTAAAATATTAATCTTAATTATGATAACGTAGTAAAAAAATACTAGGTAAGTACCTTTTCATTTGTATTCATGGCAATTTTTATTCACATTTTTTTAAGTGGCCTGATATTTCCCGACCATGGTCACCCTAACATTTTTCAAGAACAATTAATAATAACAATAAATACTATACAATATAATTGACTACTTTTTATTATTTACTTATATCTGTGCGGATTGTAAAAAATACCTTTAACGGTTGGTTATCTTATTTAATAGAATTACTAAATAAGAGTAGCAATTACATGAGATTTTTGCACCAATTATAGATACGATAGGCTTATTATATACTGTGCAGCAACACAATGCAGAAAATTCCATAGAGGTATCTATGTACCTACTTACTTAATCGAATATACACGACAAAATCATATAAGTTTAGACCTTACTTATTTTAAACGTCAAAATAAGTAAGTATTTAACTAAGTACCGTTTTGTTGCTAGTGGTAGGTCCGTCCGGGGATGGTACCACCGTCTTTCCCCGCTGACCTGCCAAATAGCAGTGCTCGCACTGTTGTGTTCCGGTAGGGGGAGGCAGCCGGTGAAATTTCTGGCATGGAGACATTCCATCTTAGGCCTCAGGTAGGCATTCGAGATCTTATGGTTTCTTAATGGGGGATCATAGGATTTCCGTATCCATGGGCCGCAGTGACAAACTTACCATTAATTGGGCTGTGCGTTCGTTTGCCTATACAAATGACATAAAAAATCATTTTTTTCGAGTTTACAGCGCATGAAAATAAGTTAATAATGTTAAATAATATTATGTATTGCTAAGAACTTGATCTCGCCCTCGAAACCATGCCTAATAAACGCGTTTTTGCATATGTATTCGGGGGTTAAAATATAAAAAGTACCTGTAGAAATCTAAAAATATTTTGCTTTAACTCGCTCATATTTTTGACAATAGGCCCATTATTTGATTATTTGACGAAACATTAGAAAAAGGGATACCTAAGTTAAGGACAATTAAGTAATGAAGGGTAAACAAATTATTTCATCCTTTTTAACGGGTTTTCCTCTTGATAACAGTGGCAACAACAAGCCCCTTAATGAGAGTTAAAGAGGGTTAAGCAATTTCCGGTTTCCCTTTAAAATACAATTAAAAAAACAAATGTAGGTATCCTTAGAACAATTAGTTTCACACACTACGGTGAAGCATTACGAGTACAAATAGGAATTTCCAAACGAATGAAAGACACAAGTCGCTACTTGAAAATGCACTTAAAAGTTTCAATGTCATTATTGAAAATTACATGATTTAAAATGGTGGTTAGTGCATTTTAAAATGAGGAGACATGCAGGGGTAAATTTACTTGCCTCTACATGCGCGTGTTTTTTTTCCCCACAGACTATCCTTTAATGACAGCCAATAAATTTGGAAACAATAAAAGTATCTAATGCTTATATGGGAAACGCAAATTTGTTTTCAATAGGGGAGGATATCGCTAATTTAGATAAAAATATCCCCCATTCGAGGCACGTTCTGTACACGTGTTCATATTATTAATTAAGGTAGGTATGATGTGAAACTGCAACTTTTATTAAGTAGTGTAAAGATAGGATCAGGTATCAAAAAAGTTGAATAACATTTTATAATTATGATTATACTAGCTTCTGCCCGCGACTTCGTAATAGCGTTCCCGTGGGAACTATGCGTTTTTCCGGGATTAAAAGTATCCTATGTGTTGACCAGTCTTATAAACTATCCCCATACTAAATTTTGTTGCAATCTGACCAGTAGTTTGCGAGTTAAATCCGGACATGCATACAGATATTTTTTCTAAAAATGTTTTTTTTGTGTTCAATATCGTTTATATAAGTCCCCTCGACTTGATAGCTTCTCTTATTTTTCAAGTTACAGACGCGACTTTTTCTACTGACTTATTATTAGTATAGTACAGTCGAGTTCATTAATATGTGTACACTTTTGGACCTTATTACAACGTGGTAATGTGCAAAAGTGTGTATATATTGGCGAACTCGACTGTATCTATAGATTTAACATAGATTACGTACATAGTATGTTTTAGATAAAAAGAAGCTTTAAAAGTATGCGGAATAGAGTAGACGTTAGATATAGGCAGTCGCAAAATAGCTTGTTTGAACTTGTTTACGTAGGTACTTTAATTAAGTACCCGGATTTATTTTAAAACACACAAGAGAAGGCACGTTCATTATTAATCAGAAAGTACTTATTTTCTTAGTAAGCGTCTCAAGTAACGAGACTTGGCGGTATTCGGCGTATGCGCACGGCGATCAGCAGATGATGGTTTTTTTGTATTGCAAAATTTAAATATCTAAAATAGAAACACATAAGTTTGAATAGGTACCTAAAATTATGTATGACCCACAGGTACGTACGTAACGATTCAAAGATGAAATGAACGTTTGGCTGAAGTCTAAACTTCTGTTTATTACCTAAAAATAAAGTTACTGTTAAAAGTAGTACCTGATATTGTTTTCCTTTATAAAATACATGTCTAAAATCGAGCATTTACCGAACAATTTAAGCAGTCCGATCACATTGAATTTCAAATCGTCGAATAAAATATCTAAATGTAAGAAAGGAAAATACTAAAAAAGATGTCAATATTTCATGTCGCTATGGTAAACTGACATTCTCTGACAGCAATGGCTTGAGCAAGTATATTTTGATTTTGTCGGATAGGATAGAAACGTTTCCGAATGCGTTCGCACTCAAACAATTTGCATTTATACCTACTAAATTTTACACTTACCTATATTGAAATGAAAACCTAACGAGGCGGTCATTATTTTTGACTTACTCTTATGCCGGTATCACTCCATTTGGATTCGTCCTGTCCGTAGCCTACTTAGCTACATCTAAATGGAAACCGGGGGCCCAACGCCCCTCAATGAGTGTAAAACTGGTAAAAACGAGTCTGGGCGGTTTTCGGCCCATAGGCGCCGCAAACAGCTGATCGACTGTCGGTTATTATGCATATCGGCCGGTTTACCGACCTTTTGGACGTTATATTGGTCATATCTATTTGTGTGTAACCGTTTCGTTTTTTTGGCCTCTCTATTGGATTACCCATTATATTTTCTGTGCTATTGCGCGGCTGTGCGGTCGTAGGTGAAAAAAAATTTTCTCAGGACCTTAAAATGCGTGGTCACACTACCGACGTTTCAGCAAGTGAAATTTATTTAAGTATAAACGGTAATTATACATACTTCTTTCTGTTTTTTTAAAGTATAAAAAGAAGTTTTTGGGTGACGACACGGGGAGTAGTATTGTGACCAAAAAATTTCAAATCTAGCTGGTCCATACTATATTCCTTAGTCGAGTATCTATGTAGTTCTAATAAGAACCTTATATTTGATAGGAGACGGTCGTTTTATGATTGTTTAGTAGTGAAGGCGTACTGTACTTAGTTGATATGAAATGGAACGATAATATGAATATAATAAGAAATATGACTATGAGGACAGTGAAGTAACGATCATCAAGTAAGGTTGTTGAGTTAGACGCTATATTGAGACGATTGTCAGAAAAGTGATTTTGGATAAGTTTCTACGTCTGCGTCTATAAACATCTGTTAAGAGGGTTTATCCCGAAAATATAATATAATAATAGCTGTCAAATGTTTCGCTGTTTTTATTAATATCTCAATATTACTGAATTAAAAAAAAAGTTATCATTCTATGGTTGAATGACGCGTCTCGTTTTATATTTGTTGGTTAGGCATTAAAATGATAAGATTACATTAAAATGCATGGAAAATGCGATGGAAAGTTTTCAAAAGATTGTACTTCCATAATCCTAAAATTTTCGTGTTCCTATGATAATTGTTGCAATCCATAGTTGATGTTTTATTCAACCATAGAGCGATAATTCATGTTTTCATTCAGTAATATTCAGAAATTAATGAAAACAGCGAAATATTTGACAGCTATTTGCGACGTTGCCAACTTTCGGAGTAAACCCTCTTAATGTGTTCATTCAAGATAAGATGACGAAAATGCACTTAAAACCACTAAGTGCATTTTCGTCGTATTATCTTGGATTAAATATTACCTACTTATCTAATTACATGTCAATGCCTTTACAAGAAGTTTTGATAAGTTAGTAACTTTTTTACTACTTCATTGTACAACCGCTACGCTAAATACTACTAAATAACGTATAGGTATCTAATATATAAAATTATGGAGTGTGGAATGTGTCTTGGTAAGGAGCGCAATCTCATATGGCGAAACAGTTGAAAACGTGTCCAGCGGATTTGATAAGCAACAAAACAAAACACACTCGCCTCACAACCGTTTTTGCTGCGTTTTCGCCTCAACAGCGCCATCTGAAGGCGCTACTACAGACTATCCGCCTAGGTGGCTTGGCTGAAGTGGCGACTTCAGCGCTCCCAATCTACCCGATTTGGTGTCCACATTTGGAACTATAAAGATTGCGCTCCTTTGCTTCAATCCTCCATAAATAAAATTCTCGTGTCTCAGTGTTTGTAACCAAACTCCTCCGAAACGGCTTCTCCGATTCTCATGAAATTTCGTGTCTATATTCAGTAGATCTGAGAATATGACGTAAGCTATGTTTCATACGCAAAAAATCTAAAGCGGTACGAACGCCGCTGGGTCAGCTAGTTTTATTATAAAATTTCTGAAAAATCTCAAGCATCTAATGATTATTAGACTCTAATCCGTCGTCGTCAACGGGACGTCCTCGAGAAGTCGCG
Organism: Aethes cnicana; assembly: GCA_963971205.1. Taxonomy (NCBI): domain Eukaryota; kingdom Metazoa; phylum Arthropoda; class Insecta; order Lepidoptera; family Tortricidae; genus Aethes; species Aethes cnicana. The sequence goes on along the minus strand of OZ020278.1, from coordinate 13,649,146 downwards.
ACCAGCGACTGACATTTCTAATTGACAGAGGTTACAGAACGTTTACAAAAGGGTTTTACTTGCCTCCGGACCACCATAATACACCTTAATTGGACCGGAGATTAGGAGATAAAATTCTTACTGATGACAAAAGGTGTGTCAAATATGGTTTAGGAAATATTGATATTCAAATTTGTTAAAAGATTTCTTGGTTTGCTTTTGACAGTGGCTTTTTTTTACTATACCGCCCGCGTCTTCGTAGATAGGAATGCATGGAATTTCACCTCCAATTCCTTCTTCTAAGAGGGTTTATCCAGAAACTTGGCAACGTCGCATATAGCTGTCAAATGTTTCGCTGTTTTTATTAATTTCTCAATATTGCAGAATTCAAAAGGAAGATATCATTCTATGGTTCAATGACGCGTCTCGTTTTATATTTGTTATTTAGGCATTCAAATGATAAGTTAACATTAAAATGCATGGAAAATGCGATGGAAAGTTTTCAAAAGATATTACATACTTCCATAATACTATAAATTTCGTATTCTTATGATAACTGCTGCAATCCATACTTAATGTTTTATTCAACCATAGAGCAATCATTCACGTTTTCATTCAGTAATATTCAGAAATTAATGAAAACAGCAAAATATTTGACAGCTATTTGCGACGTTGCCAACTTTCGGAGTAAACCCTCTTAAGGTGGGTCATCCCGGCGCTGCGTGCGACCAATATCACTTTTATCGATATTTTCTATTTATTTAGGTATAACTAAATTAATAATTTTGACTCGATGAAATCCTCTCCTTTGCTCCCTTTAATTTTTTTCTATACGCATGGTCTCGGAGAGAAAAACTATTCTAATAATAAGTCTGTAGAAGAAGTCGCGTCTGAAACTTGAAAATTAAAAGAAACTATCAAGTCGAGGGGACTATGATATAAACGATACTGAACACAAAAAAACGATTTTTAGAAAAAATATCTGTACGTATGTGTATGTCCGTATTTAACTCGAAAACTACTGGACGGATTGCAACAAAATTGGTATGGGGGTAGTTTGTAACACTGGTCAACATATAGGCTACTTTTTATCCCGGAAAAACGCATAGTTCCCGCGGGAATGCTATTAACGAATTTCACGCGGACGAAGTCACGGGCAGAAGCTAGTATTTAAATAATTTATTTTAAACTAGCTTTTTCCCATCACTTCGTATAAGCATAAGGATTAAAATATAAAATCCCATTTTTTTCCATTGCCGCGGGACTCTCTTAGTCCTCCCTCCCCTACAATCCCCAAGCCACCTACTTAGTTCAGTTCTCTACGACCAGTAGTTTCGGCTGCGTGTTGTTATCCGTCAGTCAGTAACGGAATAGTTTTTTTTATTGTTCTAGGCATTGCAACTGCACTTCAGTGCGAATATGCAAATGGGTCTACATACAGAGTTCATTGGCACGTACTGTAAACAATAGAAAACGCATGGTGGACGGCACGCGAACGCGATGCTGAAGATATAAGCCATGCGTGTGCGCATGCCGACTGATTGTTTAATTATTCGTAATCAGTATAATATCCTTGTTTTTTTTATGGAAAGGGCGTGGGGCTGTGATCGCCTTGCCTATAAATTATATTACGGATCGTAACGCTTGCCATCGAGTTCCAGTCCAGTCCCAAAAATCTTGGATCCACCAAACTTTACATCTTCGTCAATACGTCAATATCAATAGACAGAGAAATAGATTTTAAAAATAGAATAATAATTATGTATACTAATTGACCTGGTGAACTTCGTATCACCACGGATTCCCATACTTACAAATATGTTTTTTTATTTTCAAGGTGTTCATTTAGATTCATCCCGATTTTTTTCTGTCTATACCTTTCCTGAATCACAAGGAATAAAATAAAAAAGAATCAGGCAAATCGGTCAAGCAATTCTCGAGCCGGACTAAAACACGGAAATTCTTTTTTTTATACTTATAGCGTATAAGCTCTTTTATATGATATATTTCAAATACCATGGACTTCTTAATAATTTTCCTGTAGTCTATAGGTCAATAACTATCCTCCGTATTTTTCCAAAATTTTAAGTCCAGTGGTTTCGGAGATTAGATTAGGTTCGAAGTTAAGGGGGGGTGGGGGGGGGGATGGTAATTTTTCGCCTATTTTCAAAAAACATTTGAAATCCTCATAAGAAGTACTTTCATTTGATATGTCACACGATGTAGTTTGAAAAACTTCATTAATATTTTTTCTAATTTAGCCCCCAAAAATAAGGTCTATGTTTAAAATTCATTTATTTTCGTTACACGTTCTTTGGGTCACAAACTTACATATACGTACTAAATTTCAACTTAATCGGTCCAGTAGTTTCGGAGAAAATCAACTGTGACAGACGGACAGACACACGAGTGATCCTATAAGGGTTCCGTTTTTACCTCTTGAGGTTCGGAACCCTAAAAACATGCTAAGAATCGATAACTGATACGTGCAATGCAATGGCTAAAATATCGTCACAACGTTTTGCTTAACCCTTCAAGCATACATATGTTAAAACCATGGATAAAAGGCAGCGTGACTGCTAAACGGCCACCCTTTCCATACAAATGGATGCCAAAATTCAATTAATCATGTCATTCAACATGGCGGCCGACGCTGACCACATGTGGTTTCAATTTCGCTAATTTTACTCGGTTGTGCGCCAACTGCAGCGCAGTGTTGCCATGGTCTTTTATTTATTTTTTAATATTATTACTTATACCTACGCAACTTGGTTCGCTTAAAAATTCTCACAAATTTTGTCTACGAGCATGTGTTTTTGTTACACTGTACTTTTACAGGAATGTTATAAAAAAAAAACTTTAAAAAAGCATATTTTTGATCTTAAGAGGGTTTATCCCGAAAGTTGGCAACGTCGTATATAGCTGTCAAATGTTTCGCTGCTTTTTTTATTAATTTCTCAATATTGCTGAATTAAAAGGGAAGATATCATTCTATGGTTGAATGACGCGTCTCGTTTTATATTTGTTGGTTAGGCATTCAAATGATAAGTTTACATTAAAATGCATGGAAACTGCGATGGAAAGTTTTCAAAAGATATTACTTCCATAATACTAAACGCTTCGTGTTCCAATGATAGCTGTTGCAATCCACACATAATGTTTTATTCCACCATAAAGAGATAATTCATGTTTTCATTCGGTAATATTCAGAAATTAATGAAAACAGAAAAATATTTGACAGCTATTTGCGACGTTGCCAACTTTCGGAGTAAACCCTCTTAAAAGTAAGTAGATACAGTCGAGCCAATATGTACACACTTTTGCACCTTACTCCTTTGTGATAAGGTCCAAAAGTGTACACATATTAACGAACTCGACTGTACGTACCTATACTAAATCTGCTTTTGTGTTTGCCTTTTAGCTTTTCTGCAGACTCAGGTATGTGTTGTATAAGTAGTAATAGATTTATACATAGGAGTATTCTAGTATAACGCAATTCAAGACCATGACAATGAATGCTCTGACCTTGCTACTTGAGTTTCTCTTGAACTTGATTGAGCTAACCGTATAGAATAACTATAATTAAGTATTCACTCTCTTATACTTTAATAAACAAGCTACCTGCCTACATTTACCTATACAAACGAAAATTTCAAGATGGAGTCTCATATCTGGAAAAACTCATTAAATTATGGCTACTTTCACCAGAGCAAAGCTCATTGCTCGGGGGCCTACTATCATGTGCCGTCTTTACCATAAGGGCACACAGGACCTGTGCCCTGGGCCCCCACCCTTAGGGGGGCCCGAAGGATAGACAGTAACGAAATATAAGATCACAGTAGAAACATCCATACTAATATTATAAATGCGAAAGTAACTGTCTATCTATATCTATTAGGTACCTCTTCACGCTTAAGCCACTGGACTGATTTCGATGATATTTGGAAATAGTTAGAGCCCCGGGGAAGGGCATAGGCTACTTTTTGTCCCGAAAAAAAAAAGCAAAGTTCCCGCGGGAACGCAATAACTAAAACTGAATTCCACACAAGGGAAAGTCGTGGGTAGATTATAGAGTTAGTACTATGATTCGCTTTCTTTAATTTCCAAAAGGGCCCCGAATTCTTGTGTGCCCAGGGGGCCCCGGCATAGTTCAAGACGGCCTTGCCTATAGTAGGTAGTTAAGGTCGACAAAGGTCCCTAGTTAGTCACTACACTACAGTCCAAAAGACACACAAGTCAAGCCTTACCCAGTTGGAAGTACCTAGGCAAAGCAGTGGTGGGTAAAACTTTTTTCATGGTAGATACTTACTGATTGGCAAACGAACACACAGGTCACCTGATAGTTTGTGGTCACTGCGGTCCATGGACGTAAGGAATCATAAGATTGCGAATGGGTTAAGAAAAGAGGGACGTTACTCTTTGACAGCTCTGTGAGCTGTATAGACCTTAGGCTATATTGGAAGTCTTAAAATAGGGATCTCCCTGTTCCCTATATAGGATCCCGCACGCGTCGCATGAACTTTAAGCAGCTTTTAAAGTTCAACTTGACGCGTGAGCGATCCTATAGGGAACAGGGAGATCTCTATTTAAGACTTCGAATATAGCCCCTTGTCAGTCTATTTTAGCACACCGAATAGCCCCGCAATTTTGAAAATTATCCAAAAGCTGAATCGACAAAAAGTCTACATTATTTTGGGAGTTGCTTAACTTACGAAATTTCACGAGAATCGGTTGAGTAAGAAATCCGACCTACATAGGAGAACATCCGCATTTTTGCCCAAGCTGAAGCGGTCAATAAATCGGAATGCATGCGACCTTTCAATTCCAACTGACAGTCACAACCAAATGTCATTTTGCGTCAGCTGATCGGTTCGATTGTGCGCATCTGTTGCATTGTGCGCCCGCGCAGCTGAAAGGCGTTCCTTTTGTCCTGATACTTTTGACGATTCTAATGGTTTCTGGGTATCTTTTCCATGATATGTAGAATTTAGAAGAAATATACTTCCATACATATAATCGAATATTTATTACAAAATTAACCTCGATTTTATGTCCATTCCATACATATTATTAATTAACCACTGGATATTTTTCACTATGGTATTTACGGTAACAGTTAATTCCTTCCGTTCACTTTACTTTTACTTAATGTGCGAAATTCAATTTGAATTTACCACGGAGCTTTTCGGTGAAGGAAAACATCGTGAGGAAACCTGCACGCATCTGCGAAGAAATTCAAAGATGTGTGTGAAGTCCCCAATCCGCACTGGGCCCGCGTGGGGACTATAGCCCAAACCTTCTCGTGATGAGAGGAGGCCTGTGCCCAGCAGTGGGACGCAAAATAGGCTGTAGTAGTAGTAGTAGTTTATGTACATAGAGTAATTCAACAAATACCTATAATCAGCGATAAATGGATACTTTAAGTACCTTACTTATTGAATCCTTAAATGACACAATCAGCCATCGATTGACAATAAAATTACATTTATTAACATTAACTACAAACAAACAACCTAATCAGAGCCACCCTAAATCCCAATTACCGACACCTTTTTTCGAAAGCCTTTTAAAAAAAGTTTAATAGCCAGCATTAAGATTGTCAGACATTGTCATCAGGAATGAAAAATTAAAAAGTTACGGCGCCAGCTAGGGACGTCGCTCGATTATGATTACGGAGATTTACGAGTCGACTGTCAAACGAATTAGTCGACTAAGCCACAAACCACGCTGTCAGCGTAATTACTCCGGTTAGCGTATTAAGAAAAGGCTTGGTCAGTTAAAAATAAAGTTGTTTGCTAAGGACCCTTATCGGAATGTCAACTGTCGTCGATAAAACGTAATAAGTTTATTTTGAATGATTGATAATTTCAATTTCTGTTCATTTTTAGGTAGGTCAGGCCTCTGTCTGCACTCTATTCATAGGGATTATTTTTATATAGGTACCTGTAGAGAGAGAAAAATATAATTATAAAAATTCAGTGCTATTGATGGATTATGGATAGATTCAGGAATGCATTAAAGTCAAAATATTTTACTCTCTGTAAACAAACTCGGTCAGCCAGATTTACGTCTAAAATCTTATTCAGCTAATATTTACTCCAACGTTAGCCCTCGTTTGAAACGAGCTATTCTAATTCAGCCATCAATAAATTACAAACGGAATTCTCGGCTTCGCCCAGTAAAAACAATCAAAATGGCGGCATTTCATAAATTAACTGTCACTGTCGAAACGCATTATCGACCGTTATGACGATTTGTAATACTCCCCTTTGTCTGCCATGTAAACATTCTATTTTCAAATCCCGAAACCGTTGCGTCAGATTCTCAATTTGAAAATTCGAAACAAAGAAAGGGCAGAGAACTTTTAAATCATGGAATAGTGAAGTGACATTGATGGTGCGTGGAAAAAAAATAAAGCTAGTGACACATTTATTAGAACTGTCAGTTGGTTCTCAGTTTGACAGCTCATAAGTTTAGAACTTTAATTTGTGATAAGCTAAATGCGTGTTTTAAGTTGTATGGATGAATGCTACTGGATTATTGCTTTCACTTTATGATGACCTTTAAAGGGATCGAATACCCAATGATAAGGATTATTGCTTCATATTTTAAAATTAGTAGTACTTCTTATTAAGCTTCAAGCGAGTACTTTATATTTCTTAGCTAGTTGTAGAAATCGAATATTTAGCAGGATTAATTATCGATTCTTAATGTAGTGCCCGGCGAAAGTATACCACAAAAACATTCTTCTATAAAAAAAATGTTATAAATAAATATAGCTTGGTCAAATTCATCATCATCATCATCATTTCAGCCGAAAGACGTCCACTGCTGGACATAGGCCTCCCCCAAGGCTCGCCACTCAGACCGGTCCGGTGCTGTGGTCAAATTCCAACAGTACTTTTTAAAGATATGCAAGTACAGAAATATTTATAATAGAATAGAATAACCATTTATTGTCATACGTACAAAACACATTACCAACTTCTAAACAAAAACACAATTTATAGACATTACATAAACAAACTTTTGCATACATTATTAACTTCGGTATGACTAAAGGGACGGACTCGGATTGCAGGCCCCGAGAAGCTCTAAGGCCCGAGAAGCCATAAGTAATAGCCCTAATTTTTTTTACATCATGATAAAAAGCAATGATTAGATCATTACTGAATAATTCACTAAAAACGAAATTATCTAAATTGTCTATTTCTGTATATGGAACTCGTTTAGAAATGCCAACAAAGATTTGAATTAATAGAACCAGGTACTGATAGTAACATGGCAACAGAATCGGTAACATTTTAAATAGTATTTTTCATTAGGTAGTTTCCTTTAAAGTCGATCTAGTTTGTGTAGGAGTGTCGCGACTTGCAATCAAATGGGAAATGAATTGGGTATACCAAAGTATTTGCATTTTGCTTGGGCTTCCCATGTAATGGAAGTACATTTAGTTATTGTTTCTTATTAATATTGTTTTACTCGTAAATGTATTGTAAATAGTAAGTAAGTACAAAATTAAAACAGACCTCATACATAACGTATGAATAAATATAAATAGTAGGTAAATTGAAAACCAGTTCAATTATTGTTGAGAAGAACCACCAGAAAGTGGTTCCTGTCTTTTCACCCAGTCATGTTTTGTTGTATATTTTACTTGACTTTATTGATTGATTAAGTAGGTACTAAGTATGTCTTTTGGTTTTTAGACATATTCGTAAAATCAGTACTTGTATCGTTTATGAAAAAACGGGCCACGTAACGGTGACATTCCCGTGTATACGGGACGTATGGCAACCCTAGGTATGGCTGCAGTTTATACCTCTAATAAGTCTAAGTAAGTACGTTTATAATCGAATTTCCAATTTCGAGCTATAGGCTTATTCAAAATCAAACTTTGGCTCTTTATAAAGCTGTCACGTAGACTAATATGACGCGTGGCCACGTTCGAGGAGACAATAGTGTCAATAAAAAACAAAATGGCGCCAATGAGGTCACTTGTTTGGATTAAAAATTAAAATTATACAATTCCGGGACGAGTGGCGCGTGTCCACGATTTTTTCCTATTAGGTATGTCATTGACTAATGTTGATTAAATGTCAATACAGTCGGTTCGGTGCCCGGCGCACCGTCTTTCATTAGCAGTCGGATTAGCGTATTACCAACTTCAGCAATTACTGTGACATGATTACTGTACTTACTCACCCATTCTTTTGGGGAAATAAATTAGGGAGCTTTATAAAAAACAAATATCTCGCAAAGAGAACATTATCCTCAGCTGTATTTTTTAATTTGTCTTAGGGTATCCCAAAATCCCAAAACCGCTGTTAAAACAATTGCCCTGTTTATTCACATGTTTGAGCCGATGGTCTGATTTTGTGCCGCCATGGTGCCGCCATATTTCGTGAAACAGCGTTACTTCTGAACAGCGCCTACTTAAATTTCAATTTTAAAGACTGCGATGTAAGGTAAAAGATCCAATACAGGTCCGGAAGTGTTTATTGAGTTTTAGTTGTGTTAGATGATATGGGGTGGGTCACTTCGCCAAACGATGTGTTTTTTTTATAGGCGTCCGTGACACACATGGCGTTTGTAAGAAAGGTCTATCGCTTTAGAATGTTCGGGAAGCAATAAAAATCATGAATATGCTCAAATGAGTTATTAGTATTGACGGTCCTTTAATACTTACCTACATTGCATCATGTAGATCTCTAAGTCTCGGACATAGAGATCTACTACTTTAATATTGCATGTATAAAATGTCTGCTATATTGGGACATAAAATCTATCTCTAATATGTATAAAATTCTCGTGTCACAGTGTTTGTAACCAAACTCCTCCGAAACGGCTCGACCGATTCTTATGAAATTTGGACTGTATGTTCAGTAGGTCTGAGAACAGGACGTAAGCTATTTTTCGTACCCAAAAAAAATTCCAAGGTCGCGGGGTCAACTAGTAGGTATATATAAAACAAAGTCGTGTTAGTTACACCACTTATAAGTATACTCAAGAACGGGTGAACCGATTTCTATGATCTTTGATTTTTTGGATGTGTCCGATGTGTCCGCTCGAATAGGATAGTAACCATTAAAATATAAAATGTGTACGCAATAAAATTATGATGATTTCAAATATGATTGTAAAATCACTTCCGCCATCTTCCGCAGTTGACACGACAGTTTTCCCAAAAAAACATTTATTTTAAAAATGTTTATAGTATTTTTTTAAATTGATAATATATAAGGATTCCAATGATGATCCCCACACTTTAGATGTGACAATTAGTAGTTACGGTTCATCATCATCATCATCACAGAGAGTTACAGTTGAATGAATTTAAAAAAGCCGTGGTAGCCTCGTGGTTTGATCTACCGCCTCTCATGGAAAGGGTCAGAGGGTTCGAATCTGGTTCGCACGTCTGAAGTTATTTATGTGCGAAATGAAATGTGAATTTACCACTGCACTTGAAGCGCGGTGAAGGACAACACCGTGAGGAAATCTGCACGCATCTGCGAAGTGATTCAAGGATGTGTGTGAAGACCCCAATCCGCACTGGGGCCGCGTGGGGATTATAGCCCAAATCCTCTCGTAATGAGAGGAGGCCTATGCCCTGCAGTGGGCTGTAAATAGGCTGTTGTTATAGTACCTATTATCTATACTGTGCTGTTGTGGTAGTGGAATTTAAATGTTAAATGAACTTGAAACTTATTACTCTCCTTTTTTGGGGCAATCGTAGGTATATCAAGAGGACCTCTATGAAAATAAAAACTGAATTGTTTTGAATTATTAGTTACGATATTTTTTACTAAAAATGATTATTGCCACGGATAAACCAAGTCATTTTCAAACTTGGAATTATTATTGAAATTAAATCTCCAATTCTTTAATCGTTTCGAAGAATACTCAAATTAACAATAACATTCGTGTCACCACAGATTTATCTCAAGACCACACAATCGAAAGGAATTAAACACATACCAATCATCTTCGAAAACCATTTACAGCTAACACCTTGAAAGCAGAATCCATTGCGCTTTTTATCTTTTCAATAATCATACACAGCGCACAAAGCAAGCATTGGAACGTGAGCAGAAACACATCTATCGACTGTTATGGAAGCAAAAACAATAAAGGGTAATCATTACGGGTTTATTGAGAGATTTTTTTCAAAGATGTGTGACAATCAGCAATGGAAAGCAATGTCCAAGTATTTTCGTCTACATTGTGTGCTCGTATGGAATCTTCAGGGTAAACATCACAATAAATGGACACTAAATTTCGAAACGTCGGGGCCTTTATGAGTCATTACTAACGTACCGTCTGTAAGTGAGGATTAGTTTGCTCTAACTCAAAATGCTGGTCAATAATCAATCTAATATTTAAAGTGCTAGGGTCTAAAGTAACGTTGATGCTAGAACAATAAATCGTACTAGCGATGGATGCGCAAACATTACTATAATAAAATGCGTTTTATTGAGTTTATTTCTTTAATAGTTCGTCAAATACGGAACACAGCTATTGAACTATAAAAACACTGCTCAGAGAGAGATAATATTTAAATACTTTTGAGAATAAACTGTTTAAAATATCTAAGGTGATAAAACATCCATGTGACTACATTGTGTGATATTTCTCATTATGTAATAATTTATAGTTTAAAATCAGAAACCAATACTATCTATAGGTAGGTTACTAATATATTTATTTACTAAATCTAAATATATAAAACTCAAAGGTGACTGACTGACTGACTGACTGACTGATATAGTGATCGATCAATGCACAGCCCAAACCACTGGACGGATCGGGCTGAAATTTGGCATGCAGGTAGATGTTATGACGTAGGCATCCGCTAAGAAAGGATTTTGCGAAATTCCCACGGGAACGGGAAAAATCGGGATTTTACTTTTAAATATTTCTGCGCATACGAAGTTGCGGGGAAAAGCTAGTTTATGTATAAGTCGCTCTGCGTTTTCCATATGGTCGTACGGCTAAAATAAATTTTTCATGAACCATGACACGGACCATTAACTGTCATTTACGTATATTAAGTATGGGTGGTTTGTATAGCTGAAAGGGATCAAAACATGAAGACCTTAACGTCAAAAAAAGGTTTCCTCGAACCTTTCGGCCACCTTAAAGAAACTATAAAATCTTCACTTATCGCGAATTGTTTGTGCGCACCGCCCATATTTTACCAACTGTCATCAAACGGGTGATTTACCCTACTATTACCACTATTGCAGCTGCCATTCTAAATCATACCTCTCTGCAACGGTTTAAGAACTACCAAAACGCAAAGTAAAATTGCCGTCAATCCTAAAGAAGCTTTCAATTTTAACACTGATATGTAAAATGAAAGGCACCCTTATCGCTATAAAAATAAGAGTAAACTGGAATCAACGCTGGTGGCTCATCTCACCTGTATATCACAGCTTGACACCTTGTTACTAACGCTCAGGAGCGTCATTACAAAATTGTCTATAATTCCTTATGGGACAAAGTTCAATTTGGCTTCAAAGCCTGACTCCGACTACACCGTATTCGTTGTAATGGGAAATGAATTTTTGAATTTGGGTATTAGGTCGAATTTCAATTGGCTTCCAGAATGTGTTTGTAGTGAGGTAAGCGGCCCGATTGAGTTACTTCAAATGAATTCTAGTTAAATGTCCGATTGTCTGTTTGTTTGTTGTGCCGATAGTAACGGGAGGTCGAAGCCGTTCTTAGTAATGAAACTGTCATCTTGGAAGACATTTTTTTACGTTGTCGGTGTTTTGGAGAATAGTTGTGAAGCGGCAAGCTTTAACAGAACACAAATAAACGATTGACCTAAGAAAAAATGTGTGGTGCTGGTGGATTGAAAAGATATAAAAAACTGTGAAGCAATTACTAACCTAGTTCAAGAATTAAATATTTATCTTCGGTCAATCAGTGGTCAAATTGCGGAATTAATGGCTTAATTTTTTTGAGAATATTCGTTAATACATGCATGGCACGTAAATTGACGTGTGACGTGACATTTTTGCAAAAATAATGCCTTAGAGTGATCATGATATCATGAATTCAAAATACACTACTCGTATTAATCATGGAAAAATTTAGGACATACCCAATTTGTCATTAAACAAGTAAGTAGGTACACAAAAACATTGTAAAAGTCCTTGCTCTGCAGTACAGATAGATCCCACGAGTCCTCAAATAGAATGGCAAGTCCCTACATTGTCCGTAGATGGAAAAGCTGTAAATGTAGAAGTCAAGAAACAGCAATAAACCAACAAATTGATGAGAGAGCAACATTGCAAAGGGAGGTTACTGCAAATGACCCAGAAGCACTAACTCCATCACTTTCTCATTCAATAGAAAAGAAAAGGACGGCCTTTCCTGTCAGGAATAACTTTCATGAGCATGATAAGTTATAAAAATTACGACGGGGATTGAATGTGCTACCGTCCAGAACGCTGACCACAGGACACAAAGAACCACAAAGAAAGATTTATATTTAGGGTCTACAATTCCTGAGCCTTACCACAGGGCTTACCTAAATAAACGTCAATTTTACACTTACCTATTATAATAGAATAACCAAGACAATTTCTCAAAAAATATTTACCTATCAGGCTTTTGAAGACAAAACGAATAAGTGATGAAACTAATAAAATACAAATTACTTAACAAATTTTCTATCAATTGTCTAAAATGCAGCCTTTATAAATAGATACAAAACTTAATAACTATCTGAGTAGTCGATTCGCTTCCAATGTTAGGTATCTTGAACATGCCGATGACATTATTAATTTCTCCAAAAAAGGAGTAGAAGCCCAATTCAGAGTCTAGAATCTTAATATTCAATCAACGCATAAGTAGTTATAAAAAAGGCCTCGTCAAGTTTTCAAGGTGCGAGATATGATTATCGAGACAACAATGTCTATCCGAAATTCGGAATGCTCACGGCTTTGAAAGGAACACACCGTCACAGATAAACAAATGTCACCCTTTTTTATCTAAACTCGATCGAGGACCCACAATCCATAAAAAAGTCCGCCAATTAGGGCAGCAGCGGACCCAAGCCCGACAAGTCGCAACACGTTGGAGCACGACCTTGCTCCGACCTCACCCGACCAGTTTACACTACACAGGGGCTTGCCGTTATAACGGCATGATTGTTGTGGGGTATGGTATAGATCGTTTTAGATATTTGGACTTAGAGTACTCGTAAGCTCTATTTTTGAAGCTACTAGCTCTTTGTCGCGAATGATAGTCTAAAGGCCCACTTGCTACAGATGGGTTCTAAACCCGGGTTTAGTTGTTTCAACTAAACTCTAGTTGGAGGGTAACTCGAGGTTAGCAGCGTAGTGCTTGTGGGTCTATCTAATCTTCTGAGCTTTACGTTACAACTCGCACCGTGACCAAACATTAAGGTAATTGATCCATGACAGCTAAATTACTTACAGGAGGACCTGTTTTTCAGATTGGTTTTCAGTCGGCATGGATCATAAAACTTCCTATTTCAGAATGTAATTATATTCCATCTTTTAATGACTTTAATGTTGCTTTACCTGAGAAAGACAATAAATTCAAAAGGGAAAAAATACTTTTTGAAATATGGTACAGTGCAGCTCGAGATGTTCCGATGAACATAAGAAAGTTCCTGATGCGGTTGAGCTAAGGATGCATCAAATTCAATCGCTCTCGCGATCTGCAAAGGCAACGAATAGGTACCTATCTATTTAAAGTAAAAATAAAACTCATTTCTGTTCAATCTAGACAAATAAATGTCTACCGTCACAAAATTATGTATATTAACCTATAGAGTACACATATAAATAACAAAACGAGTTTTACTGCGACTTAATGTCATTGCCCATTGCACGCTGAACACTTTTTGCTCTACGTCCCGCCCACTTAACCTGAACTCTCCAGTATGAAACTAATTTATTCACTCCATCAAAAACAATGTTATCTCCCCATTTATATTAATTAAAAATAATGTGAACGAACCGTCTCTGTCCGATGTGCTACTTCAAACAGAGATGGGTGATATTTTGAAGAAGCTTTATACTGTTTTATGTAAATGTCGAGCTGTTGTTAGAGCTCTTTGCGAACTGGTGGTGGATAGAGGCGAATGGACGGCCTTGTCTTAAGATACCATCATCAGATCGACACACTAAATAATAAAATGAAATGATATCTACATTGGATGTGAATAAATAGTTCAAGCAGGTCCTCGGATCTGAGAAACAAAACAGAGCAAAAACCGGAGAGTATTTTTAGTTTCAAAAAGTTAACAAACTGTACCGTCGGTACATTATAAATTATAACACTGAACAATGTCCGGTTTTATTTCGAGAACTTAGTACTAATCGGATTGGCACAAAATTTGGTGCAAGTGCTATAATATAATCTGTAACGGGTCAACATATAGGCTACTATTTATCCCGGAAAAACGTATAGTTCCTACGAGAACGATCATTTACGTGGGCGAAGTTGCAGGAAGAAACTATACAAATAAATTGTTTTTGAATATTTCAATATTTATACTTACTCGTATTTTCCTTTTTAAATACGAGCAGTGAGAGTAGGCGCTCCATTTTTTAAATTCGTTATCAATTATTTATTTACAAGAACTATAATTTTACTGTAAACAAATAATTGATATTATAATATTGGCTTTTCAAGTAGGATACCCATAAATTTATTTCATTGGACGTCCATGAAGTCAATGGACACATTTCGCACAATACACCAAAACAAATGAAATCCATTATTACACATAATGTAGGCAAACTTTCAAAACACTCTATTTTTATTACCAATACGGACAGTGAGTATCTTTAAAACAATTTTGCGTTTGCCGCTGAGTATCCCTAATTTCATAGGAAAAAGCCATCTCACTAGATGCAGATGTAACTTTGTTAGCATAATCTTTGGACACAGGTGAACAAATCGCACGCACCGTTACAAAAACAATAGACAACTCCTGTGTACCTAGAACTTTGTCACTGTATTCTCATTTCCTTAGGAAGAATGATTTTGTGCAAACAGCTAAATATGACAGAGTACTCAGATGGACCCGTGCCTGACAATAGAAGGTTTACCTCAGAAGGGCAATTTACGATGCGTACTAAAATTGCGCGCCAGTTAACAAAGTGTGTCTTTGATGTATTTCTTACTTATTCTGCTTCTTATTACAAGGGTGTACGAAACAAAGGGGTTTTGTGCTAAGTGATTGTTGAATTTGTCAAGTGTTTTCATCGTCGATGCAACAATAAAGAAGACAAACAGTGAAACTAATGCGGCTGCCAGTTTTGGTGGACTTTTGGTTTCGACTCAGGTACCTACAAAAACTGTACGGTAGTGGGTGGTAAAATTACGGTATCAAATATAATAACTGAGTCATTTTATGGAACGGTTTAGGGTGTCCGTTGGTCTGTCTCACGGAGCGAGAAGCGAAGCTCGATGCGTTTAGTATGTTTTTTATTAGGTTCTTTTAATGTGTCTGCTAAGACTATATGTGTTGTATTTTTTATGAATTGACCCACATGGGTGTTGCATTTGGAAAATATATTAGAAGCACCGTTCATGTCTTTAGATTTCTCTTTCTTTCCGCATTTGCATTGTATAATAATATGAAAGCAATGAACATTACAAAATGAAAACTGCTTATTGCAATAATTAGTACCCAAGCACATATTCATGTAAGTAAAGTATTTCATTTCAAATATTTACATTTAATTTCATTTAATATAGTTCCATTTCCATATCTTGGTCATTAACCTCTTTTATCTTGTATCCAAGGCATCATGAAAGACAATCATTATAGGAAAGGTGCACAACGACAGGGCGAGATTTAACTCATTTCACATTCGACAGCTGCGTGTACGCATCTGCGCAAGGTGCTCGCACGTGTGCCATCAGCTTTACCAACTTAGTCCTGCAGCTGGATCATATGACAGTAGTAAGAGGGTAGTTGTAAAACTAAGTTGGTAAACTAGAAGTTTCTGGACCACTTTAGCGTTTTATTGCTCAGTTTGGTTTTGACTTTCTTCTGGCAGCTGGCACTTGCTTGGAATCCAATTAAAAGGTATTTCTAATACGAATACCCTTGTATATGACATGATAAATTGGTAACCACTTAACCAGTTCATGAAACGAACTTTTCTGATCCAATAAGAAAAGTCTACCTACTTACTTTATTGTCCATACAATATGGTAAGTTTAAGAACAATGCACCCATTAACGAATTTACCGTACTATTGAAATTATGATCCTGTTCATTTACTTACCTTACCATCTAGCTAAAAATCGATAAAGTTTGCTTTTTGCGCCAAAAACGGTCGGGTATTGGTAGGTTTACCCTACCTATTAATATTCGTATGATTTTTCGCCAAATTGCTTTACTTCTTTCCAGTTATAAATAAAATACGAATGAATAACCCTTTCATTATAATTTCTAATAACTAGTTTCATTTCAAAGCAAAGTTCAAGTGTTTTTTTTTATCAAAGTAACTGAGGCGTGGCGAAGCGTGCTGGCAATTAAATTACCATTTCTGTTTGTGCCATTATCGCTACATCTAGCATAGTTCCGGATTAGTGACCTGAGGGCATGCAGCTTTTTATCGTATCAATAAATATGCGCGCGGCACATCGCTCGCAGAACTATGACCGATGGCGTCAGAAAGTTCTAGACTGCTGCGAGTTCTGTCTCATAGTGAAAAGAAAACCTCTGATCTTAGTGATACTTTATTATTGTACAAGATATAATGTATTGTTCCGTCGTCATCCATCACCATGCCAATGAAATTTCAAAGTGGTAGACTCGCGAACTCACGATTTAATTCTTTCATTATTGCTCGAAATTTTGCTGGCTGGTCCCTGTGGCTGGTCCCTACCGCGCTATTACAGATCACAACTTTGACGTAAAGTTGTAGCTTGCTATTGCATTTCGTACGACCTGAGAGAATTCCGCAGCCCACACCCCCCACCCTTTCAACCCCGGCGTTATATCCTGCCATCCCATTTTGTCTATTCCCTTTAAATCTCGGGAACGCACTGGTGATTCCATTGGCGAAGAAAAGCCTGTCTGAATCTCATGGCTCGTCATCCCCAGCTGTCTATCACTGTTCCCTCGCCCAGTCGTATTCAAATTAGGCTGGACGTCGCAACAACTATTGTCCGCGTACTACGAGTACCTAGAAGAAGCCAAGTTCTCGGTAGGCCTCCAACAAGGTGAACGACCTTGGAGATAGTGGTGAGAATCTGATGGATGTTTGTGGCACATGACCGATCTAAGAGATTAACCTACAGAAGGCGGCAGTGGACTTCATTCGATTACTTAAAAAATATGAATGACGATGTGAGGATAGATATTCTGGTAGCTAGGTGCTAAAGGGACGAATGTGTTAGAAACACGACAAAAAATGAAATAAGCACGACAAGCGGCCGTCAAAGTTGCATATTTACCATCAAAGGTCAAAAACCGCGCATTAAACTGACATATAATATTCTCTTTAGTTACATAGACTTAAGATTCAAAATTGGTTGGTCTCAGAATCGACTACAGACAGACAGACTGAACTCAAAATTCAATTGAATAATTCATTAAAAACACACTGGGTGCTTAATATGTCGAAGAAATTCGAGATTCGATAAGTAGGGTTCGGAGATTTGTCATTTAAATAAATAAATAGGTAACTACGTACTTTAACATGTACATATTTTCATGTATATCAATGAGCGTCACTTGGAGACATCAGGAATTCAGGGGCTACATTCGAAGTCTTAGGATCGGTCACGCGTCAAGTTGAACTTTAAATCTAGCTGCTTAAAGTTCACGCGACGCGTGAGCGATCCTATAGGGAACATGGAGTTCCCCATTTTAAGACTTCGAATATAGCCCCAGGATGTTTATTTTCACGAAGTAATATTGATTGATAGTCCTCGACGACGTTTCAGAGGTGTTACAGAATTTGCTTCACTACAATATACCTACACAGTTTAGTAAGTCAGTGACATACAAATCCATACTTGATATTATAAATGCGAAGGTATCTCTGTCTGTCTGTCAATCAATCAATCAATCAATCAATCTTTATTCGCATAAAATGTAGTACATAAGATGGTATACATAAAAAATTTTAAGTGCTAAGTACACCTTACCAGCAACTGGCATGCGAAAATATAAAACAAGGTTCCTAACTAACAAACATATTATAATATTAGTATTTAGCCATTGAAATAATCACGTACCTACCTAAATTTAATGTCAAGATTTGTAATAGTCAAAATACATTAATAGAGTAAAAACATTCGTGTGTCAACCAATTTTTGAGCTTAATCCTAAATAAGTTAAATGGCAAGTTTTTAAGGTCATCATGCCTGTCTGCCTGTTACCTCTTCATGCTTCAACCGCTGGAACGATTTGAATGAAATTTAACATGGAGACGGAGATAGTTATAGAGATCCCAGGGAAGGACATGGGCTAATTTTAACCCGGAAAAAATAGTTCCCGTGGGAACGCGATAACCGAATTATATGCGGGCGAAGTCATGGGCAGAAGCTATTAACCATTGACCTATAATAAGTAATAAAATATGGACGAAAAGTGCCTAACAGAATATGTCAAAATATATGGAGCAAACTGACATTAGAAAATACGTTCCAATATGCTAATAACGCCTCTTTATAACGAAGACCAAACGGGTGCCATAGCTGTTCGGGCACCCGTTTTGACGGGCCATTTTTCTCCTGCTGATTGTGAATCCTTAGGGGAAAGTGGTTACCATTCGTACGCGGGGCACATTCGTACGGTCAGTATAACAGAAAAACTAAACGGCACACAAACACGCCTTTGCTTGTGTGCATAGACATACCGGCCGCCATGTTGCTAGCCGAGTCTCACGCCAGTCGCACTACGATGTATCAACTGACAAGACGTACCGTGTTTTCGCGCGCGGTGAGTAAATTTTTTACCTAAGTTTAGTTCGTAATTGTAAGTAGAACTGTTATGTTTTTGACAAAATGGTGATGATTGATTAATGTTAATATTATTTATTTTGAGCTTTAATTGTTATATTTCTCAAACTAAATTAGAATTTGTAGGTATAAAGTTATATTTTAATTTTGTGGCATGGGGTGCATTCGGACAGCCAGACAGGGGGCACATTCGTACGCGTACGAATGCTCCCCTTTAGATTTCGTTAACCACCAGTATTTCAAAATTATCGTGCAAACAGCACAAAAACATATTTTCCCTTTTATGAAGTATTCTACTTTTAACAAAATGAAATATTTTTATGAAAATCAACCTTAAAATTAATATTTTATTGCAGAATCATGGTGTAAAAATATTAAAAAAAAGGGTACGCGTACTCAAGAAGTGGATGAAGAGTCCATGAATTTAGCAATTGATGATGTAATACAAGGACGGTTGTCGTATAGGAAAGCTGCGGTAAAATACAACATCAAAACATCAACGTTGGAAAGCAGAGTCAAGAAATTTAAAGATGGCTCTAACGCCGATGGACCCTCACGAATATTTCATTCAAAATTCTTGAGCCATAGGCAGAACAGACAAAAAGACATAGGCAGAAAGAATTGAAAAAAATAGAACCGGAAAGGAAAGCCAGAGCCAGAGCAGTGAAACGTAGTTTGAATGAACTTAATTCAAGACAAAAGAAAAAGAAAGCTAAGAAAATAGAAAGCGATGAAGATTCAGAGGAATCTGAAGGATCGCAATTTAGCCTGCGGGATAGTTCAACATCTCCAGTTGATTTAGAAATGGACGAAGAGACTGATGATCGCAGTATCAATTATAATAATGTGACACCAGAGAAAAACAAAAATAATTGTTATGTTTTGGTAAAGTTTGAAAAAAAAACTTCTGTTGTTTATTACGTCGGAAAAGTCATTATTCGAATACAGAGATGTAAATATCTTATCTTCGGAAGAAACCGGGATTATCATGGTCATTTTTTTTCCCTGATATAGAAGACATACACTCTGAATATCAGCGATGTCGCCATGATCCTCCCTGATCCTCAACCACGAAACGCTTGTACAGCTAGAATGGCTAGTATTTTAATTTTGCAGTTAATTTTAGTAATTATAATGTGCAATGAGTTCCAAAGTAAAAACCAAATGTATAATTACCTACTTTAAGTTTAAATTGTCAAAGACTTTACAACAATCTCATACAAAATGATTGTAAAGTTCTCATTTAGACTGATTGTAAAGCTTAGAATTATCAATAAGTACACTAAGGATGAACGGTTTTGTTTTTTGTTATTTTTTTTAATGAAAGATTTATCGACTATGAGTCAAGTCACATAATATTAAGTTAGTTCTTTGATAAATAAATATTTTTATAATAATTAATAAAAAAAATACGACTTTAATTGGCTTTTCAATTACCCTGTATGAATCTACCCCATGGCGTACGAAAGTACCCCACCTGCTGTACGAATGTACCCCATACGTGGGGTGCGTTCGTACAAATATCTTATCGTAGAAAAATGGCTATAACCCTTTAACCTTTTGACATAATAGTTTCAGACTTTTTTGTAACAAACTACAATATATTTGTTACACTTAGGTACATAAACTAGATAAATTCGACAATAAATCATAAAATAAAAAAATAAAATGTAAAAAGTGTACGAAGGGTAACCACTTTCCCCTACTTAGATCAATGCTATTAACATATAATTGCCGTGGTGGCCTAGTGGTTCGACCTACCGCCTCTCATGCCGAGGGTCGGGGGTTCGATCCCGGCTCGCACCTCTAAGTTTACTTATGTGCGAAATTCAATTTGAATTTACCACTGAGCTTTTCGGTGAAGGAAAACATCGTGAGGAAACCTGCACGCTTCTGCGAAGTATTTCAAAGATGTGTGTGAAGTCCCCAATCCGCACTCGGCCCGCGTGGGGACTATAGCCCAAACCCTCTCGTGATGAGAGGAGGCCTGTGCCCAGCAGTGGGACGCAAATAGGCTGTAGTAGTAGTAGTAGTAGTAGTATTAACATATAAACGCAGTACCTATAATACAATAACGAAGCATAAATATCGACACAAATCAGTTTTAGACTAGAAGACGTAGATCTCATAAATTATAATATAATAAGTATTACTCTTTAAGATTAAATCCAAACGCACACAAAAGGGCCCAGTGAATCAGTTAGTACCTTACTTTATCACCTGTAATAACGTACCGTACATTTTTCATAGCACATCAGCGGTAAATTGTGTCTTATATCAAATCTAACAATAGCCGTAATATATTAAGGAGAATACATCAAATTGTCACATAATGCTTTACTATGCGCGTGCGCATGGCTAGGGTTGCCATACTGACAGGTCATAGACTGCGTAATTAAACTGTCAAATATATGATGCGGAATTCGGTTATCGCGTTCCCGCGGGAACTATGCGTTTTCCGGGATGATAAGTAGACTATGTCCTTTCCCGGGACTTCAACTATCTCCATGCCAATTTCATGTAAATCGGTCAAGCGGTTGAAATGTGAAGAGGAAACAAACAGACAGACAGACAGAGTTACTTTCTCATTTATAATTTTAATATGAATATTTCACACTACTAGGTAATTAAACTCAGGTATTGGTACAAGCAGAAACACCCACTCTAGTGTTAGGTAGAGATCTTCTACTATCTAAAGTCCCGCGCCTTCACATTTCAAAACGCTTTAATTTTTTCATTATTATTTAAAAAGCACCACCAACTCTCTCAACGCATAGTTGATGGCTGTCTCAGCACGCACACATGTGTTCAGAGTGTTGGTGGTGCTTTTTAAATACATTGAAGCGTTTTGAAATATGAAGGCTTTAGATAGTAGAAGATCTCTCTGTGAAAGGGCTAGTGTAAGCCTAACTAATACTGATATAAGTCTAAAGAGTTTCTTATGATCGGAATATCATTCAGTTCTTTATGAGTTGAGTTGGGCAAAAAGTGTATATTTTTCTATGGTTTGCTTTATAAAAAAGAATCATGAAATGATCACCACTGACCAGTTTTTGTAGTAAACTTGGATAATGCGTTGAGTTTGTCTGTGGCAACCCTACCGTATCGAAGGTAATCATAATCCATCAAGGCCTACTGATGTGCTTTATCGGAGCATAAAAATGTGGACAGTGTCAGAGGTCTTCGTGTTATACGCACTTGAAGGACTTCAATCTATGAGGATGGAATTAGATAATGGAAATACATACGCATTGTCTTTAATTGTATCTAGGTACTTAACTATTCTTTGATGTATCGGATTGGTATTGCATAAAAAGTATTTGTTTACTTTATATCCAGGAGTTTTAAATGAAAGAAATGATCTAAATGAAGATTTTCAATGAAAAGAATGATCTAAATAAAGATTTTCAATGAAAGGAATGATCTCTAACACCAATATAGATTTCTCATTCTCATTCATTCTCATTCATAAATATGTCAAAATCCTCCGTCATCTATAATTTTCCGCCACGATGGGTTTCGAAGCGCATAGATGATGTTGCAAACTGGGGAATTGTTTTAGAGGGTTTACTCCGAAAGTTGGCAACGTCGCAAATAGCTGTCAAATATTTCGCTATTTGCATTAATTTCTGAATATTACTGAAACGAAACTTATCGCTCTATGGTTGAATAAAACATTAAGTATGGATTGCAACAATTATCATACGAACACGAAATTTTTAGGATTATGGAGGTACTTACTATCTTTTGAAAACTTTCCATCGCATTTTCCATGCATTTTAATGTAATCTTATCATTTGAACGCCTAACCAACAAATATAAAACGAGACGCGTCATCCAACCATAGAATGATAACTTCTTTTTTAATCTAGTAATATTGAGAAATTAATAAATTCAGCGAAACATTTGACAGCTATATGCAACGTTGCCAACTTTCGGGATGAACCCTCTTAAATTCAGGAGGAAGAAAACTGAAACTTCTATCATGCATATAGTCATAGTCCTCACACAAACGCACAACCCATAAATAATCACATTTTATACCAGTAAACTAAAATGAACGTTTTTTCAAAACAGTGTTCAACATATCAAAATAGGCCAAGTTAAGATCACTATAGATAGATATCAGTCGAACGTCGGAATGTTACACAAAGAAGTGACATGTGTGACCTGTGACGTCACACATTATTTACAGCCGATATGTAGATTACGTCGGACTAAGCCGACAGGAATGTAATGAACCGTCAAAGACGGTATGGGAATAAAGAGATATATCTACCGTTTCCCATTATTAAAAATAGTACGCAATTCCATACACTGCCTGACTTTGAACTCATGCGTGTGTCGATTACAATAACATTTTCTCCAAAAGTGCAATGGAAACTTCATGATGATGTGGAATATGCAAATGCATTCAAAAGGTAAGTATTTGTCAAAATCTTGTTAGTTAATACATTACATTAACTAAGAAATTAAAAAGATACAACATTTTTTTTGTGATTTCAATAAGTTTTGTCACTTTAATCAAAGAAAATGAATAAATTACTTTCAGTTAAATTTTATTGCTCAAAACAACATCTTCCCTTTCAAAGTCTTATATTATTCTCGCATTATAATTCAAACCTGTACCTTGCCACTATCAATTATCTAATCTTTGACGGACAACAATGGGAGCTTTCACCCTACGAGCTTACAAATACGAGTAGAACTTATACTTACGTGAGAAAGCTCGAGATAAAGCCCAAATGACCGTTAAACGTTAACTTACCGAAACATAATTTCTATGAACTTGCTTTATTAAGCTTATCTATTATTCATATATTACTTATTAGTAGGTACGGGTACTATTGAATATGTGATGCTGTTAAAGAAATGTTATTTATTTTTACTACTACTACTACTATAGTATTTGCGTCCCACTGCCGGGCACAGGCCTCCTTCACGAGAGGGTTTGGGCTATCGAACTCCCGACCCTCTGTATGAGAGGCGGTAGGTCGAACCACTAGGCCACCACGGCTTAATTTATTTTTAATAAAAAAAAACACTTTTGTGGCATTCCGAATATTGAAAAGACAAATTAGTATTAAGATCTTTAAAAAGCTTAAAAATCACAAAATTCATCATAGGCACCTAGAGATGTTACGCATACTGAAATAAAGACAAAGGTTGGTACAGACAGATGTAGGTAATTTAAAATTAATTGTAATGAATCCATGACCAAGTTTTTTTTTCAATTCTTGGTCATTGATTAATTCAAATTTAACAAAATTAATTCTGAGAACTAATACAAAATGTAACGTCATAAATCATCCATATCCGTATAATATTATAAATGCGAAAGTAACTCTGTCTGTCTGTCTGTTACCTCTTCACGCTTCAACCGCTAGACGGATTGAGATGAAATTTGGCATGGAGATAGTCGGGGTCCCGGGAAAGGACATCGGCTACTTTTTATCCCGGAAAAGCGCATAGTTCCCGCAGGAACGCGATAACCGAATTCCACGCGGGCGAAGTCGCGGGCAGAAGCTAGTAATAAATAAATTAATAATAAGTAATTCTAATAATGAATTCGAAACAGAATGATTTCTCATGTCTATGTGACCATTTCCATCAGATCGCCCGCGTATGCGCCAAGCGATGCTATAAAAAAACCTTCCAAAAGGTCAACCCACATTCACCCAAGGCCCTAAAATCCCCATTATAATTATAATCCCAGATGTCCCATGAGTTATTCAACCGTGTACGACGTGCCTTCACGCGCGCCTTTGTTTCCACCTGGTTTACATGAAAAAGGGCCACATCGCCTCAATACCATAGAGCATCCTATGAATATGGTTAAATTGGGACGCGGGTCAGTGATCTGCTGGCTAGGGGTGGGAAACTTACAAATAAAAAATAAGTTATTAATGTGGGATTTATGTGCGAAATTCAATTTGAATTTACCACTGAGCTTTTCGGTGAAGGAAAACATCGGCATCGTGAGGTGTTTGTGAAGTCCCCAATCCGCACTGGGCTCGCGTGGGGACTATAGCCCAAACCCTCTCGTGATGACAGGAGGCCTGTGCCCAGCAGTGGGACGCAAATAGGCTGTAGTAGTAATGTGGGATTTACGTAAAGTGAATATGTCATCACCATCGTAATCATTTCGGCCGAAAGACGTCCACTGCTGGACATCGGCCTCCCCCAAGGTGCCAGTATCACTCAGACCGGTCCCGTGCAGTACGCTTCCACCGGTTCCCGCGACTTTCGTGTAAATAATTCTATGGAGTTAGTTGTCAGCTGTCTATTTTGATGATAGCCGGGTCAGGGAACGGCCTTAAAGCTTTCTTGTTTCGATAAAATCGTTTTGATGGTGACGATTGCGAACTGAATGCTTGCAAAGTTTTATGTGTTCAGCCATTTGTATGAAAAGTCAACGAACGGCGAGTTTACTGGCGATTTTTAAGATATTTAGAGAAGAATTAGTACTCGGCCGGGTACGATACTCGTCCATACAAAAATTACAAAAATAGAAAACGTTTTCCCACTTCTAAATATTTTCCAATCTCCATTTTTTAGTATGTTATTGACACAATGAAATAATAGGTTTATAGGTTTTCCTTTTTTTTTAATTTGCAGGAACTTTGAATCCATTGTAAATTAAAAAAAGGGAAACCTATAAACCTAGTATTTCATTGTGTCAATTACATACAAAAAAAACCGGCCAAGTGCGAGTCGGACTCGCGCACCGAGGGTTCCGTACAAACCTGTAAGGTTTACAAAGTTCGTTCTTTACGACAATCGAGTCATAACTATGGTATTTTTATTGCAAAATGAAATTCATAACATTACAATGGGGAAAGATGGAGTAGCATAAATTTAAGACAAAGATCTTAAAAAATATATATTTTGTAATGTAACTAAAAATTTAAGGTTTTCGGAATTTTTCCTTTATGTGTACTATAAAACGTTGCTTCATGCCAAATTTCAAGATTCTAGGTCGACTGGAAGTACCCTTTAGGTTTTGATTCCCTTGCGAGTACTTGCGAGTTTCAAAATATGCAGCTTAAATTGCTGTTTCTTTTGATTGCGTTGACATAGAAGTTTGATTTTGTTACAGCTTAAAGGTATTATAGACCTGAGTATTTGGTATGAATTTCAATTTAATACCTCTACGCGTTTATGAGGAAATGGGTAGTAAGGTTAAAATTATTAAAAAAAAAAATATTATGTGATGTAACTAAAAATTTATGGTTTTCGTAATTTTTCCTTTATCTATGCTATAAGACGTTGCTTCGTACCAAATTTCAAGATTCTGAGTTCACGGGAAGCACCCTGTAGGTTTTGATTCCCTTGCAAGTGTCGAAAATTTGCGGCATAAACGGCTGTATCTCTTGATTGCGTTGGCTTAGAAGTTTGATTTTTTCACAGCTTCAAGGGACAGTAAACCTGAGTAATTGATATAAATTTCAGCTTCATACCTCCACGCGTTCCTGAGAAAAAGGGTCTTGACAGATGGACGGACAGACGGACAACAAAGGGATCCTATAAGGGTTCCGTTTTTTCCTTTTGAGGTACGGAACCCTAAAAATCGTGGAGATTGGAAAATATTTAGAAGTGGAAAAAGGTTTTCTCTTGTTGTATAGACGCGTAGTAGGTATTTTTCCCTCTGACCTGTAAAACATAACGGGTTCCTGAAAAAATCATCAGCTTATTAAGTACTGTTTAAACTCGCTGCGCCCGCGCACATCCCTATATACACAGATTAATCTATAATTTGGCCTGACAAAGGACGCAAGAATGTGATGTTCGGTGAATAGACGCCCGATATGAGAGATTGCGTCTGTCTGTTTGTTTGTCCGGCCGGAGATGGGAAACTTGATAGGCATGGCATTCAGATTATAAATGTGTTAGGGGTTAATTATTATTTATCATATTCAATGGGAACTTCACTTTCGTGAGCTTAGTTCAATGTAGTGCTCGATTTTTTTGACGATTATGTAACATGCGTTTAACAATGTGAGCCATTTATTTCAAATGGGATAATATTTAGAATTATTTAAGTTCATACTTACTCCTTAATATCTATTTTCGTAATTACTATGTTACACTACTCGTATAAGTATATATAGTAAAAAAGATATGATGGACAAGTTTTTATCATTAGTAGATATCTACGAAACTAGTGGCTCAAGTAGGGCTCTATTCAGATCGTTACATTCGAATAGAGCCCTGAGATCTGTAGACTCGCTATAGTCTATTGTTACATAGCTTAAATCATTTTAAAACATTACAAATTTTTTTTTCAGAATGGAGTCGAACCTGTTCACAAAATTTCACGAAAATCCGTTGAGAATGCGATCTGCAGATGAGAATATCCAAAATCCTGAAATCGGGACATACATGCAGATCCAAAAGCATTTCAGCCCAAATTTACGCTTTGCTCGCTTTACGTCCAAATTAGGTTTTTTTTTATTGAAAAATAAAAACCGCCTTCAAACTCCGACAGACTGCGATGTCAATATCAAGTTCACTATATGATTATCATTGCTTTGGATCGGTTCACTTGACAGTTGACACCGACTTCGCAGTCTGTCGGAGTTTGAAGGCGGTTTTTATTTTTTAATTTAAAAATTGTTTTTCGGCTACAGTTTCCAAATATTACTATAGAAATACGTAAGTAACTCTGAAGTCTTCTAAATTGACACCAAAATCATCTACGTGCTAGCAAATTTTAAAGAGTTCCCTCATTTTCTCATAGAACCCATCATCAGAACTGAACCAAATTAATATGGGACCAACTTGGAAGGACCAGCTTTCTGACAAAAAAGAGTCATCGAAATCGGTACACGTTTACTAATTATTTTTGGTCCATATACATGAAAAAAATAAAAGATTCCGACGAATTAAGAAGGAAGGACTTTTTTGAAGGCAGTTAAAAATGTACTTTGTCATGAACATTCAGATAAGCACGTAAAATTTAGGTACCTACTTATGAAAATACGATTACGTCGATAGGAAAACAAAAAAAATGAATTTAAGTAGGCAAGGTAAAACCCTTTTTTTGGCCTAGATAACTTACACGGGTATTAAAATTTAAATAAAAATGGCCCAACAATACGAGTAGAAACCTGATCTTCCACCTAGACACTATTGATCGGCTGTTTTATTCCTGTTTACCCAGGGCGCAAGAGAAGCGTAATGATGCCTTTGTTGGACTGTCTGTCCGTTCATGCGTGGAACTGGTCCATATTCATTTGACGATGGATGAAGGGATGTTTTCTAAAAGATTGACAATGTTGATTTGTTGGAAAGAAGGGCTACGGTCGATGAAAAAAGATAATGTTATAGTCTTATTTGTATATTAAATTGGTAGTAAGTCAGTCGCAATATTATATTACTATCACTTACCTTTTCTTTATTAATTTAGGGATGATATGCAGTGCATGACCTATTTGGTTTATTTTCAGAAATTTTAGTTTAATACTTACCTAAGTACCTACGTATTTAATCACTTGTTAATTTTGTTTAATTTTGAAATTTAAGTTATTTCTTGTAATTTACTTATGTCACTTTATCATATTTTCTACTAAAGAATTTCCTACAGTGAATAGGGATGACGACAGGGTGAAGAAATCGAAATTCTAATTAGTCCGTCAGTCAGGAAATAAAAAAAATATTAGACACGTATTTTTTGTTTTATCAAGTTAACAAAGAATGACTAAGTTAAAACGCATTAAAGTTGGAGAGTGGGGGCTAACTACGTCACCGTTAGGTATAAATCGTACGAAACCGTGACGTCACGCGACATTTCAACTCAATATATCTCCGTATAAGTTTGATTACGTGAAAAAAGAAAAAATACGTGCCCAATACTTTTCAATAATCTTCCTGATGGACTAAGGAAAAAAAAGTTGTCGTCATCCCTATTGTGTAAGTAAATGATGTCGTTCTACGACTGGGTAAGATGCTTGTACGAAATACAATCTTCTGTTTGTTTACATATCAAACAAAATACATAATATACCCGCCTATTAGTCAAATGAAAAATTTAATCATCGGTATTAAAGGGCCATCATTTGATATCTCATCTCAAGTATCGTTATTTCAAAAGTTGGTAAACATCATTAATTTGCTTATCTACTAAGCGGTAGGCAAATAGGTAAGTCCAACAATATGAAATCGTCAAAAGATTATCAAAAATAATGTTTTGCGAAGAAAAAACTTTGTATGTACTAGTTAATACTACTACTTAATTTACACTAATTTCATTTTCAAATGATGCAGCTTCCAACTTTGCAAAGTTGCAACATGTATTGAGCTAAGTAGTAGCGACATCTTCTTTTTGTGAACACATATTAGGTACACATTGGCAGTGTTTAATTGCGTTTTATAAATGTCAGAATCACTTGTTTGATATTCACTGAAATTTATAATGGTAACTTAAATGTAAACTAAGTATAAAATGTGTCATTTAGGTACTTAATTTTCCAAAAAATAATATTATTAAAGTTCAAATAAAATGTTTGTAGAGCAGAGTGGTTTTATTTTTGTTTGATTATTATAGATAGGTCGTGTCTCGAACATATTTCAATGCTGATGCCGTTGTAAGGTAATTTACTGCCAGTTGTTTTATGTAAATAAATAAAAACACATCTTAGGAATTTCCGGCGTCGGTTTGAGCTGGTACCAATTATAATAATAAAAGATCTTAGGTACGTTTAATTGTGGTTGTATCTTCATCATTTTTGCAAATTTTAGTTAGTATGTAATAAGTACTTTGAACGTTTAGGTAGGTAGTCATAATACTCTTTATACGAATAAAAATACATTACTTACACTTTAATAAACAAAGTAAATCATAGAAGAGTGACAACCACATATGACAACCGCTGATGAGAGATCTCTTGCAGAATGCAGACGACCTTGGATTAGTAATTTACTTATATTATAAAAATGATAAAAAAGTTATAGTAACAAACAATAACCTTTGCCTGTGTATCGATCGATACACGTACTTGTTTGTCAATCAAATATCCTCACACACGATTAATAACAATACATCTTCGATCCAAGATTTATTTCCGCTCATATCACTCTATCTTATACAGTATAAGCTAGTTTGAGCTACTTAATCTGTTAGTGAGCTGATCTGATCTATCACAATCGGCTCCGCACACTTGCCGGTTCTCACGACCTACGCCCGCGCAGCCGCTGGCACAAGAGCCGAACGGACCGAAACATATCAGTTTAAACCGAGCAATAAAATCTTAATTTATTGATTTTTTTTGCAAAGTGTATTGGCATTTACTAACTATATAGGTACTACACGTTTGGTTTCACCTTTGCTTCCCATCAGGTCAGATCTAGAAGTCGAACAACGGTCAGTCGAGAACAAAAAATACTATGTAATTATGCATTGATTTATCTTACACTAAAAAATAAATTGAGTTTATAACCATGAAGACATTAAACGTACTTATTTCTTTTTCAACTGTATGATTATGTTTTTACTAAAACATTGGCCATTATGGGACTAAAGCTAAATCATAGAATATAAGAAATAATTAAAATAATAAGATATGCACTATATTTTAGAAGATAGATATCATTGATCGGATCTAAGCGCCATCTACAAGCCATATCTAGAACTACTATCAAGTCCCTTTAGTCCGTAAGCACAAAAGGTGCGACCGAAACGAACAATAATCAAGTCGACCGGTGCACGACACGACCGGGAAAGAAAGAGACAACATAACCGCAGTCACGTTAGGATAGAGCGAGACGGCTATACGGTCGCGTGACCGGTTAGCATTGCAAGGTCGTTGTAAAAGGTGAGTGACACCAAATGCGCAAGCGCATTAGCCGGGCTCGCGTCAACCGCAACCTTGTGCTTGAGTCACACATAAGACAGAGATGCCGCTAAACAATAGATAGAGAAAGATGGTATGACAAGTTCTACGTGATGTGATAAGTTCTACCTTGCTATGGCCTAGTAGGGTCCATGTTTGCACTCTAGAAGACAATTTTTTACCATGACTCGGCATAAAAAAAACTAAAATATGTCATTGGGAAAGATAATATTCTGTTTTTTCTCAAGTATATTATATAGTTATTACAAAATTATCAAAATACGGCTCTTTATTCAATGCCAACAAAGGCGTGAATCTAAAGGTTTTACGTTTAAATCCATCTAGCTAGTTAGTGAGAACCCGACAATTCGCGTGCCAAACACCCATGATTCGGTGAACTAATCCGGTAATATTGATTTTTAATTGATGGATCAATAAAATTACTTGTTATGGTTAATCTAAGGCAAAAAGGGGATTTGTTTTCGTAATTCTTTTGTTTGATCCGGCTCGAAGGACTAGCTAATGGTGTATGAAAATGTGCACGTTTAGTATTATGTTTTTGTCGTGACATACCTACTCATAAAAGACAAGGTTTGTGTTAGCAACAGGAAGTTTACATATTTGACAGTATAAATATAATATGCATGATAATGACATTTTCTATGTCTACGTATTTTGTAAATCTTGTGCAGTTTCATTCACATTCGATTTAATGTATATTTATAACAATAATATGGATTATCCGCCATACTCATTCACTTTAATGTATTGAATGATGACAAACGTTTTTAAAATGTTAAACTTAGTTGCAACTTACTGTGTAGTCATTTGCCAGTGGCGTAGCGACATCTATAGTAAGCTTAGTGAACTTTCAATAGAGCGCGTTGACTCGCAGGGAATATAGATGGCGCTACTAGTTCGTTCGGACTTCGTATTTTATTTCGACGTTATTCCTTAATAGACAACAATGTATGTAGATATGATGTGGATATTCTAAAAGTCGATGACTTGTTCGTCTTCGTCATCCGTGAGCAAGAAACGGAACTGGATGAATTATTCAGATCAATTACTTAAGAAGATTTCGCGATAGACACGCGATACGTTCCGAGCAAAAACGACGAAATCGAGACTGTTCTTTGTGCTGATATTAATTTGTACTTACACCCTCGTATTTCCAACGGTTTCTAACGACCGGTAAAAAAATATGGTGTCAAATTATCTACATACTTAGGTACTAAGTAAATAGTCTCGAAAATCCTTGAAGAATTACCCTGTAGGTACCTATCTTTTATTAAAGCCAGCCAGCTCGTTGGTAAGTATATGGCAAAAAAGGGAATTTAACATATTGCCTTTTATTTATAATAATTATTTTTTTAAAGAAATGGACAATACAGTACGCAGTATACAACATCTCGAAAAAATCACACATGATACACCAAAAAACCCGTTACCAACACTAAAAGCGTTTATAAACAGAAACAACTGTTGTTAATTGTTAACGATCGAATAAAAATAGCCTGTACTTTTAGAACTGTGGTCACAAGTGTTTTTGTTTTCAGTACACAGCGCCATCTCGTGGCAAGTGGCCGAACCACAACGCATTCGGATCGACCACCCGCATAGATCTTCGTCGGATAACTTTTGAAAATGGATCGAATCGAACCTATTTTGATTTCGTCGCACATCGATAAGCGATAAGCTCATATAGCTACCTACTTTTGCTGTGTACATATTATTATGTAACGTGCATGTTTATTGCAGTCACATGAATAGATAATAACATATACTTATTATAATATTAAATCATACTATGTGTACTTCTCATTGTAACCTAAATATGTGTACTTTAATAAGAAATAAATTATTATTATTATTATATGTTTTCTCATATTGATTCCCCAATCCGCACTGGTACGCGTGGGGACTAAAAGCCCAAACCTGCTGAAGCCTGGGACCAGGAGTGGGATGTAAATACTTAAATAGGCTATGTGAGGTTTAACATGTTGACCGTGTCCAAATTAATCATTTATCAGTTACATACCTTCGCGTAGTCGACGGGTGAAGCGTTCACGGGGCATGTGAACAGACCCTCGCTGAAACAAATAAAATAACAAATGTACACAAATATGTCAAACAAAACACGTGCTCGTTTTTAACACGGTTTTATTAGGTCGACCTGTGTTGACTATGTAATGGAATCTTGCAAGTTAAATTTTACCCACTTTCCGATTGAACTGAAATATTGCACGAATATGTAAATCGTGTGACAATGCAATATTATGATGACGCGAGCTGAGCTGATCTGATGATGGAGCTGGAAGGTGGCCATACGGAGTTCCATATTAAAACTACATAACCCATCCAATTTGGGCTCGTTTGATTCGTCTTGAAGGGTAGATGAAGGATTTACAAAGAAAAGTATAGTCAGCAATAAAAGCGTGTCCCAAAATTTTAATTTTTGAAAAATCTTATTGATGTTGAGTCTATCTACAAATATATACCGTACAATATATATCTACAGTACAATTCACCAGCCAGCGCCTGTTCACTCGACACCGACTTCGCGTACTATTTACCTTATGTGGTTCGTATACGAGACCTTTCACAAGACCCAAACCTGCCGCCAAATAGCAGTGCTGGCACTGTTGTGTTCCGGTAGGGGGTTAAGGCAGCCATCTTAGGCCTCAGGGTAGGCAACGCATTCGAGATCTTATGGTTTCTTAATGGGGGACCATAGGATTTCGGTGTCCATGGGCCGCAGTGACCACTTACCATCAGGTGGGCGGTGTGCTCGTTTGCCTATACCATTTCAGAATGTAAGTAGTTTTTTTTTTACTTCATATGGAAAATCCTAAACAAAGTGACCCGTTTCCATTGCTGTTGAGTGTATCTTTATAGCAAATTTCTTCTAAGTAATAAATAGATTTAACGGCCGAAACATGAAGAAAGGGTAACAGACAGACAGAGTTACTTTCGCATTTATAATATTAGTAGTTATGGATAGATAATCTAGAAAGATCTGATTACTTTGTGTAAATACCTAACTATATACAAACTAGGGCTTCCAATCCCGGGATCCCGGGATCCCGGGATCCCGCCTATTTTTTAGGGCTTTTTCAATCCCGGGATTTCTATTTCAATCCCGGGATCCCGGGATTGAGTTTCCTATCAAAATAATCGATCTTCATCTATGATTTAAAGATATTTTACTGAGGTATTCATTCATTTTATCAGCCGCAAGACCGATCTTGTGCCATAAAAATCCGCGGGACCCTTCGGACCTTCACCTGGTCGTCATAACATCTTTTTGGAGGCTTTTGATATCTCCTCTCCCGGTTTGCGGTTGTCATTTGAGAACTTTCTCAAATATTAGAGTTACTACTGAAGTTTCGCAATCCTTCCGATTCTTCGGACTATGTCGGTGATCCTAGTTCTATTGAGGTCCACATATCATCATTTTTATTGTATCAAACACAAATTAGCCCTCTACGTTGCCGTTTGAATGAACTTGAGTTTTTTTATGAGGCACATCACTGGCGCCCACGTCTTATCCTTTAGTTAAATATCACTGGCGAAGTGGCGACACACAATAGCCAAAGACTTGAGACTGTGAAAATGTGAACGAAAAAACCACTGCAATGCTTCCCGAACTCCCGATCGATGCTCAGCCGAGTCTAAAAAAATTATGTTTCTCATTGAAATAACTAAACATACCTAATTGGACATTTTCTTCCTGGTTTACAAAATCGTCCCCTTTCGAGCACAGAACCCGACTGTTACGGGAGTTGGTAGTTACCTACAACATGGACATTAGAGACAATAGATAATATACAACCAAGTCGGTTGAAGACTCTTCTGTGATCAATAAATATAGCACTGAGATCTTCCAGGTTCCAGGGGTTCAGGATTTACTACCTATACTATCATCGGTAAGTCGAATATGAGTAGTAACTACCAACTCCTCATGTAGATTATTGATGCCTCGTTTTCAGTTCAGAACCATGAAATCATCCTTGACTGCAGCTGTAAACAGCTTTGTGTAATTCTCCGCATCAGAGGAATAGGATTTGTGCTCTTCTGTGTCGAACGGGCGGCAGTGGCGTTTTCGTACAGAAACTTCAACATTTCGAAATAGAGAGTGGTACAGTCAAAAGCCAGAGGCTGGTGCGGGGAGATTGCAGTACAGCCCTTGGGCTGTTGTGGAGTATAGTATCAATAGAGTCAAATGATTTCTCGTTATAGGCGTAATCCACGAATGCCATGTAATGTGGGTGTTATTTGCTTCGGTCTTCTGTATGACCATCCGGTCGGTAAGTTTAAGTACTGTAGCCCTTTCTGAAATCGACTTTTTTAGTATTCAGGAAGTAGTCAAACCTGCGCGAAAGACGGTGGGTGATACGATAACTCTCAAAAACAGCTTGTAATCATGAGACGGCGTTAGGATGGATCTATAATCCTTCAGTAAGGTTAAGGATTCATGTAAGCCATCTTGTAAAACTTCTGCCTGAACAGTTTAAAACAATTTGCGATTTGATTTGTATTAAGATATTTTGTATATGACTTAAATTTGGTATATTTTTGCGTAATGAAACTACCATCACATACAAGCAGTACTCAATCCCGGGATCCCGGGATCCCGGGATTGACTGCGGCAATCCCGATATTAATCCCGGGATTACGATAGTCCCGGGATTTGGAAGCCCTAATACAAACGCTGTAAATGAGATCGCCATCGCCAGTCGATTAGCTCGGCTCTAGCGAACGAAGTGATAATGAGAAACGAATGATCGGCGGCGACGCCTGCGCAGCGTGGACGGCATATAAATCATCTACGTTGGTACTGATAGGAAGAAAAGTGCAGATACGTTAGACGATTTCATTACTACTACTACTACAGCCTATTTGTGTCCCACTGCTGGGCACAGGCCTCCCCTCATCATAAGAGGGTTTGGGCTATAGTCCCTGGGCTGTAGTACCTAGTAGAAGTTTTAATATTTTGCGGCACTCTCACATTATATTAAGGGGAAATATATTAAGGGAACATTGCAACGCACATGTGCGTTCGAGGCACTGCGGGAAAGTCAACAAAACGCATATATGCGTTGGTGGCAGTGAATGCCATATTCTTATGGGATGGATCGGAACGTCTAAATTATTGATAACTAGCTTCTGCCCGCGTGGAATTATCGCAGGAACTATGCGCTTTTCCGGAATAAAAAGTAGCCTGTGTTTTTTCCTGGGACCCCAACTATCTTCATACCAAATTTCATCAAAATCGGTCTAGTAGTTTTCACGTGATGCGCGGTCAAATAATCAGACAAACAGACAAAAAACTAAAAGCTGGAATATGTTCTGTTATCGACTTTCGACCCTCTTTAACTTTATTATATGTATAGACGATTAGATAAATATAATATCCACGGCATTACTAATTACGAATAGAATAGAAGATAATACTTAATTATTTTAGTATATTCACAGGCAGGACAGACAGACGGGCATGGCAGACGTCTTCCGGCACTCTTGCGCATGACGAGAAATATCATATCGCATTATCTGACTTCACTTATAGAAAAGATTTACTTACTTTTGCACTTTAGGATAAATCTTAACTAAGTTATATTACTTAAGTACTTAGTTAAACTAAGTCTGTCTCAGTTTCAGACATAAACCCCTGAACCGATTTTGTTGATTTTGGTATGGAGATGGTCAAGCTAAGATGGACATAAGATGGTTTTTTTTTTGTTCCCGGAATTATCTATTAAGGTTTTTTCATTAGTCTTCTTTAATGTCTTGGAAATTGATTACCATCGATGATACCAGGGGCTATATTCGAAGTCTGAAAATAGGGATCTCCCTGTTCCCTATAGGATCGCTCACGCGTCGCGTGAACTTTAAGCAGCTAGATTTAAAGTTCAACCTGACTCGAGAGCGATTCTAAAGGGAACAATGAGATCCCTATTTAAGACTTCGAATATGGCCCCAAGTAGGTACAGACTACTAGCTGAGTACACGAAAGCGATTGCATTGTAATAAGCCCACAGACGCGTAAACTCACGAGCATCGATATGAACACATTTTCGCGGAATCCTCATTGAAATAAAGCTCAAAGTGTGTACCTTTGGATGTTCTTGTGCGTATTCGTGCCAATGAGATACAAAACGCGGGTCAACAGCTTGACTGCAATTACAAAACAGCAAATTCCAGAATACAACTTAGTTATAGTCAAAGTTAAACCTTCCCCATACTCATTTACCTCACTTTTTTGTATATTTTAAAACACAGACAAGGCATCACCCTGCTTTTTATGTTTTTAAAAGTCGTGTGAATAGATGTTTATATTTTGGTTTCAGTTTTGATTAGAGATCTTCTACTATCTAAAGTCCCGCCCCTCCAAAATTCAAAACGCTTCAATGTATTTAAAAAGCACCACCAACACTTTCAACACATGTGTGCGTGCTGAGACAGCCACCAACTATGCGTTGAGAGTGTTGGCGGTGCTTTTTTAATAAATAAAAAAATATTGAAGCGTTTTGAAAATTGAAGGCGCGGGACTTTAGATAGTAGAAGATCTCTAATCAAAACTGAAACCAAAATATAAACATCTATTCACTCGACTTTTAAAAACATAAAAAGCAGGGTGATGCCTTGTCTGTGTTTTAAAATATACAAAAAAGTACCTACAATGGCTACAATGAGTGGGACAAGCAACTGTTTAGATATTTGTGGCACCTATCAAATGCTATGTTTAAGCTAATGTTTTTTTTAATACTTATGGTATAGGCAAACGAGCGCACAGCCCACCTGATGGTAAGTGGACACTGCGGCCCGTGGACACCGAGATCCTATGATCCCCCATTAAGAAACCATGAGATTTATTTATTTATTTATTCAATACATTTACACGGCATTACAGTACAAACCAAAGTGCCATGAAAAGAAGTAACAAAATTAAGTTAGAATTTAAATATTGTA
Source organism: Aethes cnicana (assembly GCA_963971205.1). Classification (NCBI taxonomy): domain Eukaryota; kingdom Metazoa; phylum Arthropoda; class Insecta; order Lepidoptera; family Tortricidae; genus Aethes; species Aethes cnicana. The sequence continues at coordinate 13,611,389 of OZ020278.1, read as the reverse complement.
CAATAACTGTTATAAAATATATACAGGTTGGAAAGATCGAATGCCACATAGAAGGCAACTACCTTAAATATATTGTAAATAGCACATACTGTGTAAAGGAGACTTTCCTTTGTTATACGCCGAAACGGGGTCCACTTTGAACAACTACTTTAGTTAGCAAGGTTTTAGTAAGGTTATTAAATGAATATTGTTTTATTTTGTGTGTTTTAATTTTTCGTTTACAATTTTCATGGCCTTCCGTTATTCTGATTGTATTTGTTATTTAGAGAAAAATGAATCTTATCAGTAACCCTTTCAATCTGCCTCATAAAATACAGCACATTATTTTTTGTCACATTTGACCGGTTCGAGTCCCGCCCGACTGAGGCAAGCGATTTTTCATAAATCCTTAAATGCAGTATTTATTGTTTTTAAAAACAAAGGAAAGTCTCCCTTACACAAAATGTGCTATTTACAATATTTAAGGTAGTTGCCATCCATGTGGCATTCGATCTTTCCACCCTGTATATATAGGTACCAATGAAACTTTCAGATTGGAACACTTGACTGCCTAGTATCCATCACAAAACTTTAAACATTCACAACACAACACACATCTGCCCATCTCCAAGCAAATACATATATCACACACTGGTACTGATGCCAGGAGGGCATTTAGCAGCTCGAGTGCACGATCTCGAATGCGTTGCCTACCCTGAGGCCTAAGATGGAATGCCTCTGTGCCAGAAATTTCACCGGCTGCCTTAACCCCCTACCGGAACACAACAGTGCGAGCACTGCTATTTGGCGCTACCCCGGACGGACCCAGCACCAGGTCCTACCACTAACATAATTATGACTAGATAAATGCTCTTATATTTCGAATGGCTTAGATTTGTAGTTTTTACTTCTACTCAGATTCAGATCGATTTCTAAAGAACAAAGCGGTAAATTTCTCTGCGTACAGGTTTTAACTTAGCATTAACTTTGATTTGCATGTTTGTAGGAAGTATTGCGTTAAATATTTAACAAAACTTCCTACAAACCTGCAAATTAAAGTTAATTCTAAGTTGGAACCAGTAAGTATCCCCCGGAAAATCGCATCCAGACCGCAACAATGAGCGACTATTACCCACCGGAAAGTAATTTACCGTTTACGTACAATAATGTAACAATATGCTGCATAACGTGGACTTTTCGTAATTGATGGACGCATATCACGCTAAGTGCATCTAAAATGGCGCGTTAAATTCTTGGAGATTTAGTTTTTGTAGATTTTAATGCGTCTCACATTACGAACGAGATGATAGATGTGCTATGGATTCTTTCAGATGTAACGTATACGCTTGAAGAACAAATCGGGAACGATTTGGCGGCTTGTGGATGTGGGGAGTTCACCACATCGTCAAACGGTGGACACGGCCTATAAAAGCACGATTTCGAACACAATTCGAATGAAGTGCCAATGTGTGCGTGCGAGGACGTCTGTACACTTGTTAATGTGTGTATGTGTACCACTAGGCGGGCCAATGATTGACTCTCCATCTCCGGATGACACAAATGACGGTAAGGCGAGTTAAGCGCGAGTTGTACGCCGGCTAGATTCAGGCGGGTGATTCCGTGGCCATTTTGTATGTATGCTAATAAATATTCTGTGACATCGTGCATCGTTGGGTAGACAACACTGAACCACAGCAATAAGACAGAAGTTAAGACTCGATGAAGAGGACGTAGATCTTCCGAAATTGGCATACTGAAAAGTAAAAGAAGCGACTTCTAATAATAACGCAGAACAGGAGATATACAAATCAGTTGCAATCCATTTATTACACTGCATCCAAGGAAACTGGTACTACCTAGTCTGGTTAGCTCGTGATGAGCTGAGGCCAGACTCCAATGGGAGATAGCCTGTCGTTTTGATTGTCTGTAAAATGCTATACCTGCCTACAGTCCCTATCTGCCTTATTTTTGACAAATCAGTAAGTTAAACTTCCCAATATATTCTCAGTTCTAAGCTAGTCTAGATGTGGTCAATTGTCTAAATAAACTAGTAAGTTAGATTTGACCTATAATCAATCAGAATCTCAATAAATCACGTTGTTCACCATCTATTGCACCGATTATACCGGTTATTAAGCAAAACGGTGATCCAGTTAGAGATCGCGAGCGCAAAAACGCCCCCAAGACTGCTCCGTTCCATTTGACTATACACCGATGTTCACGCGATCATTCCGAATTGTATCATTATACACTTTTAATACAGTGTCAGATTGAATGGCAGATTATTCAGACTTACATCGTTCTAGTGATGAACTATCTATATTTTTCTCGCATTGTCGAGTAATTACGGAAGAAAGACAAAAAACTCTTTGGTCTATGCCCACAATGTATTTATGGGTTTCGATTACAATCGATTATAAACTCTATCATTATAAACTTAGACTAACTTTTAAGTTCCATAATGGATCTTAGACGTGTTATAGACTTTTGTTAGCACAGGAATAGGTAATTATGTTGTTGGTAATTATCCATGATAATGGGCAGATAGCGATCAGTGATTTTCTAAATCAAAAGACAATGACTAATTACTTGCTACTAGGTTTAATTAGTGTTGTATTAATTAAGTGGGGGGTAATTAATCTTTGTCGGCTACATACACCTCTTGAGATATTGGTTTTAGAAATAATGTTATTTCCGATTTATTTGTAGCGTCTTGTTATGTAAATTTTATTTTTATGGATCAGTTAAATACTATAAACATGATGAAAAGCAAAGAATATTTCCTGCCAGCTGTCTTGCAAGATGCAAAATAATAGGCCATAGAGTCGTACATATGTTCCAATAATCACTGGATGCATGGATTATAGGGTAAATGTTCCTGTTGATGGACACCGTCTGTAGTTGTAACCGAGTCCGCTGGGAACTGACAACCGCTGCCGTAGCCATTAGTTATTCCAGAAAGTGCAATTTTGATCCCGCAGGAACTAATCTATACATATTGACCATCTCTAATATCTAATATATAAAATTCTCGTGTCACAGTGTTTGTAGCCAAACTCCTCCGAAACGGCTCGACCGATTCTTATGAAAATTGGAGTGTATGTTCAGTAGGTCTGAGAATAGGACGTAAGATATTTTTCATACCCAAAATTCTAAAAAGTCCGTTTTTTTTAATTCTAAGGCGGTACAAAGTCCGCGGGGTCAGCTAGTATTTATATAAGGATGTGGCCAATTCAATTTCCATTTCGGTGTAGGTAGGTATAGGTGGTGGCCTAGTGGTACGACCCACCGCCTCTCATGCAGAGAGTTCGATTCCGGCTCGAACCACCAAGTTTACTTATGTGCGAAATTCAATTTGAATTTACCACTGAGCTTTTCGGTGAAGGAAAACATCGTGAGGAAACCTGCACGCATCTGCGAAGTAATTCAAAGATGTGTGTGAAGTCCCCAATCCGCACTGGGCTCGTGTGGGGACTAAGCCCAAACCCTCTCGTGATGAGAGGAGGCCTGTGCCCAGCAGTGGGCCGCAAATAGGCTGTATAGTAGTAGGTATAGGTACCTCCGGATTCAGCAGCGTGCAACGTCATTTTGTCGGCAAAATGGTGTTACATACTGAATTTCTTACTGATATTAAACAACACTACTATGATAAATCGTGTAGTTGAAGTGTACTCGATGATTTAATCGGTAATTTGAAAATGGTTAATGCATAAGTGAATGGTGGTCTAAATTTATGTGTTTCATCTGTTTTCCCGCGACCTTTACAAGGTCTTAATCTTGTTGGAGGCCTACCGACAGCTCGGCTACCGGTTCGCGGACGCCACTCCAGGACTTTCTGGCCCCATCGGCCATTAGTCCTGCGAACGCGGGATTGCGGGATCACGGTGGATGCAAGTGGCACAGGACCAGTCTGACTGGCGCGCCTTGGGGAAGGCCTATGTCCAGCAGTGGACGTCTATCGGCTGAAATGATGATGATTTTTATACGATTGATTACGACAGGTAATCAAATTGTCATCGGGTAAAAAATTATATAATATTAGACATTAAGTCCATCTGTATGTAAGTATTTTTTTGACTGCCGCCATAAAGTTATATTTTGTCTGAAATTAATTACCTTTTAATAAAACCAATTTAAATGTAAATTATTAAATAATCTGGTATTTAAGTGTACTATTTGCTTTAAGCTGTGGTCGCCATGCGCAAGCGCATCTTGTTCTATTTGTGTCGCTATCGCGTTACTCATGATTGGTTTTGTTACTGTTTTATGTAGGTACTAAGATAATTTCAAGAGATTGCAGTTCGTTTAAGTTATACCTTAATCGCTGAAAATTGAAATGGCAGTTCTTATTTTGAGCTAATGTTTACGTGTGCAAGATTAGGATACCTTCTTTTTCGGTTTGTTAAAATAACTTAATCACTTACTAGGATATCTAAAATTCAAAATTTAATCATTTATTCAGCAAATTGGCCACATAGGGGCAGGTTTATTCGTCACAAAAATAATTTACCAGCGCTTCCTAGATCCATTGCTTGAGAAGAAGCGCCGCAACAAACTCAAGCAGAAGGCCTTTTTTCAAAAATTCCACATACTTAGTTACAAAATTTACATTTGCATTACATGTATAAAATATACATATGGGTACGTACTAAAATTACATTAAATAGGTAGCAATATATAAATGGTTTCTATTAAATGTAGGTAGGTACATCTACATCTACATATATCTACATACATAGCTTTTACATTTCTATTCGATCGCAAACCTTTTACGGAACGTAATGAGGTCCTGTGGTTTGTGACGTCATTATCTCCATAGGCCTCGTAGATTTGCCACTCAGACTGGTCCTGAGCAGCCTGCATTTATCGGATGCCCACAACCTAGATCGGTAGGCATCAAGTTGGTACCTAGGTACTAGGGTTACCGAGTGCGTCTTCCGTACACAGTCGCCATTACCCTATTGGCTATAATTTTAATCTTTTTTTTAACGTGTTTTATAAGTATAGGTATCTCATTAGATCTCGATCTTGTACTAAATGTCTGGTCTCCAGAACCCTTTATCGATTGTTAATTATCGTTGTTGTTTCATTAGTTAAGTCTTAAGTTTCTTATTTAAGTACATATGTAAATTAACCCCAAAAAACCTGTAATTGGCTTTGCTACCTTACTAAAACACCCTTGTAACTATATCCATATTATATGCTGTTGGTTTTTTTAAATAAATAAATAAATAAGTACTCTAGCTTCTGGCTGAGTCTTCGTCCACGTTTTTCCAGTATAAAAAGTACCCTATAGCATGTTAAATGGTCCAGCAGTTCAAGCATGAAGAGGTGACATACATACAGTTTTTCGCATTTGTAAGTTTCGATTTATTGGAGCTAAACTTACAGCCAACTGAACAGTGTCACATGAATGTAATTAAAATGTTCTATTTATTACTTCGTGTTATACTTACTGCGAAGTAATTCAAGGATGTGTGTGAAGTCCCCAATCCGCGCTGGGCCCGCGTGGGGATTATAGCCCAACCTTCTCGTGATGAGAGGAGGCCTGTGCCCAGCAGTGGGCCGTAAATAGGCTGTTGTAGTAGTAGTAGTAGTAGTTATACTTACATCGATTATGCTACGGTACTTTTTTATTGAATAATTGACTGTACCAGACGACAAGTTACATAACACATTTAACTACATTAAGAAAGTATTGTTTAATGCATTCATTTATAATTATATTAACTTCTATTAAGTTTAGTATCCATACTAATATTATAAATATGAAAGTAACTCTGTCTGTCACCTCTTCACGCTTCAACCGCTGGACCGATTGAGATGAAATTTGGTATGGAGACAGTTGGGGTCCCGGGAAAGAACATAGGCTACTTACTTTTTATCCCGGGGAAATGCATAGTTCCTGCGGGAACGCGATAAACACGGGCGAAGTCGCGGGCACAAACTAATTAATTTATAAATTTATATTATTAAATTTAGCTTCAAAAACATAATTAACTATTTTTCTCACAAGAAGCTACACCAAGACGCAGCAGGACTTCAGCCACACGCAAAGAATATGTAAAAATAGATAATTTGAGCTAATTGGGATGTCGTATAAACAAATGCTGGTTAAAAATTGTCTGTCTGTAAAGTCGGTTTAAAGACGATAATTTTATACGTGACTAGCTTTTCCCCGCAACTTCGTATGCGCAGAAATATTAAAATGAAAAATCCCGTTTTTTTCCGTTCCCGTGGGAATTTCGCAAAATACTTTCTTAGCGTATGCCTACGTCATAACATCTACCTGCATGCCAAATTTCAGCCCGATCCGTCCAGTGGTTTGGGCTGTGCGTTGATAGATCACTATGTCAGTCAGTCAGTCAGTCACCTTTGAGTTTTATATATTTAGATAACGTCACGTAACGATGCAACGCTACTAATGCTTTTACGTGGGCGCAGTCGGCGTTCATAAAATTTATAAGACGTTATCTTATCACGTCAATACAATATTTTTAAAGCTTCGTTCATTAATAGTAATAGTTGCATCGCTTCAAAACCTGCGTGACTCGGTAAAGCGTAAAAAAATCAAAGGTTTAAAACCAATCCGCAGTGAGCCCGTGAACTTTACTATACTTTACTATATATTAAAACTAGCTGACCCCGCGGACTTCGTACCGCCTTACTTTTTTTTATAAACCTCACGGAGCCCGAGACCTTTCCAACGAATGCAAAACCGTGGAAATCGGTTCGTGCGTTCTGGAGTTATAGCGTCAGGAAGGAAAACCCGACTTATTTTTATATAGTAAATTCTTTCGCGTTATACGTCACGTTCTGACGTTTACATAGGTGCAATCCCAATGATTGTATAACAGTCCCTAAGTATAATTTAACGATTAACACGTTATTAAGAAGTAATGAGGAAGTTTTCAATAACCTGGCAAAAAACCTGGTTGTCAGTTTGCGTTGAGATGTCAGTTTAGATTTACGGGCAATCACCCATTTTCACGCGAGCGACTCTCACTGTTCATATATTAGCGATATATTATGCAAATAACGATAATTATAGCTGTCATTTGGTACTGTACTGGTAAATGTTAATTGTAACTTTTCAAAGGACATGAACGATTTAAATGTTTTCCAGATTGTGATAATGTAAAACGTGACTGCAATGCGCCGGTATAGGTAATAGGGATGACGACAACTTTTTTTCCTTAGTCTATCAGGAAGATTATTGAAAAGTATTGGACACGTATTTTTTCTTTTTTCACGTAATCAAACTTATACGGAGATATATTGAGTTGAAATGTCACGGTTAGGTACGATTTATACCTAACGGTGACGTAGTTGGCCCCCACTCTCCAACTTTAATGCGCTTTAACTTAGTCATTCTTTGATAATTTGATACAACAAAAAATACGTGTCTAATATTTTTTTATTACCTGACTGACGGACTAATTAGAATTTCGTTTCTTCACCCTGTCGTCATCCCTATTATATGGTAGCTTCCGCCCGCAACTTTGTTTGCGTAGATTAAAAAAAATACACTTTTTATACTTACGGACATGTCCTTAAATCCCTTATACGACCTTTTCATCAATTTCATTTAATTTGGCTCACTGGATTAAGTTATTATTATTTTATTATTCATGTATGGGGACGACGGTCGCAGTCGGGTAATCGGTCCTCTATTTGTTGAGAAAAATTCAAGTTAGTGTAGATAGAAAGGTACGGTATAAAAACCCTTATTTTAAAAATCATTATTTTTAAAAGTTTTCCATTACAGTACAATACACTATCTTTATTAATAAAATGGTATTTTACACGTCAGAAATGTCACAATAAAACTATTTCTTGTTTTCTAAGAAATCTTTTACAGAGTAGGTACCACGCGTCTGCAACAAGTCTCCTTTAGTTTTTTTATAAAAGAACTTAAACTAGTGATCTTTGCGATTTCTTCAGGCAGGCTTAATTTGATTGTCAGTGAATAACAAAGTTTAGATACTAAAATTGACATTTTTTTTTATTCACACAGATATTTTTTGTCAACCCATTCGCTATGTTTTCTTAGCATACTAAATTTGATAAATGCTTTTCATCAACTAAACCGATGAGTGAAGATAGTTGTTACCTCGTATCTTAGACTATAAATATTTAAATATATTTAAATATCTATACTATAATAAAAGAGCAGAACCCGGCGTGTCTGTACATAGAAAGAAAAGTTCAAAAAAAGGAACGGGGGGTCTAAAGATGTATGGTAGACCACAAAACAGCGATTTTTAGAAATCTTTTCTGTCTTTCTGTCTGTCTGTCTGTTTGTTAGAGTTAATCTCGGAAACTTCTGAACCGATTTGAATGCAGTTTTCAAGGGTGGATATAGCATCATTTGGAGCAACATATAAGCTATGTTTGATTAAAATCGGATGTCGGAAAGAAAAGTTATCGGTAATTTTATATTCCACGCGTAACGAAGTCGCGGGCAGAAGCTAGTACTATAATAAAAGGGTAATGTTCTATCTCTTTCTTTCTGTCTGTCTGTTTGTTAGCGTTAATCTCCAGAACTACTGAACCGATTTGAATGCAGATTTCAAGGGTAGATGAAACATCATTTGGAGCAACATATAAGCTATGTTTGATTAAAATCGGATGTCAGAAAGAAAAGTTATCGGTAATTTTATATTCCACGCAGACGAAGTCGCGGGGCACAACTAGTAAATAATGTAAACTAAGTAGGTATGTAGAGTAATAGTATTATTACACTTTCGTAAGCTCTAAAACCTAAAGGTACAGAAACGTCTTTGTTATTAGAATTAACTTTAGAAGATTACATGTAAATTTATGCCGCAGTCTGCGTCGGCCATTAATCTAACTTTGTCATGTATGTCCGTTGCTCTGTCCCGTTAAACTCGTAACATCTTTAAAATCGTTCACGTTCGTTTAATGTTCTATCAAGTTTTTAGGGTTCTGAAGTCCACAAGGAACCCTTATAGTTTCGCCATGTCCGTCCGGTCCGTCCGTCCATCCGTCTGTCCGCACTATTGCTCGGAGATGCTTAGTTCTAGAAAGCTGTAATTTCGCATGAATATACATATTAGCTACGCTGACAAAGTGGTACAATAAAATTTTGAAATATTTTTTTATAGGGTACTTCCCCTACTCGTTAAGTGGGGATGTATTTTTTTTTCTTGCGTACCCCATGGTGCGGCATATCGTTGAATAGGTCTTAATAAAATATTGTGGGTTTGTTAAAACCATTTTTTGATTAAGTGATGCGTTTGTGAAATATTAAACTTTAAAGTGCTATTTTTTGTTAGAGTCACGTATCCCCCCCCCCCTGCCAGCTAAATGGTGGTATTTGGATGGCTGAAAAAAATCACGGTTATGGCATATACAACGTAGTTGAAAGGAAAACTATCACAGCTAAGGAGGCTGTAGAAACTTACGAGTCATAGTCGACCAACTTATGAAATGATTAAAAAACCAATGATTTTTCTCGAGCGGCAGGGGCGTCGGGCGGGCACGTCATACCATAGGCTAGTTAGATGCTAATAAGTCTTAGAAAGGTATGAGATCTTCTACTATCTAAAGTCCCACGCCTTCACATTTCAAAACGCTTCAATTCTTTTTTCATTATTTAAAAAGCACCATTAACACTCTCAACGCATAGTTGATGGCTGTCTCAGCACGCACACATGTGTTCAGAGTGTTGGTGGTGCTTTTTAAATACATTGAAGCGTTTTGAAATGTGAAGGCGCGGGACTTTATATAGTAGAAGATCTCTACATGTGGGCATCGTCAACTTCGGAACCCTATACTTTGCGCGTGGCCCGACACGCACTTGGCCGGTTTTTTTACTAAGACTTTAATTGCATTGAGAAATAAACCTTACAAAACATTTCCATAAAAACGACACCTTGTTTAAAGCGCACCATACATAGCCATGCAACACAATTGCATACAAAACATTCACATACAAGTGCTAACTCACCTATTCACTTTGAACAGGAGTCCAACTGGAGTCATGGCCACTAAGAAAAACACTTAAAACTGGCCGGAAATGAAAAAAAAGACGCGTCAAAGTGTATCACCTACTTTCTTAATTCGATGATTTTGACGTGCAAGATTAGAATGTGACGTTTCAAATGTCACGTTTGAATTTCGAATCGAGTGTTCGAGTGATGGATTGCGCGTGCTAGTCGAGCAGCGGTCGCGAGCGTTCTGTGGGAGTGACAAACAATGTTCGTTGCGTACTAATTAAGTATACATAGTTTCAAGTTTCCATCGGCAACAGGTGGGCCCACTATTTTTAAAAAGTAACGGAGCCTAGTATTGAAGGACCTTGGACAGAAAAATGCAGTTTGAGAAGATGTTAAGACTGCCATTCGTCAGTAATGGTTGCAATGCAAAATCTTAATGAATGAATGCAATGTTTTGTGCTTGGTTTTTAGGGTTCCGAGGTCCACAAGGAACCCTTATAGTTTCGCCATGACCGTCCGTCCGTCTGTCCGCACTATTGCTCGGAGATGCTTAGTTCTAGAAAGCTGTAATTTGGCATGAATATACATATTAGTTACGCTGACAAAATGGTACAGTAAAATTTTCACGCACTTGGCCGGTTTTTTTTTACTAATCATTTGAAACTTCACCTAGGTGCTAAGGGAAAAATCTTGGGTGCTACCCGCAGTAATCGCGACCCCGCTAATATATCGGTAGTACAAAAATGGTACATACCTACTTGCTTATGTTACGATCTATATCTGTCAGTACTTACACCTAGGTACCTATGTAAAATTATCTGCTCACCCCAGCTTTGCACGCGCTGTATTTTTTTTCATACCTAACGACTATACGTCATGGCAGTGGCACTAACCATGTGCCATAGAGCAAACAAACACGACAAAAAAGAACTTCCTTCAGTTACTGGCGATTGATTCTTATTTGATAGAGTCTATGACCTTTTAGAGGACTCTACAGTCTTACAGTTTTTGTCGTCGTAGAGTCGAATTGTTACGCAGGTTACGATCCTCGCTTGGGTAGGTATTAACCGAAACACCGCAGCCACGGGAAGTGTGATATTTTAGGGGTCCGTCCGAAATGTATCCACCTTAAAAAATACCAAAACAACTGGCTTTGTGACTGTGAAGGTAAAAGGAATCAACTTTGTCTAAGATAAATCGAAATTCGTAAGAATAAATATATAAGAAGTAAATGTTTTACATAAACCTACACTTAGTTTGAAATGGCACAATTAATTAAAAATACTATATAATAGTGTGTTTTGCAAGGCAAGGTACGAAAACCACGTGTCAGAAGTCTTAAGTCTAAACAAGATTTTTGAATAGAAACAGGAAGCAAATCAAGTTCTTATACGGATAGCACATAGCACAGATGTCGTATATAAATCTATTTTACTTCAACTTTCCTCTTTCGGAGGTTAGTTTAAAATCTGTTCTTTGCAAACTATGCGTACGCCAAAAAAAGGAAGTTCTCAATAAGCCAGTTCTTTTTTATTTCTCTGGTACTTATAAACGGGACCCTCTATTCAAAAGCAGTTTAGAAGCTCTCCTGAGCCAATCGTTTTATTACAGGTAGGTACCACATCCGCGCACACACCACAGGATGTTATCGTTACCAAGTAACGTTTGCTCACGTCGTCACCTTTATTTCAACTATATAGAGAAGAAATTGTAATGAACTTTTAAGTGATTTTTAGCGGTAAAATTGTGGTCTCCATGACGCCATATTTCCTTGGTATAAATGTGATTGACTTTTAACTTAATAATTAAAGGTAACTGGATCGATTATTCGCTTTAACGGAATTGAAACTATAACTATAACATTTGTTTCATGATATGAAACCCTTGTGATGAGAGGAGGCCTGTGCGATACGGCGGACACGGCCTATAAAAGCACGATTTCGAACATACCTAATTCGAATCAAGTGTCAATGTTTGCGTGCGAGGACGTCTGTGTGCATGCGAGGACCTCTGTACACTTGTAAATGTGTGTGTACCAACTACGCGGGCCAGTGATCCACTCTCCATCTCCGTCTCCGGATGAAACAAATGACGGTAAGGGCGAGTTGGGCGCGAGTTGCGCGCCGGTTAGATTCAGGCGGGTGATTCCGTGGCCATTCTGTATGTAGTACTATTAAAATATTCTGTGCCTTGTGCCTGTACCCAGTGAGACGTAAACAGGTAGGCTGTTGTGGTGGTGGTTTAGTGATATACTTACCTACTTAATGAGTGACAGCAAAAATGAAAATGTCAGCATTCACTTGCCTACACATGTGCTGGTAACTTGACAGGAGAAAATGTCCACATAACGTCCTTGTGAGGTATTGCGTCATACTGCACTTTGCAAGCTATGCGGACGTAACATTGCAAGTATTGCAACCTCAGTTAACCTTTTCAAAGTTCAATATTACTTACCATACTTACCCCTGTCATTGATATATGTAATATAAATGAATAACGAATCGATGGACACCTCTTTCGTGAAAATCGGTGCAGTAGATTAGGCGCCAAAGGGATCTATTCGAAGTTTTGAATAGGGAAAGAGACATTCACAATCTATATAAAACCGTTTAAATAGGATTAGAAGACGTAACTTCACGTTTTTTTTATCGAACCGATTTCATGTTAATCGTTTTTACGAAATAGCAAGTTTTTTAAGTATATAGTGAATATTGACATATATTTTACTCGCCTTACAAAATCAAGTAGTTTTCTTTTAAATACTGTTTAAATAAAGTCAATTAGGTCTTGTCAGCGCCTTTAATTGTAACCCTTAGCCGTGATAAGTATGTAGATATATTTTACTAACATCTAACACGCGTATTTCGGTCGAGTAATCAACCAGGAAGGCAGTTTACGTCGGTTTGTTATCGCCGGGACGTTGGTTCGATTCCTGTTTGCATTCCAGCGGGCTCGTAAACGAGAACAATGGCAACCGCCGTGAAATATCATCGGTGATTGACGCTTTCTCGGAGTCACGCCGACTCCTGAAGTAAAAACCAAGACATAAAGATACCTATTAGAAATATACTTAGATATGTTACTTATAGCATGGCGATGCTAAATATTATTATCTCTGTAGTAACCCTCTAACCTGCCGTCAAATAGCAGTGCTCGCACTGTTGTGTTCCGGTAGGGGGTTAAGAGGGTTTATCCTGAAAGTTGGCAACGTCGCATATAGCTGTCAAATGTTTCGCTGTTTTCATTAATTTCTCAATATTACTGAATTAACACCTTCACGGACACAGACGATCTCAATTTTTTTTGATATGACACAGAAATTTCCCATACAAAATAGCATGACGTCTGAGGACGGATTGTCATATTACACTATACTGGAATTATGTGTTGCGGCAGTAACGGCCATAGACGTACGCCTGGAGGCGGATATTCGTATCAAGCGAGTCCTAAGATATGTGTTACGGCACTGACGGCTGTAGCCGAAATCGTCTATAGTAAATCGATCGGCCACAGGCGGGATGCCGCAACACGTGCTTATCGATGTGTGTGTGACAGAGGTAGCTTGTGTGCAACAGAAAAAGTGTTTGCCGTGGCACTAGCGGTTTGTCTTTCAGCCTAAAACGGCACAGAGTCACCTGCTTGCTATTAATACTATGGACAATAGTCGGCTATCGACGGAGTTGCACTTTTAGTGCTAATTAAATTGCCGCCTGTAGCCGTACTGCCATATCATGAGGGTCATCGTTTACGGCTCTCGGTGGAGTGTCCGTGAACGTGTAGAAGAAGTTATCATTCTATGGTTGAATGACGAGTCTCGTTTTATATTTGTTGGTTAAGCATTCAAATGATAAGATTACATTAAAACGCATGGAAAATGCGATGGAAAGTTTTCAAAAGATAGTACTTCCGTAATCTTAAACATTTCATATTCCCGGGATAATTGTTGCAATCCATACTTAAGGTTTTATTCAACCATAGAGCGACAATTCATATTTTCATTCAGTAATATTCATAAATTAATGAAGACAATGAAATATTTGACAGCTATTTGCGACGTTGCCAGCTTTGGGAGTAATCCCTCTTAAGACAGCTGCGAGCCATTGAAATTACTGGCACAGAGGCATTTCATCTTAGGCCTCAGGGCAATGCATTCGAGACCTTATGGTTTCTTAATCAGAAATCATTAGATTTCGGTCTCCATGGGCCGCAGTGACCCGCTTACCATCAGGTGGCCTGTATGCTCCAACCAATTGCATAAAAAGTAAGTAAACGATGAAATGCCTCGAAATTCCCTGGTTCAGGAACCTCATTCGAGTTTAAAAATAGCGATATGGGACCACGTATATATCTACTACTACTACTACTACTACAGCCTATTTGCATCCCACTGCTGGGCACAGGCCTCCTCTCGTGACGTATATACCTACATATAATGGTCGACAAGTTCGAGCGCAGAGCCTCCGATTATTACGGGAGTTGGCACAACATGGACATTAGACATAATGTTCGTCTTGTCCATGTTCATTTTAAGACCAACTCGATCGGAAACTCTGCTGAAGTCAGCGAGTATAGTAGGTACTGAGGTCTTCCATGAGGTCTTCTAATTACCTTATTAGCGCATATTCTATTTGAATATTCTAATTAAGTCATTAAAATTTAAATAATATCCTATTTCCCCAAATAGCTCATTTCAATGATATAAGTAAGTATAAAATCTTGCAAAAAAAATAGGGAGATACTTAATGTATATATTAGACATGGAAAATTTCAAGCCATGAGGCCCCAGAATAGATAGCACTATCAAAGAGTTTCATTCTAAGTATGGCAAGAGCTTAAACCTTTGAGTAGGCATGTGTCGTATTGACTCATCTTTCTCATCACACATTTTGCAATAGATAGGACATGCATAGACAGATTAGGTTCTACACGTGCATGTAATTGACCATTAAATACGAACAGAGCGACTTTTTTATAGCGACTGTATGTTTTGTATTGTATGTGTATGTCTTCTTTTATTGTGCGTCGTTATAAATAAATGATTTCTTTCTTTCTTTCTTTCTTTCTTTCAGAGAATAGTACATTTTGATGCGAGTGCGAAAAGTTCGTCATTTTATCACGAGTAACGCGTCCCTGTTGATGTTGGCGCGAGCGAAAGCGAGCGTTAACACTAGGGACGAGTGAAAATTACAATTTCGCACGTGTATCAAACGACATTTTTTAATACATTTGCGAAAAAAAAGGAAAAAAGAAATAAACGAACAGGATGAAGCTCAAAAAACTTTACGCACTAGTTCGTAAGAAACAACTTTAGGCACGCTTAGGTACTAGCTGTCAAAAAACAAAAAGCGCTCGATCGGAAATGACAAGCTTTTGGCACGTTAAACAGGTATCGAAATGTTTACTTTTTGAGCAACTGTATTAAAAAATTATCAAAGTTTATAAGCCTATGGTCTTACTCATAGGCCATAATAGGTAAACTTTAATAATTTTCTGTTCCACGACTCCATAATGCTCGTAATGATCTTAATAGCGGCATTTAACTTTACTCTTGACATTACGCACACGTGGATACCGGGCAGTCTCCGGATGTCCGTTCACGGTAAAACTACGTCGGTGTTTATTCCCAGGATAATTTCTCTGCTTCGCACTTAGAAGGATATTTTTTTATATGGTATAGGCAAACGAGCGCACAGCCCACCTGATGGCAAGTTATCACTGCGGCCCATGGACATCGAAATCCTATGATCCCCCACTAAGAAACCATAAGATCTCGAATGCGTTGCCTATCCTGAGGCCTAAGATGGAATGCCTCTGTGCCAGAAATTTCACCGGCTGCCTTAACCCCCTAACGGAACACAACAGTGCGAACACTGCTATTTGGCGGCAGGTTAGCGGTTCTCAAGTACCTATACGTATAATTTCAAAGTGTTTGTGTGACATTTGCTCTCCCATGCCGCTTAATGAAATGAAATGAATCTTGATACGTTTGAGTACCTACCTGGTGGCTTCATTAGGGGATAGATGTGACGTGGCAGGCAGCTTAGTTTTAAAATTTCAGGCACAAGAATTCTCGAGCGAAAGCGCTTTTTTATAATGGCCAACCAGACCCATAGGAATAAATAAAATACCCTGCTTTACCCCCGTGCCTTTATCAACGCGAAATTTCATCAAAATGCTTTCAGTAACTAACTGTACCACGTGAAAGTGTAACAAAGATCCATCCACGCATTCACGTGCCTAATATTAATGATATAGGAAATAGGAACAGTACCATTAACAAAGAACTTAGCTATTTCTACTGACTCCACGACGCAAAGCCACAATTAGTGCATATTTCCCTGGGAACCTCGGACGTCGCGATTCCGTAAATCAGTAGGCACCGTCCGTCCGGTGCCGCTGTGTAAACTAGGAAACTCCATGATTTTTTAAATTTAAATCCTGATTTCAACATGTACACTTAGGTATTAATAATTTACTGATCGATCAACGCACAGCCAAGGACGTAAAAGTGAGCACCGAAAAAGGATTATACAAATTACTAGCTTCTGCCCGCGACTTCGCCCGCGTGGAATTCGGTTATCGCGTTCCCGCGAGAACTATGCGTTTTTCCGGAATAAAACGTAGCCTATGTTCTTTCCCGGGACTCCAACTATCTCCGTACCAAATTTCATCCAAATCGGTCATAATCATAATAGACAGATATTATAGCATGGACTAGCTTCTGGCTGTGATTTGAGAATCAGTCCGCATTTTGTGCACCAAGTTTTGTTTATGTGGAATAAATTTTGTTAAAGAATAAATGAATATGTATAATAAATCATTTCATCACAAACTTTATAAGAAAGTACCTAAAGCAATCGCGCGGGGAAAAGTTCCCTTTAAAATAAGGAACGTCCTTAACTATAGTTTTATTTTTATTTTATAAAGAGTAACATCATGTTTATAATTAACATCACGTAGAGCATGGATAAGTTCATAAAAAACCTTTAAACCTTCAATATGATTATTTGTTTCTAAGTCCAAAGTATCCCCGGCCGCCGTCCGCTGCCCGCCACGGAAGGCTGCGCGGGAGTCGCCACTTGAGCCTTTGTTGATGTTATTCAGGCTTCGCATTCCATGACCAATTACGTTTGATATCCATCCTCATACGGAGCTATCAACGTCCAAAGTTTATTTGAATGCTAATATAGTTGGATATTCAGATAATTCAAAATATGTCAAATGTAAAATAGCTTCTGCCCGCGACTTCGTACGCGTAATTTGTTAAATAGTGTTTCCGCGGGAACTAGATATGCATTTTTCCGGGATAAAAAACAGCCTATCCCCTTCCCCGGGAGTCGGAACTATCTCCATACGATATGTCATCTAATTCGATACAGCGGTTTAAACGTGAAGAGGTAACAGACAGACAGACAGAGTAACTTTCGCATTGTAGTATAACTAGATTTCCGTTATTAAAACAACTCACAATAAGCTTCCTTAACACTTCATCACCCTATCTGACTGGGCTCTATTCGAAGTCTTAAATAGGGACAGGGAGACTCCCTATCGCTGCGCTCACGCGTCAAGGCGTTACAACCGAATTTTGAGACGCTGAGAAGAGCTAATGACCTTGAGCAATCGAGGCAGGCAACTGCCTCAGCGGACAATGTTTGTCTCTGTCTGTAGCTGACGCGTCACGGACGGTATTTAAGACTTTGAATAGAGAATATA
The DNA here is from genome assembly GCA_963971205.1 of Aethes cnicana. Classification (NCBI taxonomy): domain Eukaryota; kingdom Metazoa; phylum Arthropoda; class Insecta; order Lepidoptera; family Tortricidae; genus Aethes; species Aethes cnicana. The sequence goes on along the minus strand of OZ020278.1, from coordinate 13,593,735 downwards.
GAGTCCCTGTTACAGATTGGAAGACGCACACTGTCGAGGCGTAGTGGCAGTCAACAAGGCGTTTAGCAGTTTAGCGACTCCGGCTCCCAGCATTGTCAGGCATTCCAACCCGTTACTTCTTTGATTAATTAAATACAGTTAGAAAAGACTTTATCGGTGACTGCACGAGAGACAGTCATTTACCAAGTACTATTGTATGTTTCTTAAGTTCACAGACATGAATCTACTGTTTCATATTAAATTAGTACCTACTTGAAAAATCCGAGCGAAATCTGGAAAAGAAAGTAAATTTGGGAAGGGACTACGAGTACGATAATCGGAGTAGACGAGTTGCATCTGAAATAATCCTGACGATAACCATGTACCTATAAGTATGTAAATATCGAATGTTACTACTTATTTCGCTGAAAAAGCAATAACAATACCTATTGTGCGCAAGCAGCTAAAACGTCTATCTACGAGTATAATTGAGGTGAAACCTATTTGCTATAAGTCAATAATATGTGCATAAGAGAAACCATGAGAACTGAACTAGTGTTCAACCGCTTCGCATACGCAATGGCATAAAATGTATAGATTTATCAGCACCCATGGAATTTTCCGTCGAAAGTAACAAGAGAACGCGCAATGTAGGAAGAGTCACTTTGTGTAAAGTTCTTCCTGACTTTAAGTAATATATATAGCATTTTCAACTCATCATCATGCATTTTAGCGGTGTTTAATCATAAAGATAATGATCATAGGTAGGTTTCTGAGGAACTAGGGTCACAACAGACTGAAGGTGTGGCAGAAAAACTCTTCGGGCAATTGTCCAATAACCTGCGTAACCACCGAAATATACGCTCCGGTATAGGTACCGGTAGGTCTTTGGAGTAGGCTCCAAAGTCCCCAAGTTCTCCAGCCAAGATGGTCGAGGGAATTCATTGCATGCGGGTAAGGAAACGGACACCTGTGTTGAAAATTTTGGGGAAGACCTGAATTCAGTACGAGTAAGTACTTAGTGGTCTATTGTCTGAGATGATGATGAATTAAATCAGGAAGCTTGTATCTAGAAGTATGAAATCAATATCGCACTAAAGATCATTTATTTTTAACGAAAGACATCCATGCACTATTGGAAAAAGGACAGGAAACTCATACCTTCCTGCGCCAGTAAATATCAATTGTGGAAATTGGTATTTCAAAAGTAAATTATCTCTTTGTTTTCAATCTAAAATATACACCAGCTAGCACCGTTATCTTACAAATAACCGAACACGTAGGTATTCTTGGAAAATACCTAAATATTTCGTGGCTACATAATTTTGAACGTACACATACCTAATCTTATTTCTTAAAATCTAGATTACAATCTCGGTAAAAAATTCAAACAAAGCACCCGGTTAGGTTTAATTTAATTTTAATGAATCCGCGCGGCGTGCCGCGGCGCCGCCGAAGCGAGAAATTACGTAGGTACAATCATGGGGTGATGGCCTGATGGATAACCTATAAATAGACACTAAAGGAATAGGGCTTATTTTGGTCTAACCAATGCTACAACCTATTTTACATCCTACACTTGGGCACAGGGGCTCTATTTCGATAGGTGCCATCTATTTGGCATAATTATTTTTGTCCGAAACTGTTTACGCATAACAGGCTTCGCATTAATTATCTACGCCGAATCTTGACTTTGCCGAATTTTTATTAAGCATAATTCTTAATTGGCCGAATGGGTGTTTACCCGAATATTGTGTTGGCATAAAGTTGACTTGGCCGAATTTTATTATGCATAATATTGTTTGGCATACTAGTAATTTAGCAGAATTTGGATAGGCCGAAATATTGTCCGAATTTATGTCCGAAACAACAATCTATGTAGGGACGGTGTGCGGTAACACCCAAAGTCTGGAGCAAAACCGACTCGCATAGGTTAGGTTATTTTTTATATAAGTAAACGAAATAATCGGTTGGTAAAAATCCCCCCCTCCCCCCCGAATTTAGAAAATCATCGATATTATACAGAATACTCGTTTAATTAAATACTACGAGAATAAAGGTATGCGGTAGTAGTTTTCGGCGTAACGAATTTCGGCGAAAGTAATTTTCTACCTAAACAATATTCGAAATTCGAAAATTATGCGTGAACACCATTCGGCGTAAATAGATTATGCGTAATAAGCGACGAAAAATCGTTATGCGAGATTAGTTTCGGCGTAAAGACTATTATGCCTATACTGATAATGCAAAATCGAATTCTGCCAAAAAAACATGCGTAGGTAAACAAAGGGGAACCATTTCGACACTACTTATTTCTTAGGTACTTGCTACTTCATTCGATGGCTCCACGTGGAGACGAGACAGACAGAATGGAATGGCTATACCAAATTTTTCTACCGTTATGTACCTAATAAGTAGATATTATATTTTGCAAACGTAGGTTCATACTACTACTACTACTACAGCCATTTGCGTCCCACTGCTGGGCAAACGCCTCCTCTCATCACGAGAGTGTTTGGGCTAGGCTATAGTCCCCACGCGGGCCCAGTGCGCGGATTGGGGAATTTTGGGGCGGTAGGTTCATAAGTTCATAACTTTAAATTAAATAGGTACGTAGGTACGTTTCCAAGGAGTAGCTAACTACATATGTCTCTTTGTGAATTTTTACTGTAGAGCAGTGAGAGTCCAAATATATTATGTAAGATGCTCTTGTGAATGTAACGTTCAAAAAGTTATAGGAAGAGAAATAAGCTTTTAATTACTGTAATACTTTATTGATGGAATATTTGATATTAAAAAAAACAAATAGTTAGGTACAATTAAAACTAGCTACTTACCTACTTAAAAACAATAATAATAATAAATAAACTATTTATAATAAGACTTATGCAATGTAAATAATAATAATTCAATAAATACGTAAGAAGAAAATTTATTTATTTATTTATTTATTTAGGTCTGCCAACAGTTATTACATTGTACTTAAAGCTACTTAATTAAAAGTAAAAATATGAATTGAGAACTTAATGCACAACTAATAATAGGCAAACACCGCATGCATTATTTGTATCTTACGAACTACTAATGTTTAACATATATAATTATCCTAACTAATATCGATAACTTTTGGGGTTTAATTTAAGTTTACAACCCGTAATCTGGACAGGGGTTCAGCGTTGAGGTCGAGATCCTTGCTATGTCTATTCATCAGTCTACAGATGCGTGAGAAAACTATAAAACTATAGCATTTAGTTAAGTGTCTCGATTGTGTTAAGTACCTATGTTATAATATTATTATGAAAACAGCGTATGGTAATATGCTACTTAATTGTTTTTTTTTTACAAAATATAAAATCTGTAAAAGGAATTTCCAGTTCACACACAAACATAGGCAATTTAGATAATTTATAATCGTACCGTAAAAAAAACGGAACTCTGTATATTTAATGCCATTTTATGTTTCGAGAAATAATTCTTATAAGGCGTTAGGAATTCTTCTTAAACATTATACCTAAGTTATTATAAGTACCTTTTGAATACCGGCTGCCTTACAAATAATATAAAGTAGAGGGACGGAATTTTTTACCACCATTTAAATTTCATATAGGGATGACGACAGGGTGTAGAAGTCGAAATTCTAATTAGTCCGTCAGTCAGGTAATAAAAAAATATTAGACACGTATTTTTTGTTTTATCAAATTAACAAAGAATGACTAACTTAAAACGCATTAAAGTTGGAGAGTGGGAGCTAACTACGTCACCGTTAGGTATAAATCGTACGCCTAACCGTGACGTCACGCAACATCTCAACTCAATATATCTTCGTATAAGTTTGATTACGTGAAAAAAGAAAAAAAATACGTGTTCAATACTTTTCAACAATCTTCCTGATAGATTAAGGTAAAAAAAAGTTGTCGTCATCCCTATTGTATAAATTTTAAGAGGTTTCATATTTCAAAAAAGCTCATTTCTGCTCGTGTTTCAGCAAATTCTAAATAGTGTAGTGTAGGTATATTATAGCGTTAAAATTATATTTTTCTAAAACTACGTCTAACTTCCCTCGGGAAGTGTACTCTATGGAATGGATAAAAGTATAGGTATATTCTTTTCCGGTATCTTCATAACTTGTAAGAGTATACAAACATGATGGAAAAACAATTTAATCTCCACTATGATAACAGAATCACCGTAAAATGAATAAGTATATACTTAAACTTTAGCAACGCTTAAAGAATATTTGCAGAAAAACTGTTTAATTAAATGGCAGGTCGCGGGAAACCGGTGGAAGCAAGTCTGAGTGGCAAGCCTTAGGGGAGGCCTAGTCCAGCAGTGGACGTCCTTCGGCTGAAATGATGATGATGAAATGGCAGAAACATTTACTTAACTTAGGTAACTCATGAGCATTTTGGCATCTTGTAGTAAAAAGTAAAAGTTCTTTAGTTAAGAAAGCATGATAATTACTTATATCAATGTATTTTCTTTTCATGAAACTGAATCTATTTATTTGTAAGGCTGCCGGTGCCCGGTTTATCACGTATTTAATATGCATTGGTACAAGTTGCTTTATACGGAGGGATCCTAATGCTGTGCGTAGGCGCAGGTTTTGGGCAGGAAGGATCGTTGCGGCAGGGTAGTAGCTCATAAATTTGGATACGGCAGACATTGGTTTTTTGAAATGCCAACTATTTTAGTCTAAATTTAGGTACTGGAATATACGCGTAGTGTTAGCCTAGCTAAAAGGATTCAAAATATAATAAAACGAAACGTTATCAAAAATTCATTACTTACTTACACGAGATTTTTAATGTTAGCACCTAACTTTCTTTTTGTTTAACGAAAAAAAGTGTTTGTCGGTGTACGACTTTCTTAGACTGAAGCAGGTATAAGACTGTGTAAAAATAGTATGCCTAATTACATTTTACTGGGCAGTTTTAGTATCTCAAAAAAATAACAAAGCATTAAAAACGAACTGCTTAGAAACACGCTAACAAGCCGCATAGACAAATCTGTTCGAATTAATTAAGTATTTATTTTCAAAACAGCTGCACGCATTGAATTCTGTTTTTCTTTACGCACTCGTCCACTTGCTCTGGTTCCATATTTTCCGGTCTATGATTTAACGACAGACCAATTCATTGATGTCGTTTTACACTACTTGCATATGAATGAGCTTTCTTACCTAGTATGTCTTTATTTATACTAGTGACTTAATGAAGTGTTTTATTACGTTTTGACAGACGAAGAATTCTATAAATCGTAGAAATATAGGCCATCTGCAATCTACACGTCTTTATCTTGGTAGCTGAAACGTTAAGATGTGTACCCAAGGCCCAGGTGAAAAAATGTTTACTTACGTCACTCTTGGCCGTAAAGTTGGATTTACTGCCCCCTACGTTACGCGGGGACAAAATCTCACTTTCTGGCCAAGGTAGACGTAGAGACATAGAGTAAATATACTATTAGATCTTCAATGGAAAACTAGTGACAATTAATTTAGAATTAATCAACATTTTTGATTTATACATAGGTAGTTTTTAGCGGTAGGTATTCAGTTAAGTTTTATTTATTTGTGGGATATAACTTTTTTTATTTTTTTTTATTTTTAAGTCCCCAATCCGCACTGGGCCCGCGTGGGGACTATAGCCCAAACCCTCTCATGATGAGAGGGACGCAAATAGGCTGTAGTAGTAGTAGATATACCTATTTATGAGTAATGGTAAGAAGAGTCAATTTCAATCAAAATCAACATCTAATCATGTTTTCAACGCATTCAGATAAATAAATGAAAATCATACCCTAATTAATAAGAAAGTACCATATCCATCCAACTTTTCCTAAGGGCAGTGCCAAAAGCCAGCCATATTTTCTTTAATTGGCATTATAATAAATATCGGCATGCGTAGGCGCATCGAACAAAGCATGAAGCAAGTGCAATGACTCGCATCCAGGCCGATAAGAGATGCATGCATATCTTTGAAGACTTCCACGTCATGGGATGTCATTAGCTTATATAGAGAAATATATACATATGTAAATACTAAATGGGGCAAGAAAGTCCTGGAGTGGCGTCCGCGAACCGGTAGACGAGCTGTCGGTAGGCCTCCAACAAGATGGAGTGACGACCTTGTAAAGGTCGCGGGAACGCGGTGGATGCGAGTGGCACAGGACCGGTCTGAGTGGTGCGCCTTGGGGGAGGCCTATGTCCAGCAGTGGACGTCTATCGGCTGAAATGATGAAATACTAAACGTCCATGACTCGAGTACAAACATTCGTGCTCATCACACAAAGTTTGCCCCGAGCGGGATTCGAACCCGCGACCGTCGGAACAGAAGACAGGGTCACTACCAACTGGACCAATCCGGTTGTCAGATATTATGTACGAGTATATTATGTTGGGACTAACTGGCTTCTCCCCGCGACTTCGTCCGCGTGGAATTCAGTAATTTTCTACTCTATTTGTACACCCTTGAGATTTGAATGTCCAAAAATCCTTTCTAACGAATGTCTACGTCGTTTAATAACTATTAGTGTGGCAAATTTCCTTCCAATCCGTCCGGTAATTCGAGCTGTGCTTTGATAGATCAGTCACTCACTCACCACTTAGCTATTCGGTGGAGAAAAATATAGTGAGAAACCCTGCACGCATCTGTGAATGAATTCTAGGATGTGTGTGTGAAGTCCCCAATCCGCCTTGGGCCCACGTGGGGACTATAGCCCAAGCCCTCTTGTGATGATAGAGATATGTGCTGTGCCCAGCAGTGGGACGTAAATAGGTTGTGATGGTGGTGGATGGCTTATCATCAGACTGTGGATTTAGTTTAGTAAGTACGTGATCTAGTCGTATCCTGCTAGTGAGGGCCAATTAGACGGCTGTGATCTTAATAGGTGCCTGTTATATTGCTAGTAACATAATTTACTGTACAAGTAAGGTAAAGCTATTTTAGGCGACCTACGGCATAATGAAAGGCTCAGCCGGAACCTCGTTATGGACGTGGGTGGGCGGGATTCTAACCGACACCTGCGCTCTTGTGTACAGACAGATAATGTGTTGGAATACTATGAAAGAGACATGGCACAACATGGAATGAGTAGAATCAAGTACTTAACATTAAAAATAGCTGAAAATACAGATAAGTTACTTTAATAATTGAAAAATTAGTTAAAACCCTGAATCCATAATACTCTTTCAACTCCAAGTAACCTAGGTGTAGGTAATCTAGATAGCCGGCCGGCTTGTGTCTAAAGGTGGAATAATCAATCGTCGAAGCCAGTACAGCAGCAGCTATCAGGTGACTACCTAAGTACTTCGCATGATATATACCTATGTTCAATTCTCATTGGTGGAAGACCGTTCTTGTAGCGTACACTTTTTGTTTTCTTTTTCATTATACCAACACTAATCACTTGCTTGATCAATAGCCTACATTCAATAAAAGCAAGGTCGTAAATCCAAGGACTTTCATCTCCAATCTATAAAGACGGTCCAACATAGGTCTTGTACCTCTCCGAAAATATTATTTTTACTTGTTTTTACTTACCGGTTATTTCCGGTCATTCAGTTTTATTGATTAAGTTTTTACCTTTCCTAACTTTTCTGGCACAGGGGCATTCCATCTTAGGCCTCAGGTTAGGCAACGCGTTCGAGATCTTATGGTTTCTTAATGGGGGATCAAAGGATTTCGGTGTCAATGGGCCGCAGCTACCACTTACCATCAGGTGGGCTGTGTGCTCGTTTGCCTATACCATCGATATAAGAAAAAATGTTACGCGACTTACTTAAGTTTTATTCAGTTCCGTTAAGGAGTCCTGACCCTCTCCACCTGTAAGTGTACCATCTTTATCCCCGACTCGCGCGCTCAAGAAGAGAAGTGGCTTGAGATAAAACTGAAAATTCAGTTTTGTTGCATGACCTTGAATTTAGTTGAACGTTTTTTCCGTACAAAGATGGTGGCGCTCAACGTGCCGTGGCCGTCACGACAGCACGTGATGGTACTACTACTGCTACAGCCTATTTGCGTCTCACTGCTGGGCACAGGCCTCCTCTCGTCACGAGATGGTTTGGGCTATAGTACCCACGCGGGCCCGTGCGGATTGGGGACTTCACACACCTCTTTGAATTACTTCGCAGAGGCGTGCAGGTTTATTCCTCACAATGTTTTCCTTCACCGAAAAGCTCAGTGGTAAATTCAAATAGAATTTCGCACATAAGTAAACTTAGAGGTGCGAGCCGGAATCGAACCCCCGAGCTTCTGCGTGAAAGGCGGTAGGTCGAACCACTAGGCCACCACGGCTTCGTGATGGTACGAGTGTGAAGATAAATGGAAAAAAGAAATTCAAAAATATTTATTTACTCAATAAATCACACCCGAATGACAAAATTGATCATTTAACCACATGAATTTGCGACCGTACAACACCCGTCACAATTGCCCGAGTCCGCACGAGCACACGAGCCGGCTCCAGTGCAAGAGCCTGTGCCTCTGCCGCTTCGGGCTCCACTGCAGGAACTGGCTCCAGTACAAGAACCTGAACCTCCGCCACTATTGGGTCCTCCACATGAAGTAGCTCCCGTGCACGACCCGGTTCCGCTTCCCGAATCTCGTCCGCTGCACGAACCTTCTGCGGTGCAAGTCTGCTGACCGCCACCGCTGTTCACTCCTGAACAGGAATTGGCTCCAGCACACGTTCCGGGTCCCGATCCGGAACCCTGTCCAGTACATGCACCAGCTCCGGCGCACGAACCTGCACCTGCACCGGACGCTAGACTTGCCAAACACATAGAACCTAATATCACTAGAGACAACATTGTTATGCCAATTTTAGGCTATGGTTTTGTAATATAACCCTTATAAATAAGATTATCTAGAATACGATAACGAAATCAATAGTAAGGTATAAAGATTATCTCCAAGATAACCTTATTTTGGTAATAATAAGGTTATTTCGAGAACGATAAACTATAAAAGCAAAAACATGGCATAAAATTGGCAAAACAAAACAATGTTGACTCTAGTAATGTTAGGTTGTGTGTGCTTGGCGAGTCTAGCGTCCGGTGCAGGTCCCGGTTCGTGTACCGGTGCTGGTGCTTGTACTGGACCGAGTTCCGGTTCGGGGACCGGAACGTGTACTGGAGCCAATTCATGTGCAGGAGCCAATAGTGGCGGAGGCCAGGGTTCTTGTACTGGAACCAGTTCCTGCAGAGGAGCCCGAACCGGCAGAGGCACAGGCTCTTGCACTGGAGCCGGTTCGTGTACTCGTGCGGACTCGGGCAATTGTAACGGGTGTTGTACAGTCGCCAATTCATGTTAGGTTACATGAATAATTTTGTCATTCGGTTGTAATTTATTGAAGGAATAAATATTTTTCATACCTATTTTCTTAAGCATTTATCTTCACACTCACACCGTCACCAGCTGTCCTGACGGCCACGCCGCCTAATCACCCTAATCAGTGCAGCAGTTCTCGAGCCTCGAGCCTTTTTATATAAGAAGATAGATATAGATTTATTTACGGCATTACAAGTATGTAGTTGGTGATGATGAGCACACGCAACACGTGGTAACGAGGCGGCAACGGACCTACCTTCACTCGCATTTCACTTCTCCAGTTTTCCACTGCATATTTTTGACATTGACTCGCTCGCCATATCACCCATCTGACGTTTCATCAAATCTTGGTACAATTTCTCTAGTAGTTCTGGGTCTGGGAGTTTGATAATTTTTATAAAATCTTGATTATTCGATCAATAGTTGCCGTAGTGCGTTGTACAAGTTCAACCAACAACAACTGCTTGGGGCAGTAATTCTTGATATATTTTGGTTGGAAACGCAACATTGTCCTGAGGATATTTGGCATTCGTATTCGAGTCAGTAAACTCTCGTACGAACCTGTAAACGTTTTCGTCATCGATGTCATTCTTCTTTGTAAACACTACCAAATTGTAAAAAAAACCTTCGTATATACCTGAGTGCTTTGCACAGATCGACTCCTTTTTACCCCGTTTTCATATCTTCTCATACGTTCATCATCATCATTTCAGCCGAAAGACGTCCACTGCTGGACATAGGCCTCCCCCAAGGCTCGCCACTCAGACCGGTCCTGTGCTACTTGCTTCCACCGGTTTCCCGCGACCTTCACGAGGTCGTCGCTCCATCTTGTTGGAGGCCTACCGACAGCTCGTCTCCCGGTTCGCGGGCGCCACTCGAGACCTATCGGCCCCATCGGCCATCAGTCCTGCGAGCAATGTGCCCCGCCCACTGCCGCAATTCTTCGGGCTATGTCGGTGACCCTAGTTCTACTGCGGATATCCTCATTTCTGATTCTATCACGCAGAGAAACCCCGAGCATAGCCCTCTCCATTGCCCTCTGAGTGACTTTGAGCCTTCTTATGAGGCCCATCGTAAGCGCCCACGTCTCGGAACCATAAGTCATCACTGGCAACACACACTGGTCGAAGACTTTCGACTGGAGACACTGCGGTAATTTCGACGAAAAGACACTGCGAAGCCTCCCATACGTTTCTCATACGTTGTCTAATCTTATTGGCATCTTCCACTAAGTAATGAAGTCCAGAAACTTTTCGCATGAACAATTGACTCTGACATAATTATCCTTTTACTCCTGCTACTGCCGATTTCAAATTTTATCATCGTGTTAGAGCGATTTGAAAACTTTATGGAAGGTTCGTCCTTGAACTTTTTAAGATTATTTGATAACCCTTTCAGCCCGAAGGCTAAACTATCAACCGTCCTGGGTGTGTTACAGTGTCCATTATGACACTTCGGCGGGCGGTCCGTCGGCTGACCCACGTTCCGCACGTAGCAACGAAACCAATGATTCTTCAAAAATATTGTTTTTAGCTGTTTTCATCGCGATCGAACCCGCTGCTGCAGTTTGGGCGAACACCCCAACAGGCTGAATTATCCATCTCCACTCGGACGAATCTTCTGCTCATCTCCTACACTCCTTTGAGCATAGAGTGAATGACTTAAATTATCAACCATTTCAACACTAATCACTTACAATCGATAACACACATTCAATCAATAAAATCAAGGTCGTAAATCCAAGGACTTTCACCTCCAATCTATCAAGACTGTCCAACATAGGCCTTGTACCCCCTCCGGCTTTTTTTTACGTTACTATAATTTCTGTGCCTGGACTGGAAGAGCTATTGCTCCATGAAACACGTAATAAAAAGCGATTTGCCTATGTATCTCAAGCGGAAACTCATAGACATGTGCATACCTACTTCCAATTTCACCTACGGCGCTCAAACTTGGTCTTTGACAAATTGTCAGAAGTTCAAACTTGGAGTTTGTCAACGAGACATGGAGCTTAGCATATTGGTCGTTTTAAACGTAGGGATCGTATCCGGAACACTACCCTACGCTCCAAGACACAAATAGTTGACGTGGCTCGGAAGGCCGCCAAACTGAAGTGGGACTGGGCTGGTCATGTCTGTCGCATGCTGAACGGTTTATGGATGGGCCACAGCAACCACCAAGAGGCCTCGTCGGCGATGGCGGCATGAAATCGATTCCTTTTTAAGGAACTGGCCAGAGACTGCACGAGATCGAGAGCAGTAAAAAAGGAAGGAGGCCTTTGGCCAGCAGTGGGACACCACGGGCTCTTAATAATAATATTATAAAAATTAATTTCGTGAATCACTTAATTTTTATTCAGTTCCGTTAAGGTAGGGTGGGACCCCTAATCACGACAAACTGGACACCCCCCCCCCCACCCGTAACATATTTAAAATATTAATAGTAGGTATTTTAATGACACTATTATACATATTATTATGTATTAACGTATGATTTAAAATGTACGACAACCCTAACGATAGAGCGTGACCTGTGTAAGAGCGCGCTGCATGAGTTAGAAAGAGATGGCCACATTTCGTGGCGTTTGACACACCAAAGCCGGTTATTTGTTAGCAGTCGGCTTTCTGTACGTTACGTTAGTACTATTATACATATATATTCTGTGCCCAAACCAAGTGTATTTTATCCTTGTGCGGCCATTTTGTATCGTGTCTACGGAGCCTCCAAATAAGACCAAAGGGCTTCTGAAATTTTGATTTGAAGATGATTCTGAAGTTGTATTTTTCGACATTTGGGGGCCCTATTGGACCTGGGGCCCGGGTGGACCACCCCGGCCAATTAATCCGACAGTCAGTGAAACTGAAAATTCAGTTTTGTTATGCATGATCTTGAATTTAGTTGTTTGTTTTTTCCGTACAACGGTGGTGGCGCTGTCAACGTGCCGTGGCCGTCAGGACAGCAGACGCGATGGTATGAGTGTGAAAATAAATGGGAAAAAATAGCTACAAAAATATTTATTTACTCAATAAATCACACCCGAATGACAAAATTGATCATTTAACCACATGAATTTGCGACCGTACAACACCCGTCACAATTGCCCGAGTCCGCACGAGCACACGAACCGGCTCCAGAGCAAGACCCTACGCCTCTGCCGCTTCGGTCTCCTCTGCAAGAAGTAGCTCCCGTGCACGACCCAGTTCCGCTTCCCGAATCTCGTCCGCTACAGGAACTCTCTGCGGTGCAAGAGCGCTGACCGCCACCGCTGTTCGGTCCTGAACAGGAATTGGCTCCAGTACACGTTCCTGTCCCCGATCCCGAACCCGATCCGGTACATGCACCAGCTCCGGTGCACGAACCTGCACCTGCACCGGACGCTAGACTCGCCAAGCACACACAACCTAACATCACTAGAGTCAACATTGTTTTGTTTTGCCAATTTTAGGACATGTTTTGGTATATATAACCCTTTTAAATAAGATTATCTAGAGTACGATAATGAAAACAACACTCTTAATAAGGTTATCTCGAGTACCTACCAATCGAAAACAACAGTAAGGTGATAATAAGGTTATCTCACGTAATTACATCCTGATCAATACGTATTTCAATAAAGACGATCGACTGAATCACAGGACTGATCATTACAGAAGCTTTGAATTAAATTCTTTGGCATGATTCCTTGATATGGCAATTTTCCGTGATATGAGCAAGGGTTTTGATTTTGTTGGCCATGCAACTCTTATATCCAAAATTGCCCTAGGTATATGGGCTATAATATGGAATCAGAGACACTGCAAAAGAATGGATAACAGACTAGCCACTTAAATAACAGGAAGCAGTCTACTGATACATACGGGGTCAAGTAAAACGTTGTGATGTGACGATATTTTACCCACAGATTCAGCTATCAATTTTTAACGTGTTTCTTACCTTATGTTTTAATTCAGTACTTATGGGATTCGATTCAGGTATCGTTCACACCATCAATCCCATACAAAATTTTTTACCAGCTCGAAAATAATCAAAAACCTAATAAACATGACTTTTTTAGGACTTACTTTTTTTTACCTATTTCAATTTTTTTTTCGGCTACAGTCTTTGAACATTACCATAGAAATACATAAGTAACTCTGTAGTCTTTGAAACTGACATCAAAATCATCTACGTGCTAGCAAATTTTGAGGAGTTCCCTCATTTTTTAGGGTTCCGAAGTCCACAAGGAACCCTTATAGTTTCGCCATGTCCGTCCGTCCGTCCGTCCGTCCGTCTGTCCGCACTATTGCTCGGAGATGCTTAGTTCTAGAAAGCTGTAATTTGGCATGAATATACATATTAGTTACGCTGACAAAGTGGTACAATAAAATTTTGAAATATATTTTTTTATAGGGTACCTACCCTACTCGTAAAGTGGGGATGTATTTTTTTTTTCTTGCGTAGCCCATGGTGCGGCATATCGTTGAATAGGTCTTAAAAAAATATTGTGGGTTTGTTAAAACCATTTTTTGATTAAGTGATGCGTTTGTGAAATATTAAGCTTTAAAGTGCTATTTTTATGTTAGAGTCACGTGTCCCCCCCCCCCCTGCCAGCTAAATGGTGTTCAATTCAATTCAATTCAATCATTTATTCAGCAAATTGGCCACATAGCAGCACTTTTACACGTCAGAAAAAGAATTTACCAGCGCTTCCTAGACCCATTGCTTAAGAAGAAGCGCCGCAACAAACTCAAGCAGAAGGCCTTTTTTCAAAATTTACAAACTTTACATTACATGTATAAAATATACATATAGGTACGTACTAAAATTACATTGAAGGGATGTATAGTCCCTAACTTAAACTTAAATCTAAGATCTTAGAGATGTATAGTCTCCAAGGGTCCAGAAAAAATAAATAAATATGGAGATGGCCTCCATTGTCAAATAAATATAAATTCCATAGATGTCGACAGTCTCAAAATGTCAATAAATAATGAAATACATCATGTATAAAAGCGTTCATTACTACATGTCAATAAGAACATGATGAGGTCTCTCGCTTAAAATGTTTGACTTAGTCATATATTTAAAGCTAATGATTATATTTAAAAGTCCTTGCAAGCATGAACAGACCGGACCCCACAGACAGCACCCGTTCACGAGCGTGACGCGTATTGGTATTTGGATGGCTGAAAAAATCACGGTTATGGCATATATAACGTAGTTGAAAGGAAAACTATCACAGCTAAGTAGTCTGTACAAACTTACGAGTCATAGTCGACTAACTTATGAAATGATTAAAAAACCAATGATTTTTCTCGAGCGGCAGGGGCGTCGGGCGGGCACGTCATACCACAGGCTAGCTAGATGCTAATAAGTCTTAGAAAGAAAAAACGTGTCGGGGCACGCGCAAAGTATAGGGTTCCGAAGTTGACGATGCCCACCAGTGGCGTGCACTCCATACAGACAAAAAGACACTGTCTACCCTACCCCAACGTTATCTAATTTGCTTTATTAAGATACCTAATAGCTTCATTTACATATAAAATATCAGTACATTACGCATTAACTTAAATTCTTAAATTACAAAACAGCTCCATCTATTGGGTCATCATCGTATCCTTTGTACTGTTCTGAACTCGATAGTTACATCCGAAGACAGTCGCAACCCAATTCAATACACTAGCGTCGCTACGCACCTTCAACGTGAAAGACGGACACTATTCTGTCTTCCGTCCGAAAACGTTCTTGCGTGCGTCATCATATTGCCAGTGTGCACGACGACAGCGCCAACTAACGGGAGGCGTATGAACCAAACGCACGCAAGCATACCGGCGGAGTTTAGACATGTCTTTTCGAAGCGCTTGCAGCATTTTGTATACGTATTGTTGTTGTAATATTATTTGACGTTTTTCTATTTATCTTTTTTGTTATTAAATTATATTTCGGCTGAAATGATGTTGTTTGGTTTGTTCTTGTGCTTTGAAAATATTGATACTGAGGAAAGTTTTTTTACAATGAATATTTTGTAAACTGCGATATTTTTTAGTGTATGTGTGCTGTCTATGAACCATTGAAAATGGTGCATTTTCAAAACTTTCTTTTAGCAAGTTTTAATCGAATAAGGCCGGTGTGGGTACAAGATAACCCGAGTTTGAATACGAAATACTAATACTATTCTCGGCCCCCGGGTGCACTGATTATTCTGTTTCGGTACATGGATATTTGTATTGACTTAAGTATACGCCATTATTAATCGAAAAGATGAGAAAATATGCTGAATAGGTACCTATTTGGGAAGTCTAATATTACTTTATATTTTGTTGTCTACCCTGTCTAAAATCTCTGTGCACGCCACTGATGCCCACAGTACCTTTCTAAGACTTATTAGCATCTAGCTAGCTTTTTTTAATCATTTCATAAGTTGGTCGACTATGACTCGTAAGTTTGTACAGCCTACTTACCTGTGATAGTTTTCCTTTCAACTGCGTTATATATGCCACAGCCGTGATTTTTTTTAGCCATCCAAATACCACCATTTAGCTGGCAGAGGGGGGGGGGACACGTGACTCTAACAAAAAATGGCACTTTAAAGCTTAATATTTCACAAACGCATCACTTAATCAAAAAATGGTCTTAACAAACCCACAATATTTTTTAAGACCTATTCAACGATATGCCGCACCATGGGGTGCGCAAGAAAAAAAAATTACATCCCCACTTTACGAGTAGGGGAGGTACCCTATAAAAAAATATATTTCAAAATTTTATTGTACCACTTTGTCAGCGTAACTAATATGTATATTCATGCCAAATTACAGCTTTCTAGAACTAAGCATCTCCGAGCAATAGTGCGGACAGACGGACGGACGGACGGACGGACATGGCGAAACTATAAGGGTTCCTTGTGGACTTCGGAACCCTAAAAAATCGGGTATAATCTAAAGGAATACAAAAAGTTCACCGGGCCAGCTAGTAAAAAATTGAGAACCTCCTCCTTTTTTAAGCCGGTTAAAAGTAAGAAGTGTGTTCAGCTTATCTTAAATGCCTTTATTACTGACAGCTATCGGCCTACATGGCCCGGTTCCTATATCCACGAAACGCCTCGTTTTGCCTACGGACGGTTGATTTTTGACATTTGTTCCGTAGAGAATCTGTCAAATTTTAACCGTCCGTAGGCAAAACGAGGCGTTGTTTGGATATAGGAACCGGGCGTCAAAAAGTTCGGTATCTTTACCTCCAGCATCTATTTATGTTATTTAATAAAAAGGCATGTTTATTTGTCAGAATGCATACAGATTTTTTCAAGAAACATATCTATGACACTTAGTGCAAATGACAGATCAATAAAAAAAATGTTCTGTATTCTTATCGCCTTGTAAAAGCTTCCGTTCGTAGAACTTAACTGCGCTTCGGAGCTTTCGAGCTTTGGTCACTTCCTGTCCCGTTTAGGAAGTAATGCCGATACGTGCATAATGATAGGGTTGTCACCAACTGTGGATGGGTTTTTAAAAAATCATAACAAATAAGTAGAGAAATATATATATATATATATTTATATGTTTATTATATGTATATTATATGTATTGTTTTGTATATATTTTTATGTTTGTTCTTTGATTTGTTTGCATTTCTTTTATTCATTGTATGTAATAGGGATGACGACAGGGTGAAGAAATCAAAATTCTAATTAGTCCGTCAGTCAGTTAATAAAAAAATATTAGACACGTATTTTTTGTTTTATCACATTAACATAGTATGACTAAGTTAAAACGCATTAAAGTTGCACAGTGGGGGCTAACTACGTCACCATTAGTTTAAATCGTACCTAACCGTGACGTCACGCGACATTTCAACTCAATATACCTCCGTATAAGTTTGATTGCGTGAAAAAAGAAAAAATACGTGTCCAATACTTTTCAATAATCTTCATGATAGACTAAGAAATAAAAAGTTGTCGTCATCCCTATTCTTATGTGCACCACCTGCCTAGTTTTACGTTTTTTTTCACACATTCCACTACCCAAAGGTTGTCTGGAAGAGATCGCTATTTAGCGATAAGACCGCCTGTTGTCACCCTTCTTCTTTGTTTATTGTATTTACTTGTGTAATTGTTTTTTTGGTGTTCAATAAAGTGTATTTGTATTGTATTGTAGAGTTTTTTTTAATATAGGTAAGTCACACTACATATATCTATCTATATAATATATAATAAGTCTGTAGAAGAAGTCGCGTCTGAAACTTGAAAATTAAAAGAAATTATCAAGTCGAGAGGAAAATTGCAGAAAAATTGACTGTATGTATGTCCGGATTTAACTTGAAAACTACTGGACGGATTGCAGCAAAATTTGGTATTGGGGTAGTTTATAACTCTGGTCAACATATAGGCTACTTTTTATCCCGGAAAAAATCATAGTTCCCGCGGGAATGCTATAAACGAATTCCACGCGGACGAAGTCGCGGGCAGAAGCTAGTAAAATATAAATACATGTAATAACATAAATAAAGGCTGTAATTGACCGACACCGAGCGAAGCGAGCAAAACGTTTCCGTTTGATCTTGGGCAGGGCGCGCTTGGGCTTAGAATGCTTTCTAATATATAATATACCTAATACTAATTACCTGCTTATATGGAAAGTTACGTTGTGACATCTAAAATGTACCCACTAATTTAAATCCTCAAAAATACATATCCAGAAACCATACTTTGAATTCAAAGAAAAATAACTAGAAACACCCATTTTTTTTATAAAAAGTACCCATTTTGAACTACTTAGGTACTTAAATAATGTTCTTTCTTAGTAAAATAACTTTCGAACAAATTCTATTCAACACAGGTACAGCCGCGCTGAGGAATATGAATTTTCAGAGTTAACTGATAAAGTTATATTTTTAATCCCAAGTGCGTCAACCCTGCCGCCGCGCTTCGTTATCAATTCTAATGCGGTCATATTGCTATTTCGTCCGTCGGCCACTTCCCACATACTAAACTACTTAACACAATAACCATTTGAACATCGAAATACCATAACGTATAAGGAAGGAATACCATTTTAGGTGAGGACACGCGTCTTCCGGTTGCTATGGCGGTTAAAAGATGTTTTGTTTTCATCGCATCAGAAGCACCGAACGTATATTATCTTCGACGATAGGTTTGGCTCAGTCGGTAGTGACCCTGCCCACTGTTCCGACTGTCGCGGGTTCGAATCTCGCTCGGGGCAAACTTTGTGTGATGAGCACAAATGTTTGTACTCGAGTCATGGATGTTTATATGTATGTATTTCTCTATATAAGTATTTATATCGTTATCTAGCACCCATAGCTAATGGCGGCGCGGTTTTTCTGATAGCAACCCAAGTAGCAAACAAGAATAGTGATTAAATCTTACATATCTTAACTTTGTCTTAAATCAGAATTAGCTAATAAAAAAAAGACTCCGTTAAGTAATTTTAGTCTTTAAAACTAAATAGTTTTAAGCTACCGCTACTTTAGCAAGTTAAGAATACCTAAATCCTAGTTAAGTATTTTAAAAACCATTTAGTATTAAGTGCGTCCACACTTAAGTCTAAAAATGATTCTTTTACTCTACTCAGATTATTTCAAGACTCACTAAAGACTCAATGGTATAATCAAAGTATCAGTTTAGAATTGCTAAGTAAAAATTGAATCTGTAGACAAACTTAGATGATCGTAACACTATAAGTTCTAGAAATTGCTTTTGTGAAGAATATTTTATTCTTTTATCCCTAAATTTAATAAGCTTTAAGTAAAAATAAGCTTAACGGGACGCTTTTCGACAAAATAAACCAAGTGAAAGATGGATGAAATTAAAAAAAAACTACTTCAAAAAAATTGGTTTTCATCATTCGGCGTGTTGCGAAATATAGAAAACTAGCTTTTCCCCGCAACTTCGTATGCGCAGAAATATTAAAATGAAAAATCCCGTTTTTTTACCGTTCCCGTGGAAATTTCGCAAACTCCTTTCTTAGCGTATGCCTACGTCATAACATCTACCTGCATGCCAAATTTCAGCCCGATCCGACCAGTGGTTTGGGCTGTGCGTTGTTAGATCACTATGTCAGTCAGTCAGTCAGTCACCTTTGAGTTTTATATATTTAGATTAACCTCAAATTGTGTGCGGTGCAAGTGATCAGTGCTTCAAATATGTTAACAGTGCGACATCTTGGAGTGAGATTTCAGTGTCTATTACCCAGTAGCTATTAAAAATAGATCACGAGAGAGTAGAGGATACTTAAAGCGTCAAATTTGGAAATGGAAGTAGCGGACAGCAGTGATTCTGATTCCACGGCAATTTACGATCTGGGGGCACGGCAGTGCCCCTGCCAAGACGAATCAACGGAAGCGTAGGGCATTATATCTACCTTGTCTTGAAACGTTTTGTCGTATTTTCGTAGATTCGGTCTGGCAATTGCTAGAATATTTTTTTTTAGTATGGAAATATGGATATTTTTTTTGTATTTGGCCAATTAGCTGAATAAGTGATTGAATCCATAAATAAAAAAATAATAGGATAAAAAGTAGCCTATGTCCTTTCCCGGGACTCCAACTATCTTCATGTCAAATTTCATCCAAATCGGTCCAGCGGTTGAAGCGTGAAGAGTTAACAGACAGACAGACAGACACACACGAGTTACTTTTGCTTTTATAATATTACTAGCTTCTGCCCGCGTAGAATTTGGTTATCGGGTTTCCGCGGGAACTAGATATGCGTTTTTCCGGGATAAAAAGTAGCCTATGTCCTTTCCCGGGACTCCAACTATCTCCATCGCAAATTTCATCCTAATCGGTCCAGCGGTTGAAGCGTGAGGTAACAGACATACAGAAAGACAGACAGAGTTACTTTCGCATTCATAATATTAATATAGATGTATAACCTAGTAAAACTTTAGATTTTATTAATATCTAAAACTAGCCGATGCGTGCGACTTCGTCCCGCGTAGACGTAGAATTTGCGTTTCCGATGATTACCTACACATAATAGACGGTTAGTTATATTGAAAGTATTGAAAAACTCATTTGACCCGTGAAAAACCCGTTCCCGTGGAAATATCGGGATAAAAAAAGTGTTATTTCCCGGTTCTCAAACTATATAAAACTATCTCCATACCGAATTTCATCATAATCGTTCCAGCCATTTTGTCATAAAGAAAGGACAAAGAAACAAAATTTTCCTTTCTTTTCTTTAAAACATCTTATCTCATCAGCTAATTGGCAAAATTGATAAAAAAAAACACTAAACGATTATAGCCATGCGTTTGAAACTATGTATAATAAAGGTACTCTATAGTCATAATATAACTACTCAACATTTCGACTTTCTAGCACTATCCATGACGAATCTTTAAAGGTACCTATGAAAATACGATTAACCTGTTGTCTACCGCCTATTGTCAAAAAGATTATGTAAAATAAACTTAATTACTTAGTTATTAAAGTATATTCGCTCGACGCGGTATCGCGTCAACGGTAGACAACGGATTAAAGGCTTTGAGAAAAGGTAGGTGTGCCCAGCGCTTCTGTTGACTCGTCTTGGCGGGAGCACTAGCGTGCCCCCAGGCATCCCATGAAAAACATTTTACCTATCTAAAATGATACGTAGGTAATGTGTCGCCTCTTAGATACTTACTGCCTAAATATTGCTTGCACTGTACAAAATTTTAAAGATATCATTGAGAACAAGCGTGTCGTTCAAAAAGTCAAAATGTGGGGCTTGGTCGTTTCGTTACTCAATTTTAAGCACAAAATTCACGCCTGGTTAGCTTTCTGTTGATAAACCGCTATGAGTGTTTGCGTCACTGTCACTAAACGGCCTGGCCCTACATTTTGACTTTTTGAACGACACAGCTTGGCTCCCCATGAGATCTTATATAACTTCTTCGCAGCGCAAGCAATGTAGTATACTCGTATTAGTAGGTACTCGCTTTGGCATGACATTACATAAAAATGTTTTTTGTGGGATGGTTCTTCTTGCATAAACAATACCGTAATTTTGACGGTAAATTGTATAAACTAAATCAAAGTAAAGATTATTTAAAGTCCATTAAGAATTAACTAGACCTACACTAATTCGGTTTTTAGTATAAGTTAAGTATCATTTCTCTAAACCGGTACTACTTCAAATGCAATTTGTCTATACTTTATCTAAAGTAACCTTACAAAATCAGTATTGTCTAAAGTCATACTTCGTTAAGAATAGTAAGACTTAACGCCATTTTGCACTTTAAGTTAGAAAAAATATTGAAAAATTCCGACGCTAAATCATAAAAAACAAAGTACATTGAAGTTAGATTTTTGTTTTAACATGTTAGTGTTGTGTTAGTGTTTGTGTTATACCTCCAACGTATACGGAAAAGTAGTATTCTGCGCTGTATGTAAGTAAAATTTTCATTTAGCAACAAAATATTCCAAATATTTAGTGCTTATTTTCCAGTATTTTGTAAGCCCGTCTGTTTTATAGCACTTTCGATCAATTTTACACGATAAACAATCATGCGTTATAGTTTTCAAGTACCAATAGGGACATAAAACGGTATTTTACAAACGTAAAAAATAGTTAGTTAATCGCCATTTCGATAAACCTACAATGAATTCTCTTTTAAGTAAAAGAGTTCGCCATGTTTTCTAAAATAACAATTCCATAAGTAAAAAAAGTTTTAAAATTTTCTTTGTTAAGAGATGATCGAATTAGTACAACTCGGTGTTAATAGTATTAAGTAAGTATTAAAGATATCTTTAAGCTTATTTTTTTGTATTAAGTCAACCTTAAAGATATCTTGAAATCGAAGTTAAGAGATCTGTTAAGCCCTCAGTCTTAAGTAGGGTTAAAGTCTGTCTAAAGAGTAGTATTAACTCTTTCTTAAAATTGACTTAAATACTGTGCCCACTTTGTCTTAACACAGTCTTGGAGATATCTTCAAGATATCTTGAGGGACATAATAGTTTTAGTCAAGACAACTGATAGAATTAGTAAAATTTTCTTAAAGATATCTATAATTCCTTTTTAAGACACTTGATTGCTACTTGGGAAATGCGATCCGGAATGGAAAAAACCAGCGCCTTGATTCACGCTAGAAACAGGCGCGGCGCGGAGGCGGCGTGTGTGGTATCGTATCGATAATCGGCTGTGTTTCGGAAAGGAAAATTTCTAATATATATTATTTTTACTTATTATTAAAAATTCAGCGTTCTGCGCTTTATACTACGCCGCGCGCCTTCTATAAGTTGTGTCATGCCACGTCATGCTATTTACCAGAGGACGAGCTGGGGAAAAAGTGTTCCGAGTGGTTGTAATAGGGGTGGCTTTAGCCAATAGACCACCACGGCTTGTAAAATAATATCCGGATGAAATTTGAGGAGCAAAGATAGCTAATTGTAATAAGTAAGTACTTAGTTACTTAATTTACCTGCTTAATGAGACGTAAATGGGCAGCGTTGCCATTCTTCACCTGTAAGCAGAATTGAAAGTGTTATATTAATCCTGAGTTGCAATGGCCCAGAATACGCAAAACTCGCGACTTAGATGGCGCTACAAACGCTTGACCCAAATCAAAACCCAAACACTGCAGCTGTCAAATTTTTACGAGTTTTTTTTGTTGAAAATTTCAAGTAGATTTGTTTGAAATTGTTAAATATTGACCGCAATTTTAATTTTGGTTCAGTTATTTGTGATGAAAATGAAGACATCCCAATGCAATTAAGTATACCTGCCCCAGATACATACCAAGTCTTTCGGAAATACGTGTCGTCCGTTCTCATTGCATCCTGGAAGTGCACAGCGCGGCATTTTTTAATAATTTAAGTAAAACCAATAACAACAAATGCGAAAAAATAATAACAAAACAAAAAAATAATAACAAATGCGGCTCCATGGTGGAAGCGAATGGCCATCACGCGTTGAGTTGTTGTCGTTGTTCTGGAAGGTTTCCGCGCCACCACGCTCTCAATGACATAGTGAGGAGGGCTTTGATATCCGCCAGCATCCCTTGCGTTCTGGAGCCTCCGGGCCTCTGCCGCACCGACGGCAAAAGGCCGGACGGCTTAACTTTAGTGCCGTGGCAGAAAGGAAAGTGTCTGCTGTGGGACGCCACGTGCGTTAGTACTTTCGCCGCCTCACACCTCAGTCGGACTGTGCGCACAGCTGGTGCCGCGGCGGAGTTTGCTGCGGTAAAAAAACGGGAAAAGTATTCTGCACTGGGCAGTAACTACTTTTTTGTACCACTCGCTTTTGAGGCTACTGGGTGCTGGGGGTCGGAGGCTATTGCCTTCGTTCGGGAAGTGGGACGTCGCATTAGGGAGAGGGGGTCTGACGCCCGCGCAGGTACGTACCTGGTGCAAAGGCTATCCGTCGCCATTCAACGTGGTAACGCGGCCAGTGTGATGGGTACCTTCGCTCCAGGTACAACTCGAGGGGGCCTTTTCGAGTAGGCTTAAGCTATTATTATTATTATTATTTTCTCTTTTTACTATTGTATTTTTTTTTCTTTTATAAGTGTGTTATAATTATGTCTTTCTAAATTGTGAAATATAATAAATAAATCTTTTTCTTTTATAACAACAAATATTTCTCTATGTAATTGACAGATGGTTTGGGTCTAGCGATTGCAGCGCTCCTAGTGGCCAAATTATGCAGATTTCTTGTCTTTGAATCTGGCTCGCACCTCTGAGTTTACTTATGTTCGTTTTTTTTTGTTCGAAATTCAATTTGAGTTTGGCTCAGATATGAGACCTAGCTAGATCAGTTTGTCGGCCCCCCGTAAACACCGCCCTACGAGTATATTCCAAATGTCGTCCAAACCGTAAGAGCCGTTTCCGAGATCGCTTGAATAAATAAATAAACAGAGAAATATACAAGATTAGCACGTTAAAAAGTATTAATTAACCAGTTCATTGTAGGTGCTACTAGATTCCACTGGATTTCCAGGACCAGCATGACGAGCACGGTCCTCGCTCTATTTTGTTGGAGGCCTATTCGAGCGAACCTTGGCAGGCAGTAACGTCTATTCTTTCAACTGAAATGATGACGATGATTGTACTTCAATTGTATTATGTAGTCATTTTCAACCAGCTCGTAACTTTGTGCTTAATTAACAATATCGAGTTTAACGCCATTGTTCTTATTTCAATTTGGGCGCTGTCTTGCCCCGGATGCGGTTGTCTTTGACCAGCACCATAAACAATAAACCGATTCGATAAGCGCTTCACCCTATTGTTTAAATTCGTAGAACCATAAACTATTAGGTAGGTATTTTGTTTTTATTTTGTTACGTAACACTGAAACCGCTAAACATCCCACTGCTGGGTATAGGCTAGGCTTCTCATCTCACGATGGTCTGACCAATACCTAGGTATACCTATAGTCATCACCACGTGGGTATAGAATAAAAATGTTCGAACAGAAATTTAAGGTCTAAGCAGTCGGAATTGTTTTTTTTTACATAATAGCTTGCTACCTATTTGAAACTTTCTAGGTAGAATTCTGAAGACTGACCTTATTGAAGCGACAAGACTGTAATAATTTGATTTTTAATGATGGCCTGTGAAATCGATCCACTTATTTAGGGTGGAATTTAACACTGAAAGCTTTAGACTGCGCAAACATAACGCACCCTTATTTGCTGTGGGTGGGGTCATAAAATGTGTCGATAATATAAATAAGGTAAAAGCAGTAATAATAGTAGCCTATTATGAGTCAGTTTTGGGTTTCAAAGTATGAGAAAGTATATTTTGAACCACATACCTAGGTCTACAGCTGTCAGGCCCACTTTAATAAATACTTGCTTTCTACCCTAGACTTAATCTGCGCGGAATTCCATACAAACATAAATCCCCTTTTCGTCACCTCTCGACTTAATTTCATCTAAATCCGTACAGTAGTATAAACCTGAGAACAGACAATGAGATAGACAGACAGGGCTACTTTCATATTTAGTTATTAAAGTAGGTTCCTAAAGTTTCCTTACTTTAAAAACTTACCGCATCAAAAACTTTAGTTCCTTCAGAACAAACATTCAGTGAATACACAAAATTGTCACAAACAAAGGTCCACAATAGTCCATTGCTAAAAAAAAATATTTAAGAAAAAAGCCCGCGAAATTATTTCCCGCTCTTTTTTACGTCACTCGCGGCCCGCGTCACTCGTTACTCTATGGACAAAACAAAAATGGCTGTCGAGCGCAATGTGCGTTATTTTTAAAGAACTCTGCATGGGGTTGCGGTTATGCCACTGCAAACTTATCCGAGACGGTGATCAAATATGGTACTAAAGTGGTTACATACAAATTTTACGCTAGTGATTGATAGTGGCGACACTTTGGGATGCTTGAGTAAGTTTGTGGTGCTATAATTTGGGGTAACAAGTGGAATTATAGGATCCGCGCATGCGTGGTGGTCTCGCTGTCTAAGTACGCAAATAAGTACCTAAGCGGTGGATAGAAATAACGATTTCGCGTGGGGTTAGTACTTGCCATTAGGAGAAACTTATACTCAGTAGTAGTAGAATACTACACAAACCCTTTATAAAAAATACAGTCTTATTTTCTTCGTTGTACTTACGTACAACCTACGACCTACCTAACGTACCTACGGTCTGAGTGGCGCGCCTTGGAGGTAGCCTAGGCCAGCAGTAGACGTCTTCCGGCTGAAATGATGATGATGATGACTTGTAGGTGTATACAACCGTGCCAAGTCAGGCCAGACAACTAAGCATATACTTTACAATGAAAATAAAATATCCAAATGAAAATAATTTAAATGATAACTTAGATACATAATTCTCTATCTACTTAACTATGATACTTCACGGTCACATAACTTGAATCGGACGGGAGGAAGCGCGCTCAGCCGAGCGCAGCGGACCTTATGGGCCCGCTCCTTATTCCAAAGAATCTTAAGCACTCTTTTAAAATCCGGTACATAAGCCCTTTGAATCACACGGCTCGAAAGTACAAGAGAAACAAAAATTATTCGTTCTACGTGGAGTCTCCTGTGACATGTCGGCACCGCCACCTGTCTTAGATATTATGCTTGAGTGGTACCCCTACCAGGGTCACAGAATAAGTAATATTATGCTTCAGTGGTAGGTACCCCTACCAGGGTCACAGAATAAGTAATAGTCCAGGGTCTATATTCGAAGTCTTTAAATAAGGATCTCGCTCTTTTCTATAGGATCGCTAACGCGTCGCGTGAACTTTAAGCAGCTAGATTTAAAGTTCAACTTGACGCGTGAGCGATCCTATAGGGAACAGGGAGATCCCTATTTAAGACTTCGCGTAGAGCCCCAGGGCATAAGGTGACCAGCGTAATAGGACGAGGGCGTGAAAGTTAACGCCAGAACTCTGAAGGCCCTTGTTGCTATGGGTTCAGGAATTCCCACTGTGCATCAATGCAACGTTTGCAAATATCCATCAAATTTTTATAATTTACTAGCCGTTGCCCGCGACTTCGTCCCTCGTAGACATAGAATTTGCTTTACCCTATAATACTATACATATAGCTAGTTATAGTTAGTATAGAAGTATTTAAAAAACTGGTTTGACCCGTGGAAAACCCGTTCTCGAGAAAATATCGGGATAAAAAGTATACCAAATTTCATTCAAATCGGTCCAGTCCTTATGACGTGAAGGAGCGACAAAGAAACAAACATAGTCACTATAATATTAGTATGGGAGTATGGATGGGCCATTATAATTTATAAGGGTACTGAAGTACCTCTAGGTACCTACCTAATTAAATGTAAATTCAATTAGGCATAGTTAGGTACCGTAAAAAGAGGATAAGGTCAAAGGTCATCGTGATTGTTTTTATTTCAATAGTGTTTTAAAAAATGACGTTTTATCTAGCTGCTATTACGGCAATTTCACATTTTCGTAACACTTTTCAGGTCTATCAAGAATACAAGTCAGGTCGTGACAGTAGCAATCATCGCGCGGTGGATCTGAAATAAAATAAGACAAAAATTTAAGCAGTTAATTCATATTATATACATACAATACATACTTGCGCTTGAAGCGTGAAGAGGCAACATTACCTCTTCACGCTTCAACCGCTGGACCGATTTGGATGAAATTTGTTATGGAGATAGTTGGAGTCCCAAGAAAAAGGACATAGGGTAATTTATAACGCATAAGTAGTTCCCCGCGAGCATGCGATAACCGCGAATTCCGTGCGGGCGAAGTCGCGGGCAGAAGCTATAGTTCCCAATGATTCACAAAGTAGGAACCACTTTGCTATGGTCGTATAAATCTTTCTTTTCTTTTCTTTATCTACCTGGAATGTGAACCTACCCGTGCTTGGAATTGTGAGGAAAGGTAGGAGTGGTGCAAGGAAGACGTCTGTCTTCTGGCACGGCAACATTCACGGCTACACCCACAGCTTATCTCCCTCTGTCTACGCGGTGTCATTTTCCTTTTAAATTTGCTCCATTTCATCATCATAATTTATGACATGCACTGCTGGAAATGGGCCTTCCCCAAGGCTCGCCACTCAAACTGGTCTTGTGCCAATCGCATCCACCGTAGGTATTCTTCCGACCTTCACCATTTCCTCCACTTACCTTCAGTCAAATCGTCGTTATAATAGATCAAAATGGCGGGAATATGGATGTTCTCCGGCAGCAGTACGTCGGAAAACCGGTCTCTCTCGTCCGGGATGCCGTTCTCTGAGAGTGTACGGTTGTAGTAGACGGTGCGTCCAAGATACCGCCAAGTGTAGGACAGCATATGGGTATTGTGCGGGAGGTAGCGCATCATTATCTCGTAGATTGTCTCCTCTGAACAGACCTCGAGGGTCACTGTGGATCCTGTAAGTCGTTAGTAGTAATGTAGGTCCGGTCCTTCACACTTCAACTGAAGACTTCTGTATTTTTTTCGGAAAAAATCAACAAAGAGCGATGTTAATCAGTTAAGAGTCAATGCCACCCTAAACGACGCTGCCATTCCAAAACTTTCCGGTCCTTACCGGTCTCTCGATGTGAAATCGATTTTATTAAGTATGAAGGTTGCTAATTGCTGGTGCCAGTGACAGATGTGGATATATCTTCCGGATCTCATCACATGTTATGAAATTAAACTGTTTTCGAGGGATCGAAAATATATCTACGTAGGTAATCCACCACCACAGCTTATTTCGCGTCCCACTGCAGGGCACAGACCTCCTCCCTCGCATCACAAGGATTAGGGCTGTGCTGTAGTCACCACGCGGGCGCATTGAAGTACGGATTGGGGACTTCACACATATCCTTGAATTACTTCGCAGATGCGTGCAGGTTTCCTCGCTATGTTTTCCTTCACCGAAAAAGCTCAGTGGTAAATGCAAATTTAAATTTGCACATAAGTAAACTTTGAGGTGCGAGCCGGATTCGATCCCCCAACCCTCTGCATGCTAGGCGGAGGTCGAACACCGAGGCTGACCACACCACGGCATCGTTCACCGAGTATTTCTCATGACATGACGAAAGCTAAAACATCCGTCAAAATTTGACTTTTAATCAGCTTAAAAGTCGACGAAGCTTACCGGTAATAGTATTAGTGATCCTAATCGGCCTGGTCCTCGCAGTAGCCTTGCCGACGACGATTTTCTCGTCTATCCACCAAGGTTTCTCATACGGGCGCCACCTTGTCGACGGCACCACCGGCTCGGAGATGCCGTGGCCGTGCTGGCGGAAGCTGGTGGTGGCGCCGACGACTGGGTGGGTGTACTGCACCCAGTCCTCACCGCGGAACCAGTGGGAGACATCTTTTCCGGCGTACGCGAGGATTGTCATCGCTAGCTGTTAGAACAGCGAGTTAGTCTTCGAGAAAAATAAACCATTTCAACATCGTGTTTGACTAAAAGTCGCCCCATACCTCATAATAAGTTCCGAGCGAGAAAGGTTTTGTAATCTCGGCCGAGAACGAGACCAGTATTTAAAAAAACCGGCCAAGTGCGAGTCGGACTCGCGCACCGAGGGTTCCGTACAAACCTGTAAGGTTTACAAAGTTCGTTCTTTACGACAATCGAGTCATAACTATGGTATTTTTATTGCAAAATGAAATTCATAACATTACAATGGGGAAAGATGGAGTAGCATAAATTTAAGACAAAGATCTTAAAAAATATATATTTTGTAATGTAACTAAAAATTTAAGGTTTTCGGAATTTTTCCTTTATGTGTGCTATAAAACGTTGCTTCATGCCAAATTTCAAGATTCTAGGTCGACTGGAAGTACCCTTTAGGTTTTGATTCCCTTGCGAGTACTTGCGAGTTTCAAAATATGCAGCTTAAATTGCTGTTTCTTTTGATTGCGTTGACATAGAAGTTTGATTTTGTTACAGCTTAAAGGTATTATAGACCTGAGTATTTGGTATGAATTTCAATTTAATACCTCTACGCGTTTATGAGGAAATGGGTAGTAAGGTTAAAATTATTAAAAAAATATATATTATGTGATGTAACTAAAAATTTATGGTTTTCGTAATTTTTCCTTTATCTATGCTATAAGACGTTGCTTCGTACCAAATTTCAAGATTCTGAGTTCACGGGAAGCACCCTGTAGGTTTTGATTCCCTTGCAAGTGTCGAAAATTTGCGGCATAAACGGCTGTATCTTTTGATTGCGTTGGCTTAGAAGTTTGATTTTTTCACAGCTTCAAGGGACAGTAGACCTGAGTAATTGATATAAATTTCAGCTTCATACCTCCACGCGTTCCTGAGAAAAAGGGTCTTGACAGACGGACGGACAGACGGACAACAAAGTGATCCTATAAGGGTTCCGTTTTTTCTTGCTAAAATTGCTGTTTCTTTTGATTGCGTTGACATAGAAGTTTGATTTTGTTACAGCTTAAAGGTATTATAGACCTGAGTATTTGGTATGAATTTCAATTTAATACCTCTACGCGTTTATGAGGAAATGGGTAGTAAGGTTAAAATTATTAAAAAAAAAAATATTATGTGATGTAACTAAAAATTTATGGTTTTCGTAATTTTTCCTTTATCTATGCTATAAGACGTTGCTTCGTACCAAATTTCAAGATTCTGAGTTCACGGGAAGCACCCTGTAGGTTTTGATTCCCTTGCAAGTGTCGAAAATTTGCGGCATAAACGGCTGTATCTTTTGATTGCGTTGGCTTAGAAGTTTGATTTTTTCACAGCTTCAAGGGACAGTAGACCTGAGTAATTGATATAAATTTCAGCTTCATACCTCCACGCGTTCCTGAGAAAAAGGGTCTTGACAGACGGACGGACAGACGGACAACAAAGTGATCCTATAAGGGTTCCGTTTTTTCCTTTTGAGGTACGGAACCCTAAAAATAAATCGATTGAGGCTGGGACTGGCGTGCCAGTAGTGGGGGCAAGATTAGCTCAGTAGTTGGAAGCCATCCACATAAATTGGACCTTAGTATCTATATATACAAAACTCAAAGGTGACTGACATAGTGATCTATCAACGCACAGCCCAAACCACTGGACGGATCGGGCTGAAATTTGGCATGCAGGTAGATGTTATGACGTAGGCATCCGCTAAGAAAGGATTTCCCGAAATTCCCACGGGAACGAGAAAAAACGGGATTTTTCATTTTAATATTTCTGCGCATACTAAGTTGCGGGGAAAAGCTAGTTCTATACATAAACCTACCCGTTTCTTATCGCAATAGAAGAACCCCTGTTTAAAACAAGGGCAGTACTCCACGCAGTCGTCAGCGCAGTACCAGTTCTTGACAGCACAGGAGCAGGTCTTAGTGCAGGTGCAGAGGCGGAACTGACGCTGCAGCCAGGCTGTCAGATCCAGGACCTTGCCGTTCAGGGAAACCCAGCAGTCTGTGGCCTTGTTGTGAACCGCGACCTCGGCTGGAGTGTACCATTGTTGTTTTGTGTAAATCATTGTGTTTAAAATATTTGACAGGTGACAGCTTTGATGTTTCACGTCGTATGAGCGTCGATAAGGCGTCGATGAATTACAACTTTATATTTCTACTCTTTGGTACCTAATAGGACTTTTTGCCAAGTAAGGTATGAGTTCTTTTATTTTATTTTTGGGACAAGAATACGCAAAGCTCGACTTAGATGGCGCTGCAAACGCGTGACCCAAACCAAAACCCAAACACTGCAGCTCTCAAATTTTTACAGGTTTTCTTTCTTAAAATTTTAAGTAGATTTGTTAAAAATTGTTAAATATTAACCGCAATTTTAATTTTGGTTCAGTTATTTGTGATGAAAATGAAGGCATCCCAATTTCGGAAAATACGTGTCGTCCGTTCTCATTGCATCCTGGAACTGCACAGCGCAGCATTTTTTAATAATTACAGTAAAACCAATAACAACAAGTATTTCTCTATGTAATTGACAGATGGTTTGGGTCAAGCGATTGCAGCGCCATCTAAGTATAGCTTTACGTATTCTTGTCCATTATCAAAAAAAATAATAAAAGATCTCATACCTTACTTGGCAAAAAGTCCTATTAGGTACCAAACCAAATTATGCAGATTTCTTGTCTATTAATAAAACCAGGAGATTACTAACCAACATAATTATATTCAATATCAATATCAGATTACATCAGTAATTTTATCTAATAATGTAATTTTAGCTCGATATCAAAGTACAAAAGGATGTAGACATGATAGGTACCTACTTGAAAATAGGTAGATTTGTATTTGTATTTATTTATTGCATTATGTTGTACGGATAAGATCTTAATAGTTATGAGTTAGTCTCTAGATAGGTAATCTGTCTGTGAGAAAATATACAAATGACACAGTAATATTTTGATAAATAGGAAATTTTAACTAACCTTAGGCAGTGAGTAAGCCACAATGTTTGGCGACAAATATCGTTATTGGCAATTGGTGGAGTTCGCCAATATGTACCTAAACGCTTTTACACCTTACTCTACATATAGTAATAATAAGGTCCAGTGTACACTACACATAAGAGTGGCTCAACTGTAACTAAACATTATTATTGCAATTTAACTAACTTGGTTACATTGTGAGCATATACTTCAATTTCATTTCAAAGGTAAATTTCAATTTATTTCATTCTATTGGGTGGCAAACAAACAAGGAAATTATATAGACTGACAATCTCCTTACAATCCTTGCATTGCGGCGTACATACGTCGGAAAGGCTCTGTATTATGAGCAATATCCAGGGGATGCTTAAAATTTCCATACTACTACTCATCATCATCATCATCATTTCAGCCAAAAGACTTCCACTGCTGGACATAGGCCTCCCCCAAGGCTCGCCACTCAGACCGGTCCTGTGCTACTTGCTTCCACCGGTTTCCCGCGACCTTCACGAGGTTGTCGCTCCATCTTGTTGGAGGCCTACCGACAGCTCGTCTCCCGGTTCGCGGACGCCACTCGAGAACTTTCCGGCCCCATCGGCCATCAGTCCTGCGAGCAATTTGCCCCGCCCACTGCCACTTAAGGCTCACAATACTACTACTACTTCGACTATTTGCGTCCCACTGCTGGGCCTGTGCCTCCTCTCATCACGAGAGGGTTTGGGCTATAGTCCCCACGCGGGCCCAGTGCGGATTGGGGACTTCACACACATCTTTGAATGAATTCGCAGATGCGTGCAGGTTTCCTCACGATGTTTTCCTTCACCGAAAAGCACAGTGGTTAATTCAAATTGAATTTCGCGCATAAGTAAACTTAGAGGTATGAGCTGGAATCGAATCCCCGACCCTCTGCATGAGAGGCGGTAGGTCGAACCACTAGGCCACCACGGCTTAAATTTCCATAAGTAGCCAGTATTATAAATTGATGATTTGGGGCACCCCTTGGATATTGATCATGAGACTTAAAATTTTCATACAGGCTACCTAGGCAGCGACATCTATTATCGCATTTAACACTTATTTCGGTGTACGCTGATTTGTATGAGGGTTGTCAGTCTAGGTTTACTTTACTTTTTCATTTGAGACAGCGGCGCTACATTGACATGGCATTGAGATTGAACGCGGTCTTCCAAACTTTATTTGATAATTCTTTTCTCATGTGCGAACTCTCATAAAATATTTCAGCAGTCACCGGAAGCTTCATTAAGCCTGGCTTCATTCAAGCATAGTTGATGGACACCTGGTCATTAAATATGGCCGCTGAGCTGTCATTCCACACAGAAACGTCATTTTGTCCTATAGTAAAATATTATGGAGTGTGGAATGTGTCTTGGTAAGGAGCGCAATCTTATATAGCGAAACAGTTGAAAACGTGTCCAGCGAATTTGATAAGCAACATAACAAAACACACTCTCCTCACAACCGTTTTCGCTGCGTTTTCGCCTCAGTAGCGCCATCTGAAGGCGCTACTGCAGACTGTCCGCCTAGGTGGCTTGACCTTTTTGGCGACCGCAGTGCCCCCAACCTACCCGATTTGGTGTCCACTTTTGGAACTATAAAGATTGCGCTCCTTTACTTCAACCCTCCATAGTAAAATATGTGCTCATTGATCTATTATAAGTAAGGATTCACAATCAGCCGGAGAAAAATGGCCCCGTCAGAACGGGTGCCCGAACAGGCGTTATTAGCATATTGGAACGTATTTTCTAATGTCAGTTTGCTCCATATATTTTGACATATTTTGTTAGGCACTGTTCGTCCATATGTTATTACTTATTATAGGTCAATGCGAGCGCTGTTTAGTTAACGGACGGTTTGAATCAATCCACCCTTAAACTCATGACGTGGTAGCGGGCTGGTGAGGTACATGTGACAAGTGCTTGACTATGTCGATCCAGTCCCAACCTCGAGGTTTCTCACCAGCTCGCCCCATCTCTGCTTTGTCCCACGCTCTTCGCTTCTGTGCTTTTGTTAGCTGTTCTTTCTTTTCGGGCTGCTTCGTTGTGTCCGTCTAAAGCAAAAAAGAAAAATATATTTGATTACTGAAAAAATAAAATACAAACTTTTGATATACCCAGTGTCACCCTCACAATCAAGAAGAATGCAAGGACATCTCAACCTTACCTTACTTACCAGCTTAAATCCATCAAGCCCAAGCCGTTTAGGCTACAGAGCATGCCAAAGAAATTATAATACATACATATGCTCGAAAAATATGACCCTCCTACTGGTGCAGTCGGGTTAAAAAAGGGGAAAAGAAGCAGATATAATAGGGATGACGACCGGGTGAAGAAATCGAAATTCTAATTAGTCCATTAGTCAGGTAATAAAAAAAATATTAGACACTTATTTTTTGTTTTAAGAAATTAACAAGGAATGACTAAGTTAAAACGCATTAAAGTTGGAGAGTGGGGGCTAACTACGTCACCGTTAGGTATAAATCGTACCTAACCGTGACGTCACGCGATATTTCAACTCAATATAATCTCCGTATAAGTTTGATTACGTGAAAAAATAAAAAATACGTGTTCAATACTTTTCAATAATCTTTCTGATAGACTAAGAAAAAAAAAGTTGTTGTCATCCCTATTATTATTTTCCCTCGATTTTTCTTAAATTTCTTAACATTGGGGCTTAAGTCTTCAACTTCTATCATTCCACACTTGCAGTCATTGAATACACAGACAATGAAATATCATCATCATAACATTAATAATAATGCATGTTTCCTACCTCCTGGTCCTCTATGACTATTTTCTCTACTCTTGCCACAACAACAGCCTCTTCAGTTTGATCGGCCAATATCTCCGGAACCTTTTCTTTTAAGCATTCAAACAGAGTGTATGTCATTGCACATCCTAACCACTGATCCGCTTCTTCGTTTACTATTGACAGGATTTTGGTTTTTACTGATGGTAATCTGAAAAACAGCAAGATTTATGTACACTATTAATTATTCTCGTTTTAAAAAAGGTCAATCTAAAAACAACACATAAAAAATACACTTACAAGTGTTGGTTGTAGAAGATTTCTAGATTAAAATCAGGCTTTCCAGTTGGATATGTGTCGCTCCATATTATTTCTAATATAAATGACTTCTCGCCATCAATGTACTGAAATGAAAAAAGAAACATCATCTATAAGAATAAGAATAAGAAAGTTTATTTCAGAACATTAAGCTCCATATAAATTGGTTAGTAAACATACTTATAACTACTATCATCATCATCATCATCATTTTAGCCGAAAGACGTCCACTGCTGGACATAGGCCTCCCCCAAGGCTCGCCACTCAGACCGGTCCTGTGCTACTTGCTTCCACCGGTTTCCCGCGACCTTCACGAGGTCGTCGCTCCATCTTGTTGGAGGCCTACCGACAGCTCGTCTCCCGGTTCGCGGGCGCCACTCGAGAACTTTCCGGCCCCATCGGCCATCAGTCCTGCGAGCAATGTGCCCCGCCCACTGCCACTTAAGGCTCGCAATTCTTCGGGCTATGTCGGTGACCCCAGTTCTACTGCGGATATCCTCATTTCTGATTCTATCACGCAGAGAAACCCCGAGCATAGCCCTCTCCATTGCCCTCTGAGTGACTTTGAGCCTTCTTATGAGGCCCATCGTAAGCGCCCACGTCTCGGAACCATAAGTCATCACTGGCAACACACACTGGTCGAAGACTTTCGACTTGAGACACTGCGGTAATTTGGACGAAAAGACACTGCGAAGCTTCCCGAACGCTGCCCAGCCGAGTCGGATTCGACGATTGACCTCTTTCTCGAAGTTGGACCTACCTAACTGGACTAACTACTACTACTATAACTACTATGGCTATTAATAAAAATAGAAGTGAGATATTAAATTACTGTTCACATATATGCTTTTTTTTTCATCTATTTATTTATCTTTTTCGACAGAGAAAACTGTACCTTATATTGATAAGTTTTGGCATTAACTTGCTTGAAGTTCTCATCTCCATCATAAATTGACTTTAACACTTCTATTTCTTCAGCTTGCTGCTCAGCATCGTCAGACATTCTGGAGTTTTGCTATCTGTGGAGAGAGACTTTTTTGTGCAAAATATTACTTTTAAAACTTACTGAAATCATAACATAACCTATAAATAATCGACTTTCAATAACACTCATTTGAAGCGATTATTATGACAACATATTTTATAACAGTATTACCGAGGCCTGCTTAACATTTAATCGTAATAACAATTATGAAAAACTTTCACAGAGAGTTTACCAAGGCAACAACACGAGTACGTACTTACATGCCAAATACCTTATACGAATCCCAGCTTCGTAATATCAGAACAGCAATTAAAAGTATATGGTATATATAATGTTCAAACTAAAGTACCTATTATATTTTTATTTTATCAATATATATCAACGAGTAGAATCCTGAGTAAAATTTGCATTTGCAAAATGAATGACAAACAGCTGACGCAAGACGGTTCAACGTGCCATTGATTGATAGCTGTCGTGAGTCCTAACTGCACATAGGTACTTTAATAAAATGGCAATCACTAACCGTATATAATCATTATAATCAATATACAATTTTCGGAAATAAATATCAATTATAACAAAATATAATAGTTATTCTAACTTCCATGTTTTGTACTGATTTCAATGAAAGTTAAATTGATTCAAAATGTTTTATTTCAGGATAATGTTCATCTCGGACCTCAGATATTAATTGTGACAGTTCCGAGATGTATTTTATTTTGTTCATTTTCCGTTTCTATACGATTTTACGGGTTATAAAAAAGATTCGTAATTTAATTGTTTTATCGTTTGTACAGATTTATTAAAAAAGAAAAAAAAACCAAAATTCTTGATGAATTAAGAATTCCACATTTCATTACGCATGTCTAATGGCAACACGGTTTTTTTGACGTTTTATTTCAAATCGTTGCAGTCAGCGAAATACGTTACGTTATCAAATTAATTTAAATATCACCTGCCTGAAGAACTCGATAACAACTTTGTCATTGATTTCGTGGACTTACTATATTATAACTTCTCATTCTATGGAACCCACTTCGTTGCCGTGAAAATTCAAATGCGTGTAAACTGATAGCAGCCCATTCTTTGTGACTGCTTTCTTTGTTGAAAAATGGAGAACAAGAAGCCCCCAGGTGACTTTAAAGTGCCTACTTTACCTGTGGGTCGCCCTTTGCAGTCCAGTACTAAAGCCAACATTCCGGAAGCCAAAGATCTGGCTTCCACTTCCAAGAATACTCAAGATAAGAAGAATTCATGGGCACTCGCTGACTTCGACCTAGGCCGGCCGCTAGGCAAAGGTAAATTTGGGAATGTTTATTTAGCACGTGAGAAAGAATCTCGATATGTAGTAGCTCTTAAAGTTCTTTTTAAGAGCCAAATCTTAGATGCTGACATCGAACACCAAGTGCGTCGAGAAGTTGAAATCCAGTGTCGGCTACGACACCCGAACATACTGCGTATGTACGGCTATTTCCATGACGAAAAACGGATATATTTAATTTTGGAATACGCGAAACATGGTGCACTTTACCATTTATTGAAGCAGCATGGACGTTTTGACGAAAAAACAAGTGCTATCTACATCAGGGATCTGACGAAAGCGTTAATATATTGCCACGCTAAGAAAGTAATACACCGCGATATCAAGCCTGAGAACATATTGATAGGACATAATGGGCAGTTGAAGATTGCCGATTTCGGCTGGTCCGTACATTCTCCGTCTTCACGAAGAATGACTTTATGTGGAACTTTAGACTACCTGTCTCCTGAAATGATTGAAGGGAAACCCCACAGCTATGCTGTGGATATTTGGAGCCTTGGGGTCTTGTGCTACGAATTACTTGTGGGCTTACCCCCATTTGATGCGAAGCAGACAAATCAGACTTATTTAAAAATTAGGTATGTGATCATCAAGTATCCGGAATATGTATCGCAGAAAGCAAAGGACTTGATGGGTAAATTACTGGTTGTGGCCCCTGAACAAAGGCTGCCTTTAGCTAGTGTGCTGCAGCACCCGTGGATCCTAGAGAATGCTCCAGAAGGTGTCCCTCCACCAATTTTTAGTTCAGAAAATGTAAATCAAAATGAAAAACATGTATCTCATTAAAATTTCTTATTTGCTTGGATAACAAATGAGAGTGCACACAAGGATATCACACCAACTTAAATATGTAAATGAGTCATACACATTTTTTTGTATGAGTCAAGGTTACAAATCTTACCTGTGGATAGCCCAAAGTTAGGGGTTTTAAACAGGGCTTGTAACCGGTTAATTAAAAAAACCTCGAAATAGCCAAATAGGTAATTTGAATTATTTTATACTCTTTATGTGGAACTCCATAGTGTATTTAGGTTATTACTTCGTATTATTTTATAGCCTTATTAAACATGAAATAGTAAACGAAAGAACGATAAGAAAACCGGGTTATTTGTATGGAGGATGTAACCGGTTTCAAGCCCTGGTTTTAAAGCCTAATTTCTTGCTGGGCCTTTACATACATGTACATACAAATCCTCTCTTCTAAGCTGTGTGATAAAAACATAAATTATGCATACCCAAGATGTTAACTATTGCATTGTGCACAGGAAAGAGCCCTGTTTTCGCGTTCTGTGTATGACCCAAATATTTGAATCTGAGAAAATGATATAAATTAAGATTATTTAATTTTGTCCAGTTGATTTTTCTACTTGTCTTGATGATATTATTTAATGTGTTGGTGTTGCAACATATTTATTAAAGTGCTGAATGAATGCTTTGAAAAAAAAAACGAAATTGTGGTAACACTAGTTTAACATATAGTTAAAAATTTTATGCTTTAAGTTTATTATAAAGTCTTAGTTACAAGTAGGTTGTTAACAACATAGTAAAATTCATTCATTACATGCTACTATGCCTGTTTTTTACCCGACTGCGCACCGCAAAGGAGGGTTATGTGTTTACCTGTCTATGTATGTATGTATGTATGTATGTATGTATGTTTGTTCCTTTGTGGCACACTAGAGATCAAACGCGTGGGTCGATTTTAATGAATCATACGTCAATCGATTCGTCTGAATTGCGCGAGTGTCACTGAAGATATGAAATTTATCAAAATTCAAAATGGCGGCTACCAGACGCCATATTGTACAAAATAAAAAAATAAAAGTCAACCAACTATGGCATGTGAGGTATCGTTGAATAGGTATTTAAAAATCATTATTAGGTTTCTTTGACCATTTTTCAGACAAAAGAACCGTTTATGATTTATAACGATTCAAAGTTCCTTTACTAACCACGTAAAGTAGGTACCTACCTATCCACCCAGTAGTACATCCGTTCGAATTAGCAACACAGGAAATAATCTAGACCAACGAGTCTTCAAGCAGGTCACGACGACTATAAAATACTTAATAATAATGTTTTTCATAAATCTCAAACTTCAATCAAGTACGTACGCATGTGCAATGTAGTGTACCAGTAGCGTCATCTATCCGTTGACTTGAAGACTTTTAGTTTCGTTATTACATTTAAAGTGTCAATAGTGTGTGTGATACAGTGAAATATAACCTAATTGATTATAGGTACCAATTAGGTACACTAGTCAGTACTCAGCGCTCGTAAATAAATAAAATAGCTACCTAATACTCTTATGTAGTACCAGTAGCGCCATCTATCGGTTGACTTGAAGAATTTTAATAGGTTCAGGCTTATGTAGCGTTTTGAGCCGGGTTAGGTCTCTAGAGGGATTAATAATCAGTAATTTAGATCATCGCAAGCTACTTAATAATCCCCACGATAGCAACTCTCTCCATGAAATGACAAGATTGCGGAATTTAGGGTCTTATAATCCCTAACTAAAAATAGTAAAATAAAAAAGTTAATTAAAAAAAACAAAAAACCCGACTGCGTAAAAACTAAAAAGAAAAAAACAAGACTACTTAGTTCAGTAGTAGCTAGGATTATGTTAAGTAATTGATTGCTATTGAGGAATCTAAAGATGCCTACAGTCGGGACCCATTTAAAATCTAGGTTAAAATGTTATAAATAATGGGTCCCGATAGTAGGCATCTTTAGATTCCTCAATAGCAATCAATTACTTAACATAATCCTAGCTACTACTGAACTAAGTAGTCTTGTTTTTTTCTTTTTAGTTTTTACGCAGTCGGGTTTTTTGTTTTTTTTAATTAACTTTTTTATTATAAATACCTCTGCCTGTTAGTTTCACTTAGCATGTGGTATAGCTACAATTAAGGTATTAATCAATTATTAGAAGATACTTATTTAGAAGGCTGGCAATAAGTTTGTGGAAACTGCCATTTTGAAGTATTTTAATGAGTAGCTAGCATAATTTGTACTTTCTTTTATGAAATTGGAATAGATAATTTTCTATGTTTAATGATTGGTAAAATTATCATTTATCATAGTAATATATGTAAAATGTACTTTGTGTTCTTAAATGTACAGAAATAATTGTAGTGAGAATTTGAATAGTTCTTAAATCTATTTTATGTTTACTACTATTTCTGATTATATGATTTGAAAGACTTTAAATATGACTGAAAAATTAGACCTACAATCGTGTTTAACTTATAATTAATTTTAAATACATTAATTTACGAAACAAAGTCTATTTTTTCTTCATATAATACAAATCCATGGCATACTTGTCAAATCGTGGATCTTTCTTAACAATACAGTTCCAGTAAATAATTTCACCAATTAAACTAATTATGCTTAAAAAGTACCCAATAGCTAAAGCTATAAATGCACCATAGAGCTTTTTTAAATTCATCAAAGCTTTGATTTCGTTTGATGACGAATCCAGTGCCCTGAAAGGGTACATGGCATCATTTAGCCATTTCTCCACCAGCCCCACCTCCACAGTTCTTCTCATATAAACATCAGCCAGTGGCTTCAAAGGGGAATTTTTATGAAACCCAATAGAGATAGGTATATTTACGACACAATCCGTCATTATGTGTAAGTCTCTTTCGGACTCTAGCTTCACAAGTGCTGTAGCATTTGTAGAGTTCTTAGAATCAATATCCACAGTCGAGTTATTTCGCTTTACACTTAAATATTTCAAATAGTATTCGTTTTCATAGTACGCGTATACTCCCTGCGCCACCTTACCAGCGGCCACGTGAGGGTCGTCAATAGTTTCAAACCGCTCCCCTATCTTTTGTCCTATGTCGTCCAGTGACTCTTGGAAGAAGCGTTTGGTTTCACTACCCCAACCGCCACAGGTTACTTTGCTGTCCACTAGTTCTTTTAGAGTGTCGATCGTGACCCTGGGTGATGGGTTCGCCAGGATAGCTGTCATACTGGCTCTGTAGGATACCACTAGCAGGATACAGTAGAGCCAATACCACCCTGTCAGCAATCTGATGGCCCAGCCTGAGGGTAACTTTGGCAGAGACACAACAAGCAACATTCCGTATGTGTACAGGATGCTGTTAATGAATTCCCCAAACAAGTAAATGCCGACTGGCTTCTGGCCTGAAAATAAGGTTCTGGTTAGCGAATAGTACCTACTTATAAGTCAGTGAACTCAAAGGATGACCATATGTGTATCTACAACTTCTACAAGGTTATTTTTTTATTGTCTGTTATTCCCCAAGAAGCTATGTCTTATTTTTGCAGTGCGGCAGTTACCGAGTTATTCGCCAAAAATATATTAATGGAGTGAAGGAACACATTGTGAAGAAAATAAATATGCAACAAATTCAAAGTTCTAATTCAAAAATGTAGGCTCCAATTCGAACAAGCCACGCGTCAGGACTCATCATCATCATGCCAGCCGAAAGACATCCACTACTGGACATAGGCCTCCCCCAAAGCTCACCACTCAGACCGGTCTTTTTCTACTTGCTTCCACCGGATTCCCGCTACCTATACGAGCTCGTCGCTTTATCTTTTTGGAGGCCTACTAGAGGTTCGTAGTCACTCGAAAACTTTCTGGCCCCATATCCTCATTTACACATTTCTAAATAGACCGCACAGAATAAATAAATACTAAGTAGTCGTAACGTAACCGTACCGTAAATGTCTTCCTGTGTTTTATCCGTGACGACGCTATGATCACTCTGGTACTGAAGCAGATTCACGTAGTATCGTGCTAGACCGTAGAATATAGCACCAGTGATCAGTAGCACTAGGAGGACTGTTATCCACATGTACAGTCTGAAAGGCACCATTTATTCCTTAGTGCGAGGTCTTAGGGAAGTTTGAATAACTCAGTTGAACTTTTGAAACAACGTAACCAAATTAGTTTTCCTTGTTTTAGAATTACATATAATATCACTTTGGAGAAAAAGAGGTGGATTTTATAGAAATATATTTTGGAAAGGCAAAATTTTATTCAGCAAATTGGCCACATACGGGGCACTTTTACACGTCGGAAAATTAAATTAATCTACCAGTGATTTTAAGACTACACATAAACATAGCATGACAGGTCTATAAGGTCTTGAGAAACTTACTTGAACGGCAGTATCAGCGTCTTCCAAGAGTTGTCCGTGAGAGCTTCTGGAGTAAGGAAGGTCCAACATTGTGAAATGTATGGAATACTCAGGTCCATTAGCTCCAAGTGGTATGGGGTGTACTGAAGGTTCCCTAACGCCAGGTCTGCTTTGCCGTTGACCATTTCGCCAAGGAGACCTGAAATATCGTTTTCAAAAATTGATTTTGTTGAAGATAAGAAAGAACGAGAATGATGATTAAGAAAATTGTCTTTGATTTAAGACAGACTTCATTTAAAGAGCCCTGTGGTTTTGATTAATACGTCTTGGCATTCTACCTGAAAAAGATCCGTTGGCTTGCTTTTGACCCCACATGTGATATTCTGCATTCATTGACTGATACAAATTCGGTTTGAAGTTCATTTTCTCGGCTACTGTGTTTAGGATCTGCAAAATTATTTGTCAAGTTACATCCTCGCTTAGGCAATTCAAGAGGTTGAACATGGTCCTTCGAGCCGGACCTTAAAATAGTAACCTCAAAATTTAAATTATTATTTGATATCGTAGGTACTTACTTCTATTTCGACGCCACCAATTTTGTTACTATCGTTATTCTTCAGAAGGACGACGGAAGGGACGTGGTCCAGATACACTACATTCAACGTTTCACCATTCAAGTTCTTCGTCTTATCTGCAAATAGCGGCCTGGTACCGCAACATTTTATCAAAAAATGCCACTATGGGAAACTTGACTGAGTAATAGGGATGACGACAGGGTGAAGAAATCGAAATTCTAATTAGTCCGTCAGTCAGGTAATAAAAAAATATTACACACGTATTTTTTGTTTTATCAAATTAACAAAGAATAACTAAGTTAAAACGCATTAAAGTTGGAGAGTGGGGGCTAACTACGTGACCATTAGGTATAAATCGTACCTAACAGTGACGTCACGCGAGATTTCAACTCAATGTATCTCCGTATAAGTTTGATTACGTGAAAAAAGAAAAAATACGTGTCCAATACTTTTTAATAATCTTCCTGATAGACTAAGGAAAAAAAAGTTGTCGTCATCCCTATTGTAAATAACCTATTTTGTGGTCGTCGTTCCTACTTCACCTGTTGTAATGAAACCTCCCATGCCTCCATATATCTAATCTCCTGGACACGAATATAGTTTTGATCGGGTTCGGGAAGG
Source organism: Aethes cnicana (assembly GCA_963971205.1). Taxonomy (NCBI): domain Eukaryota; kingdom Metazoa; phylum Arthropoda; class Insecta; order Lepidoptera; family Tortricidae; genus Aethes; species Aethes cnicana. The sequence continues at coordinate 13,549,962 of OZ020278.1, read as the reverse complement.
GTACAGTGGAAAGGTCGAACCACGCTTTGCTCTTTGTGGAGCCGATTATTTTCTTGTGGTACCGAAGGAAGACGACGTTGACAATCCGTTTCCAAATATAGTGGATTTCGCTGTGGAATAGTCTGAAGTCGTGCAGCATTATGTATTTTGCTCTGGTGTCCAGGATTCTATGCCTAGAAATAATAAATAGGTACATACAGCAAAACATAGAACTTCCACCACTTTGGAACTCGCTTGAAAATAGCAGTGCGCTGACGACTACAGCTCGCTTATTATGTTTGTTATTTGGTTTGACGATGGACGATAGGTTGGGTACTAGTACTAGTGCCTTTTTTCAAAAGGAAATTGAACCTTATCGTATAAACTTGACAATTTCATTTCATAAGACGATCAATTACCAAATGATCTGTTTTTATCGCCAGACCAAGTGGCAAACACAATTATCCCAAAAGTCTTTCATACCGATCTCCAAACCGCAGTAACCTGGTCGCTTGCAATCCATTCGCCAGAAATATGACATAAACGTTGCACCCGTCTTTCCTCGCGCGTCGCAATGATTCCAGCGTGTAAAAGTTAGGTGAGAGCAGGTCTTCGTATTCCTCTACTACAGTCTAGAAGATTAATAAGTCTCTGCTGTATTCTCATATCATGTGACCGCGGTGGCCTAGTGGTTTGACCTAACGGTTGAATAAAGCATTAAGTATGGATTGCAAAAATTATCATAGGAACACGAAAATTTTAGGATTATGGAAGTACTATCTTTTGAAAACTTTCCATCGCATTTTCCATGCATTTTAATGTAATCTTATGATTTGAATGCCTAACCAACAAATATAAAACGAGGCGCTTCATTCAACCATAGAATGATAACTTCTGTTTTAATTCAGTAATTTCAACATTTGACAGCTATATGCGACGTTGCCAACTTTTGGGATAAACCCTCTTAACACATACAACCCAATCATCAAAATCATATAAGACTGGCTATCAAGGCCCTACCCGGACCGGCCTTGTGCCACTCGCATCCACCGGATTCCCGTGACCTTCCTGTGGGGTGATGGGGCCAGAAACCATCTTTCTGGCCCCATCACCCCACCCAGCTCTGCAGGTTTCCTCTCGATGTTTTCCTTCGCCGAAAAGCTTAGTGGTAAATTCAAAATGAATTTCGCACACTAGTAAACTCAAAGGTGCGAGCTGGATTCTAACCCTCGACCCTCTGCATGAGAGGTGCAGGTCGAATCACTAGGCCACCAACGACTTGATTTTTAGTAGGTATGTAGTCTAGGGTGACTTACCATCATCATCATCATTTCAGCCGAAAGACGTCCACTGCTGGACATAGGCCTCCCCCAAGGCTCGCCACTCCGACCGGTCCTGTGCTACTTGCTTCCACCGGTTTCCCGCGACCTTCACGAGGTCGTCGCTCCATCTTGTTGGAGGCCTACCAACAGCTCGCCACACGCCACTTACCATAACCACACTTATATCCATGGTCCGTTTAAACAGACCACCTTCGAACACGTTCAAATACACGCTGTCAGTAATAAGCGCCACGCAAGTGACGTCGCGCCGCCGCGCTAATCCGTTCAGCAGGTCTATCAGGATTGACTCCAGGTCTTTGCTGTCTTCCAGGTCTTTTGTTATGGGGGACAGTGCTGTGGTTATGCTGGAAAGTACTAAGATTGATGCTGGCTTTTTGACTTAGGTACCTATACACAAGGGCGGATCCCTCGGCAGAACTAGGTCTACTGCTATTATGTATTTTTAACCCCTGACGTGAAGGGGGGGTTGTATGACGTGCCCCCCCCCCCCCCGAGTGGAAAGCTGGATCCGCCCTTGCCTATACTATAGGGTCTAGCAAAGTAAATCATTTGAACGATATTTTACCCACAGAATTAGCTATTTTTTTTTCGAGTTAGTAAAAAAATATATTCAGTATGGGATTCAGGTATTGCTCACACCATCAATCCCATACAAAGCTGAATTTTTACCAACGCGAAAAAATTAAAAACCTGTAAATTATGCTTAGAATCGATAGCTGATTCTGTGGGTAAAATATCGTCACAACCATAGACATAAATAATACTTCGTATGGACCCGGCCTAACGTAGATACATGTCATGTTTCCCCACTTCATTGGTGTCCAATCCAAAGTTAAACTTATATCGTGACACTAAAGCTGGGTCACATTTTTTCAACAACGAGACGAGTTTTTAGATACTGACTACTGAGAAAAGTTTCGAAAAAAGTTTTTTTAAAAACGCTTATTGTCACGCACGCTCGGTGACAGAACTTTGGACACCGTGGAAGTGGGGACATATAACGTGTACGGTCACAACGTTTTGCTTGACGCTATATAGGTCCTATCACGGATCTTGAGCGGTGAGCGAAAGTAAGAGGGGATTTCTGCGCATGTTTACTACGACTGAAGTCAATAAGCGTGCGCGCACGGCATAGCGCCCGCTGCGTCCCGCGCCCCTCTGCCGATGAGACCTTATTTCCTGCTCATCGAGGGCCACTCTGCTCAACATCCGTGCCGATGCCGTTACAATGTAATTTGAAGAAATGGAGAGACACCATTAGGCAGAAGATAATTGCACGTCAAGGAGACCACCACTACTACTACAGCCTATTTGCGTCCAACTGCTGGGCACAGGCGTCCTCTCATCACGAGAGTGTTTGGGCTATAGTCCCCACGCGGGCCTAGTGCGGATTGGGGACTTCACACACACCCTTGAATTACTTCGCAGATGCGTGCAGGTTTCCTCACGATGTTTTCCTTCGCCGAAAAGCTCAGTGGTAAACTCAAATTGAATTGACCACTGAGCTTTTCGGCGCACATAAGTAAACTTAGAGGTGCCAGTCGGAATCGAACCCCCGGCCCTCCATGAGAGGCGGAAGGTCCACCACGAAGGACAAGGACCTTTTTTTTTGGTCAAGGAGACCACGACCCTCAGCAAATTTAATTTGGTCGTGTAGCCGAAAGAGGGTCTAAAATGTGACTCGCATTGAGATTGGTCTTCGCAGATACGGGCTGGTTTTCTCCAAAGTCGAACTCGGTGAAATTATGTTGGTTTATCAAGGTAAAACCTAAAATAATTTGCCTAGACATGGCGAAATTTACTGGATTGGAAGAATACTTGAGAGTGATAAGGCATGTACAGTCGAGTTCGCCAATATATACACACTTTTGCATCTTACTCCATTGTAATAAGATCCAAAAGTGTGGTACACATATTAATGAAGTCGACTGTACCTACAATTATCTAATTACTTACCTGAACATAACTAAAAAACCGAGAAAGATACATTTCACCATACTTCCAAGTTCCAACCGACCGAAACGAACTCGTACTGAAGAATCGACGCGTTTACCTTGGTGATTGACAGCCCTTATTGCGTATGCAGATTCAATTATAAAACAGATAGTTCACAGATTGGCTTTTAATGTTTAATGAGTTGCTGTGTTACTAAATTCTTAGCAATTTGGGTCATTTAGTGCTGCGAGAGTCGACTTTACTTTGTATTAGTGGTCCACATAAGCCGTAGTGGCCTAGTGGTTCGACCTACGGCCTCTCGTGCAGAGGGTCGGGGGTTCAATGTTTACTTATGTGCAAAATTCAATTTGAATTAACCACTGTGCTTTTCGATGAAGGAAAACATCGTGAGGAAACCTGCACGCATCTGCGAATCAATTCAAAGATTTGTGTGAAGTCCCCAATCCGCACTGGGCCCGCGTGGGGACTATAGCTCAAACCCTCTCGTGATGAGAGGAGGCCTGTGCCCAGCAGTGGGACGCAAATAGACTGTAGTAGTAATAGTCCACACTCGGATACATGGGGCGCTAAATACCTACCCATAACCAGAGAATATTTAATAGTAGTACAATGAATGAATGGCCACGGAATCATCTGCCTGAATCTAGCCCGCGTGTAATTTGGTAAGTGCATTCCCGCGGGAACTATGCGTTTTTCCGGGATAAAATGTAGCCTGTATGTTGACCAGTGTTATAAACTGCCTCCATACCAAATTTTATTGCAATCCGTCCAGTAGTTTTCTAGTTCAATCCGGACAAACATACATACAGATTTTTTTTCCAAAAAACGTTATTTTGTGTTCAGTATCGTTTATATAGTCCCCTCAACTTGATAGTTTCTTTTAATTTTCAAGTTACAGACGCGACTTCTCCTACAGACTTATTATTAGTATAGATTAGGTAAGCTCGTATTCATTCTTTTTTGGGTTCAGTGGTCAAGGACTCTTATAGAGTCGCCACGTCTGTCCGTCCGTCTATCCGCAGCTTAGCTTTAGAGAGCTGTAATTTGGCACGAATATACTCATATTATTAGTATTAGGGGAGTGGGGATGTTTCGTGTGCCTACATCAATGGATGAAATGAAAAAAAGGTGATAAAAATAATAAAAATGTATTACCATCAACCTTGTATACGATAAAATAACAATTATAAAATCCCACAAACACGTATTATAGTGAAAGTTCAAATATTTTTTTATCACAGTAACTTTTCGTGTAACATATAATAAAAAATTATGTAAGTACTCTGTTCAACATGATCTAAAATTGAGCATTAATATTCAATACCATCGTATTAAAAAAATATAGAAAAAAATAGGTAGGTACCTACCAAACCAACCCAAATACGCTATTATATTATGTGATAACTTATATAAGGTGCTAACAAATTAGTCACGGATATTTTTACAGCTGATAGTACTCGGCTCTCGAAGTACATTTAAGTATGAAACATCATTGGTTTTGTTATGTTTTTTTGGAGAAAAATAGGAAACAAATTTGCTACGTTAAAACACCCTGTTTAAGAACCTGCCGTTTTCCCGCCGAATTTGAATTTTTTTTTCCTTAATTATAGTTAAAAGTTAATTGTTTTAATGTAATTTATTATCTCTTAAAATATCCTTGACTAATTTGTTAGCACCTTGTATTTAATCGCTGATTGTCTTACTTATCTATGCCAAAACGGCAATGTATAAAATGAATTCTGCTTATATTAGATAGCATAACATTGTCAGTCTTAATAGCTATAATTATCCTTCTCACAGATCTTAAACAAAGTACATAAACTAGGAGCTATTTTCACTTATTTATCTTCCCTAGTAGTCTACAGAAGTAGGCGAATGACCTTTTTGATACTAAAAGAGTGGCAAATAGCGTACGAACCTCCTGATCGTAAATTATAAACCTTGGACGCTTGCAACGCCAAAGGCATCACTCGTGCGTTGCCAACCCTGAATGAACTTTTACCTTTAAACTTTTTATGTTCTTGTAGAACTGATTATAAAATGCCGTGATTTTGTACTATAGAGGAATAAAATATAAAGAGAAGCAGCTTCCATACTAAAGTGCGTTATCCGGAAAGCGGTTAAACACTAGATCGACATCTAGCGTCCAGTGCCTGAAATCACTACCGCTACTTGAATCTAGATGCCGAGCCGAATACAAAGCATATTTTATTGCTTAACAGATTACAACTTACAACCCGAAGTCTCTTTGTAATAAGAGGATTAAAAAAAAGATTTTTAGTTCTAATATTAGTTGTAAATTGTTTAGAAATACACTTTGCCTTCGGCTCGCCATCTAGCGTCAAGTAGCGGTAGTGATAGTTCAGCCACTGGACGCTAGATGTCGGTCTAGTGTTCCCACGTTCCGGATGACGCACTTTAGTATGGGAGCTGCTACTCTATTTATTTCATTCCTCTATGTTTTGTACAGATCAATTAGAAATAAATAAATAAATTGATTGATTGATTGAATTTATTTATTTATTTCTCTCCATCACCAAAGTACAAAACATTCAACTTATCTTATTACATAATACAGGCAAGATAGGGTAAGTAGACTTATGCGGTAGAGACTGGTACCCGAGCTAGGGTAATCCTGTGTTACGGGTCACCAGGGTTGGACCCTCAGATATCTGCAGTTATTAAATTAACAGTTTCTTTTTTATATTTTGTGGATAGGTATATCTAAGTTGAGTTGACATGCATAATATAAAATGATATTTGATTCAGTTTAACTAAAAACTAATCTACACGTGTGTGTTTTTCATGCGTGTGTGTGTGTGTGTGTGTGAGAGAGAGAGAGACAGAGAGAGAGAGAGAGAGAGAGAGAGAGAGAGAGAGAGAGAGAGAGAGTGTGTGTGTGAGATAAATTATATTTAAGAGGTGTGAGTGGATACTTGAAACAGGAATGAATTAGTCGCTAGAGTCGTGTGAGGTGCTGTTGCTAATTTAGCACATCATGTGCCAATGCCATAGTACACTTTAAATAAGCAACACTGAGACCTTATAACGTTGCAGTGACTTTGACACTATTATATGAAACAACAGACAAACAAGTGACAACTTTGACATTGAAAGCTTCACACGGCAATCCCATTAATCTATTATAAGTAAGGATTCACAATCAGCCGGAGAAAAATGGCCCGTTAAAACAGGTGCCCGAACAACGCGGGCACTCGTTTGGTGCTCAGTAAATTTGACACTTAAGTCTTATAGTGTTAGGTTTACTTTTGTATAAAATATTTATCTTGACACATACTATAAAGAGGCGTTATTAGCATATTGGAACGTATTTTCTAATGTCAGTTTGCTCAATATATTTTGACATATTCTGTTAGGCACTGTTCGTCAATATGTTATTATATAGGTCAATGGGCGATCCTCATTCTGCTACCAATTGTAATATATACTTCGAGACGATTAGTAGGTATACATATCTGGCAGGTAGTTTTCGAGTGTGTGGTGGCTGAGGCCTACAATTTGGCCGGCACATAGGCCTCCCAGTGCACGACGTCGCGCCACCACTCGGGCCGCGTCAGGGCTCCGGGGTACGTCATGATGCCGTCTTGGATGTGCTTGTAGGCCTGATAAGGGGGAATGTGTTAGTAAATATGTATGAACTAGAAGAAACCTGTTACATTGCAATATAATTTGTACTATAAGAAATTCAAAATTCTATCATTTATTCGGAAAATCGGCGGCTACACAGGGGCACTTAGCTGCGTTCCGAATCGCGCTCAGAGCGCCCACGGCACCTTGCATCCTTTTTCCTCTTGGGAGTAGACTTTCAAGAGGAAAAGGGATGCAAGGTGTTGTGAGCGCTCTGAGCGCGATTCGGAACGCAGACTTACACGCTGCTGCTGCTATTGTTGAAAACAAGACAGTCACAAAAACCCGGCAAAAAGCTTTGCGGAGTCATAAAGTTTCTTAGCCAACGATGCAACAACGCATAGAAATAAGAATGCCTTTTCGAGAAGACCTTGGTCTTTCCAAGACCTACTTCACCATCAGCGTAGCCCAGGACAGAGTTCAGGCACCAGTCCGGAGGAGCCAGCGTGTCTGCCAACGCTACCACCTCAGGAGACAGGGCCGCGCATAGAGATAAGATGCCTTCTCGAGAAGACCTTGGTCTTTCCTGGACTTACTTCACCATCAGCGTAGCCCAGGACAGAGTTCAGGCACCAGTCCGGAGGAGCCAGGGTGTCTGCCAACGCTACTGTTTCAGAAGACAGGGCCGCGCATAGAGATAAGATGCCTTCTCGAGAAGGCCTTGGTCTTTTCGCGACTTACTTCACCATCAGCGTAGCCCAGGACAGAGTTCAGGCACCAGTCCGGAGGAGCCAGCGTGTCCGCCAACGCTACCGCCTCAGAAGACAGGGCCGCGCATAGAGATAAGAATGCCTTCTGGAGAAGACCTTGGTCTTCCCAAGACTTACTTCACCATTAGCGTAGCCCAGGACAGAGTTCAGGCACCAGTCCGGAGGAGCCAGCGTGTCCGCCAACGCTACCGCCTCAGAAGACAGGGCCGCGCATAGAGATAAGAATGCCTTCTGGAGAAGACCTTGGTCTTCCCAAGACTTACTTCACCATTAGCGTAGCCCAGGACAGAGTTCAGGCACCAGTCCGGAGGAGCCAGCGTGTCTGCCAACGCTACCGCCTCAGGAGACAGGGCCGCGCATAGAGATAAGAATGCCTTCTCCAGAAAGCCTTGGTCTTTCCTGGACTTACTTCACCATCAGCGTAGCCCAGGACAGAGTTCAGGCACCAGTCCGGAGGAGCCAGGGTGTCTGCCAACGCTACTGTTTCAGAAGACAGGGCCGCGCATAGAGATAAGATGCCTTCTCGAGAAGGCCTTGGTCTTTTCGCGACTTACTTCACCATCAGCGTAGCCCAGGACAGAGTTCAGGCACCAGTCCGGAGGAGCCAGCGTGTCTGCCAACGCTACCGCCTCAGGAGACAGGGCCGCGCATAGAGATAAGAATGCCTTCTCCAGAAGGCCTTGGTCTTTCCTGGACTTACTTCACCATCAGCGTAGCCCAGGACAGAGTTCAGGCACCAGTCCGGAGGAGCCAGGGTGTCTGCCAACGCTACTGTTTCAGAAGACAGGGCCGCGCATAGAGATAAGATGCCTTCTCGAGAAGACCTTGGTCTTTTCGCGACTTACTTCACCATCAGCGTAGCCCAGGACAGAGTTCAGGCACCAGTCCGGAGGAGCCAGCGTGTCTGCCAGTGCCAACGCTACCGCCTCAGGAGACAGGGCGGCGCATAGAGACAAGATGCCTTCTCGAGAAGACCTTGGTCTTTCCTGGACTTACTTCACCATCAGCGTAGCCCAGGACAGAGTTCAGGCACCAGTCCGGAGGAGCCAGGGTGTCTGCCAACGCTACTGTTTCAGAAGACAGGGCCGCGCATAGAGATAAGATGCCTTCTCGAGAAGACCTTGGTCTTTTCGCGACTTACTTCACCATCAGCGTAGCCCAGGACAGAGTTCAGGCACCAGTCCGGAGGAGCCAGCGTGTCTGCCAGTGCCAACGCTACCGCCTCAGGAGACAGGGCCGCGCATAGAGATAAGAATGCCTTCTCCAGAAGGCCTTGGTCTTTCCTGGACTTACTTCACCATCAGCGTAGCCCAGGACAGAGTTCAGGCACCAGTCCGGAGGAGCCAGGGTGTCTGCCAACGCTACTGTTTCAGAAGACAGGGCCGCGCATAGAGATAAGATGCCTTCTCGAGAAGACCTTGGTCTTTTCGCGACTTACTTCACCATCAGCGTAGCCCAGGACAGAGTTCAGGCACCAGTCCGGAGGAGCCAGCGTGTCTGCCAGTGCCAACGCTACCGCCTCAGGAGACAGGGCGGCGCATAGAGACAAGATGCCTTCTCGAGAAGACCTTGGTCTTTCCTGGACTTACTTCACCATCAGCGTAGCCCAGGACAGAGTTCAGGCGTCAGACCGGAGGAGCCAGGGTGTCTGCCAACGCTACCGCCTCAGAGGACAGGGCGGCGCATAGAGACAAGATGCCTTCTCGAGAAGACCTTGGTCTTTCCTGGACTTACTTCACCATCAGCGTAGCCCAGGACAGAGTTCAGGCGTCAGACCGGAGGAGCCAGGGTGTCTGCCAACGCTACCGCCTCAGGAGACAGGGCGGCGCATAGAGACAAGATGCCTTCTCGAGAATACCTTGGTCTTTCCTGGACTTACTTCACCATCAGCGTAGCCCAGGACAGAGTTCAGGCGTCAGACCGGAGGAGCCAGGGTGTCTGCCAACGCTACCGCCTCAGGAGACAGGGCGGCGCATAGAGACAAGATGCCTTCTCGAGGAGACCTTGGTCTTTCCTGGACTTACTTCACCATCAGCGTTGCCCAGGACAGAGTTCAGGCGTCAGACCGGAGGAGCCAGGGTGTCTGCCAACGCTACCGCCTCAGGAGACAGGGCGGCGCATAGAGACAAGATGCCTTCTCGAGAAGACCTTGGTCTTTCCTGGACTTACTTCACCATCAGCGTAGCCCAGGACAGAGTTCAGGCGTCAGACCGGAGGAGCCAGGGTGTCTGCCAACGCTACCGCCTCAGGAGACAGGGCGGCGCATAGAGACAAGATGCCTTCTCGAGAAGACCTTGGTCTTTCCTGGACTTACTTCACCATCAGCGTTGCCCAGGACAGAGTTCAGGCACCAGTCCGGAGGAGCCAGCGTGTCTGCCAACGCTACCGCCTCAGGAGACAGGGCCGCGCATAGAGATAAGATGCCCTCTCGGAGTAAGAGACCTTGGTCTTTTGAGAAGAATCCACCCTGGAAAATAATTACATTGTTAGGAGTAAATATGGCTATTGCTTCTCTAATTGCTTAGAACTTGGACGACCGAGCTTTGCTCGGGTTAAAATAGCTAAAACCGAGTTTTCTCAGATAATCTTTTATCTGAGAAATAATAATAATAATAATAAATCATTTATTTCGGACTTATGTCCATATGAAAAGCCCCGCTAGATCGATTGTCCAAATCGTTAGAGCCGTTTCTGAGATCGCTTGGATAAAGAAATAAAGAAATAAACAGAGAAATATACAAGATTAGCGCGTTAAAAGTACAAGATGTAAAGCAGTGTCACCCGTACTATGAAAAGTGTATGTACTGTACATTTTTCATAGTACGGGTAACACTGCTACGTTTCCAAAGTAAACCCTGAATTTGGTATATTCAGTAACATACTGTCCATAATAAGAATCTTACTATCAAAAGGGCGACTCGCTAAATTTGTATTTGGCATGGTGTTCATCCCCTAACCCTCTCGTGATAAGAGGCCTGTGCCCAGCAGTGGGCCGTAAATAGGCTGTTGTGGTGGTGGATGGTGTTCATAGGATGTTTTAAAATAAATACTTGATAAAATTGATACAGAGTAAATACTCACAATGTACAAGGTCGCCAAGTGTCTCTCAAGTGAGAAAGCTCCGTATAGAGACACCAATTTCAGCAGCACAGCCTTGCAAGCAGCGTCCTCAAACGCCATCGCCGTGTTGTAGAATGTTTTCACGATGAAATTCTAGAAATTTAGTCCCTTTTTTAAGTGTTATACGATATTGTAGCGTGAGGAACAAGTGAGCGTGATAATGAAGCCAAATGGATGATAGGCACATTAGCTATACTATGCTAATAAATGTTACCTCAGGAGATAATGAATAAGGAAGGAGCGTATATGGGCGTGGGTTGACGACAACTTTTTTTTCCTTAGTCTATCAGGAAGAATATTGAAAAGTATTGGATACGTATTTTTTCTTTTTTCACGTAATCAAACTTATGCGGAGATATATTGAGTTGAAATGTCGCGTGACGTCACGGTTAGGTACGATTTTAACCTAACGGTGACGTATTTAGCCCCCACTCTCCAACTTTAATGCGTTTTAACTTAGTCATTATTTGTTAATTTGATAAAACAAAAAATACGTGTCTAATATTTTTTTATTACCTGACTGACGGACTAGTTAGAATTTCGATTTCTTCACCCTGTCGTCATCCCTATTATAAATGGGCAAGTATGTCGAGGTCGCCCTCGACAGACATCGACCGACTTGGTGCTATACTGAAGAGGCTAAATTAAAAATGCTCGAAACCAACGAGCTTGCATCAAGGTATAAATCTATGGAGGAGGTATGCTTGGATAGAAGCAGATGGCCTTCTGTGGTCTCTACCTACACCAACGACAATCAGGCGTGATTTTATTTATGTACCTACTAGCTTCTGCCCGCGACTTCGACCGCATGGAACTCGGTTATCCCGTTCCCGCGGGAACTATGCGTTTTTCCGGGATAAAAAGTTTCCGGGTCGCCAACTATCTCCATGCCAAATTTGAGCTCAATCGGTCGAGCGGTTGAAGCGTGAAGAGGTAACAGACAGACAGACAGAGTTACTTTCGCATTTATGATATTAACTAGCTTCTGCCCGCGACTTCGACCGCATGGAATTCGGTTATCCCGTTTCCGCGGGAACTATGCGTTTTTTCGGGATATAAAGTATCCTATGTCCTTTCCCAGGTCTCCAACTATCTCCATGCCAAATTTGAGCTCAATCGGTCGAGCGGTTGAAGCGTGAAGAGGTAACAGACAGACAGACAGAGTTATTTGCGCATTTATAATATTAATATGGATATTAACCTCTCCATAGACGACAGAAAGCGTGGCAGCATTGTAGGACTGCGATTCGTTCCTGGTCTCATAGCCATCCTTGCCTTGCTTCCTCAGACGAGCCACCTTTTCCGCAGTGATCTTGGTTATGTACGCGGTCAGCCACTTGTACATAAGTACTACATCTGAAAATATATCGGTTTTATTGAAAACCTCTCTAAAATAAAGACTTAATCTCAGAGAATATACATCAGACGACCCGAAAATAATCAGGAAATTGGGAAGCGATCGTTTGAACTGAACTATGCTTTCGTTTCTGAATCGATCTTTTATAATTGACTATCGAACCGCAGGAAGACTTCTTAGCGCATGATTTGTTACAAAATGGTTAAATAGCAGTGCTCGCACTGTTTTGTCCCGGTAAGGGGGTAAGACAGGCGGTGAAATTACTGGCATACAGGATTCCATCTTAAAAGGGGTTTATCCCGAAAGTTGGCAACGTCGCATATCGCTGTCAAATGTTTCGCTGTTTTTATTAATTTCTCAATATTGCTGAATTAAAAAGGAAGATATCGTTCTATGGTTGAATGACGCGTCTCGTTTTGTATTTGTTGGTTAGGCATTCAAATGATAAGATTACATTAAAATGCATGGAAAATGCGATGGAAAGTTTTCAAAAGATAGTACTTCCATAATCATATAAGAAAATGTAATTTTAATAGTATTATGTGCTACTTAAACATTACTTCATTGATTGTTTGTTTGTTATAAAACTGGAACATAATTGCCATCAATATTGACGTCGGATGGGCTTAAAATCAGCATTAGCTGTGCCCATACCCTTTTTCCATAAATGCCTATGATTGTTAAAGCTAAGGAATGTTGCATGTTGTTGGAAAATAAACGAATTTGTATTTGTATTTTATATTTGTAATCCTAAAAATGTCATGTTCCTGTGATAATTGTTGTAATCCATACTTAATGTTTTATTCAACCATAGAGCAATACTTCATATTTTCATTCAGTAATATTCAGAAATTGATGAAAACAGCAAAATATTCGACAGCTATTTGCGACGTTGCCAACTTTCGAAGTAAACCCTCTTAAACCTCAGGCACACGGCGGACACGGCCTATAAAAAAAAGATCTCGAACACTATTCGAATGTCTGTGTGCGTGCGAGGACGTCCGTACACTTGTAAATGTGTGTGTATCACTACGCGGGCCAATGATTCATTCACCATCGCCGGATGACGGTAAGGCGAGTTGGGCACGTGTTGCGCGCGGGTTAGATTCAGGCGGGTGATTGCGTGGCCATTCTGTACGTAGTAATATTAAATATTCTGTGCCTCAGGGTTGACATTTGGAAATCTAGTTATGATTTCTTATTTCCACGAGGAACCGCAATGACCACTTGCCATTAGGTGGCTTGTGAGCTCGATTTCCTAGCAATTGGTGGATCAAAGTGTATATGACTTTTCTCAAACATGCTCGGAAATGTTCGTGTTACTTTCAAAAAAAGAAGACGCGAGGCTGTCCATTGCCGGCCTTGGCCAGCAAAAACATTATAGTCGCGTGTGTGTTTTTTTTTAATTCGCTTGCTATTTGAGACACGTCTGTAGAGAAACTGACAAATCCATTGAGGTAATAAGTACAACTTCCATGGCCAAATCATCCACGATCATGGAAGTAGTAAATACTGATGTGGGGTAAGTGCGCCTACATTTATTTCGCCTTGTAAACAGCCAACTACTAGTTGAGTAATATTTATAGGTTTCGATATATTTATGTTAGGCGCACTTACCCCATCCTGGCGCACTTGCCCCGACTGACCTTACGTATTTCCTCGCTGTTTGAGAAAAGCATTATATATACCTCGGCCGCAATTGCGATTGCCGGACTCGTACTAATAGAAGGCTTCGCTTCGCTCAGCCTTCTAACTGACTCGTCCGGCAATGCGCTACTTGGCGGCCTCTGCAATAATGTACTATTAAATCTTAGGAAAGGTAATACACCAGTCCAATGTCTCGCCATTGAATGAATTGGCACAATGTTCTCCAAAATTTTACATGCATCTGTCATATAAATGAACGATACTCACTGCCCGGTTCAATCATATCCTCAACTCTATTCCACTTGCAGTTCTGAGCCAGCAACTCATCAGCTCCTAGCATAAAGTCCACGGAACCAAAGGGCGTATCGGCCGCACTCGCTTGGGTCCTTTTAGCCCATACGTTGAGGAGCCAGTTGCTGGCTTGTTGCAGTAACATGCTGTTTTCTCCCTCGTACGTGCAGTTTGCGTCGTTGTCATTCCGTAGGTCGCCTATCGCTGATGCTAAAAGGTAACATTGTGATGAATTTTTGTAATCATAGTGCAAAAAAATATCTGAGATATTTATTCAGACTACTTCGCCCGCGTGGAATTCGGTTATCGCGTTCCCGCGGGAACTATGCCTTTTTTCCGGGATAAAAAGTAGCCTATGTCCTTTCCCGGGGCTCCAACTATCTTCATACCAAATTTCATCCAAATCGGTTAGGCGGTTGAATCGTGAAGAGTTAACAGACATACAGAGTTACTTTCGCATTTATAATAGTTAGTAAGGATTTTGGGCTTAATTGGAGCTGCTACTCGGCTCTTATAAAATGGTTATGAGTCATATGTCTTGAAAAAAAAAAAACCGTAAAAGAGGCTAAATCAAAATAGATTTATCTATTTTTACCGCACTCGAGTGTATTATTTATTTGCTTGGTTAATCGAATTAACTTAAAAGAAGGAAAGAAAAGGAAGATTTTATACTACCTTTGTTGACTGTATACTAATATTTTATTTTATTTACTTTTAAAGGAATTATATATTTAATAATTTAGGAGGAGCTAGTATGGTTAAACGTGTTAATGATAGACACTATTTCTTTTTTAAATTACCTATTAAACATTACTCTCTTTTGCGGTGCGCAGTCGGTCGTGTAAAAAGCATTAAATGTAATTTCGAATTTTCGCCAGTAGATTCACCCGTCTATTACCCGTAGTATAGATACTCGGGTGAGTCATTTCTTTGAGCGCCGGCTAGATTCAGGCGGGTGATTCCGTGGCCATTCTGTATGGAGTACTATTAAATACTAACTGGTGCCCGTTTCGTCTGCGCAGTATTTCGAGTAGCTTATATACACAATATCTTTATAAATTGTACCCTTGTGTTATTCTGATGTATAAGCTATATTATTGCAAAGTTTCATTAACATCCATTCAGTAGTTTTTACGTGAAAGAGTAACGAACATCCATCCATACTTACAAACTTAAATATAAAATTGCCGATAACTTTTCTTTCCGACATCCGATTTAATGAAACATAGCTTATATCTTGCTCCAAATGATGCTCATTTACCCTTGAAAACTGCATTCAAATCGGTTCAGTAGTTACGGAGATTGACTCTAACAAACGGACAGACAGACAGAAAAGATTTCTAAAAATCGCTGTTCTGTGGTCTACCATACATCTTTAGACACCCCGTTCCTTTTTTTGAACTTTTCTTTCTATGTACAGACACGCCGGGTCTTTTATTATTTATTTATTTATTTATTACAAAACAGGGTTATTACAAAACTCGAGACATCTATCAGTGACCAAACTAGGCTGAGCCTGTATCATGGCCATCTGGGAGTGCGGTTAACAAGAGGAATATAGTATAATAGTTACACTGTGATTTAAAATATGTACTAAACAATATGGATTTAAAGATATTTATAAAATGTTTGTGTGTGTGTGTGTATGTGTGTGTACGTGTGTGTGTGTGTGTTTGAACTGATTGCTCCCTTAGTTATTTTTATTTGACAGATTCTTTGATTTATCGCTTAGGTTGTAGTTAGAAGATAGATAGTAGGATTCTGTGCCCTAAGCTTACCCTTCAAGTAGCCATGTCCCCCACAGCATTCCCGGCAGTTCTGGATGCCGTCCCTGGCCGTCCACCCGCAGACCGGCTTCACGGCCGAGGACAGGGCGTGCATCTCCATGCCGCGCGCCGCCGCCTCGTCGTCCACTCCTGAGTACAGGGGATTATAGATGTCATATTCATATTCATATTCATATTCATTCAATGCTTAACCATGGTATTACAGGTGTTGCTTAGCTAAAAGTACATCATGGACCCTGCTAGGGCAAAGCATGATCTTAAAACTAACTTAAATAATCTCATCATCATCATCATCATTTCAGCCAAAAGACGTCCACTGCTGGACATAGGCCTCCCCCAAGGCTCGCCAATCAGACCGGTCCTGTGCTACTTGCTTCCACCGGTTTCCCGTGACCTTCACGAGGTCAGAAATGAGGATATCCGCAGTAGAACTAGGGTCACCGACATAGCCCGAAGAATTGCGAGCCTTAAGTGGCAGTGGGCGGGGCACATTGCTCGCAGGACTGGTGGCCGATGGGGCCGGAAAGTTCTCGAGTGGCGCCCGCGAACCGGGAGACGAGCTGTCGGCAGGCCTCCAACAAGATGGAGCGACGACTTAAATAATCTAAATATATAAAACTCAAAGGTGACTGACATAGTGATCTATCAACGCACAGCCCAAACCACTGGACGGATCGGGCTGAAATTTGGCATGCAGGTAGATGTTATGACGTAGGCATCCGCTAAGAAAGAATTTCCCGAAATTCCCACGGGAAAAACGGTATTTTTCATTTTAATATTTCTGCGCATACGAAGTTGCGGGGATAAGCTAGTAATATATATCATGCAAAATTTCATGCACACTTTTCTTTAAAATAAGAAGATAATTAAACTAACAATGTCATAAAATGAAATGAAATATGTCAACAGGGTATTAGTTAGGGTTCCGAAGCTCAAGAGGTAAAAACGGAACCGGAAAAGTGATCCTATAAGATCACTCGTGTGTCTGTCCGTCCGTCTGTCACAGTCGATTTTCTCCGAAACTACTAGACCGATTAAGTTGAAATTTGGTGCGTATATGTAAGTTTGTGACCCAAAGACGGACGTGTAACGAAAATAAATGAATTTTAAACATAGACCTTATTTTTGGGGGCCTAATTTGAAAAAATATAAATGAACTTCTAAACCACTGGGCCTTAGAAACAAGAAATTTGGAAAAAGGCTTTTTTTATGACATAAATGAGCTCTAACAGTCTTTTTTTGGAAAATGCTCTTTTATGGGGGTAAAAAGGGGGTTAAAAGTTTGTATTTATCTTCGAAACTACTAAGCCTAGAAAAATTAACTTTGTCAGAAAAGTTTCTCTTATGATGTATGTGAGTAAGTAATAAGAAAGGATTTTTGGAATTTCCCCTTTAAAGGGAGTTCATAGTTCAAATTTCCAAAAAACCTTAACGCTGCATATACCTTTAGGTGATAACAAAATAATGTATGGATGAAGGAATTGTTCCCATATAAAAATGGTCCCACATAATGCGTTATTTGGAAAGCTATTTAGAGGGATACAGTATTAATCTTTATCAACTGAAATAGGGTTCACCTTAAGCATTTCATGCACTTAAATTTATGATTGCCATTTACACCATGCAATTTAAATGAATATCTTAGGAGTTAAGTTTAAGGGTACGCACAAATTCAAGTACTTAGGGTGCACCACGGTAGTGGTATCAGTCACGACTGATACCAATGCTCGAGAGGACGAGATCAGCATCCGCGTACAGAACACCTTGCGGTGCAGCTCTTCACAAGGTTTTAGTGTCCAGGCTACTCAGTAAGCATACGAAAATCCGAATCTATAACACAATTATTCGACCCATTCTAACGTATGGCTGCGAGGCCTGGACACTAACACTAAAGGAAGAAAACAGATTGTTAGTCGCTGAACGAAAAGTCCTTCGTAAGATCCTGGGTCCCACCAAAAGGGATGACGGCAGTTGGCGAATTCGGAAAAACGACGAAAAAGAAGACCTAGTGTGCCAACCCAACATAGTAGGGGAAACCAAAGCTCACCGACTTCACTGGCTCGGCCACGTTGAGAGAATGGGAGAGGATCGGGCAGTGAAAAGAGCGTATATGGGTCGTCCGGCTGGACGTCGCCCAGTGGGGCGACCTAGATATCGCTGGAGGGACGTCGTCGAAGCGGACCTGAGGAGTCTCCAAGTCAGCAACTGGCAGGAGGTGGCGCAGGACAGGGCACAGTGGCGAGAGCTCGTTTCGGAGGCCAAGATCCATTTTGGGTCGCTGAGCCAGCGTAGTTAGTTAGTTAGTTAGTTATCTTAGGAGTTATCGAAAAGAAAATGAATTCAGCGCGTACTTAGCTGACCCGCAGCGGCCTTGTGGTTGGCTATCCGTTTGCGATGCTTATTACGACCAGAGTTTTTCAAAACAAGTTCAATATGAGTGGCACGCACCGAGGGGAAGGAAACCGGCTAAGCATTAAGTTCGGTTAACACAGGTTCAGTGTTTATCCCGGAAGAACGCTTAGATCCCGCGGGAACGCTAGAACCGAATTCCACGCGGACGAAGTCGCGGGAAAAGAGCTAGTGTACTATGTAAAGCACTCACGGCCAAGAAAATCCTGCAATTCCTCGCAGAGGCTAATCTTAACTGTGAACTGTAGTCTGTGGCGATCACAATAGATCAGAAATGGTCGCAGTGATACTGGGCTCTATAGCCCTGCAAAGCCGCTACTCGGAACAATAACAATACACCTATGTACATATAATAAATATGTAAACTCACCCATCATATTGTTAATCGTCATAGTGACGTGCGCCGCGCCGAACCAGTTGCAGAAAATTCTCATCGCGTATGTGGCCGCCAAATACGGGAGCAGTCTGATTTGCTGTGAATAAGTATGAATATTTTTCATTAAAGACCCAATCCGCACTGGACATGTGTGGGGACTAAAGCCCGAACCCTCTCGTGATGAGAGGAGCCCTTTGCCCAGCAGTGGACGCAAATAGGTAGTTGTGATGAGTGGAAGTATAAACATTTTTCATCCCGAACCGAAGGTGAGGGCCATAAATATGCGATCAGGGGTTTGTCAAAAGTTTTACATCTTGCCTTGGCCAAAAAGTGAGATTTTCTCTCCGCATAGCGGGCAGAAAATCCCACTTTACGGCCAAGGGTGATGTAAATTCTTTTTCTGACGTGTAAAGGTGCCCCTATGTGGCCAATTTGCTGAATAAATATGTATTATATATGTATTGTATATGTATTTTTACAGTGTGGCTACTTGTAAGTAGCCTCTATTGCACCGCCACAACATTTTCCATTATGTCCAAAGGTTTAACTGGTAGAGAATGCCTTATGGCATTAAGTTCACCTTTTGTATTAGTTTTACTGATGTGCAATAAAGTTTAAATAAATAAATAAATAAATAAATAAATGATTGAATTTGAATTGATTGATTGTCCTGGTACCTATGTACATATGCCATAATTTAGATAGTTTCTCTCTTACTTGCTGCTGATACAGTAGCACCGGTGTCTCCTCGGAAGAGTTTTCAGGACCAAACTGCCTCCTCACGGCGGAGTACCTGACTGCTATCACGACCGCCTTCTGGAGGTAGTTGGTGGAAATCGAGGTGATGTGGACGCGTCCTCCTGAAAAGTTCGAAAACTTGCTAAGTGGTGACGAAAAAAGGAAATCAATAAATACACTCAACAGAAATGGAAATGGGTCACTTTGTATAGGATTGTCCATATAAAGTGACCCGTTTTCATTGCTGTCAAGTGTATATCCATACTAATATTATAAATGCGAAAGTAACTGTTTCTGTCTGTCTGTTACCTCTTCACGCTTCAACCGCTAGACCGATTGAGATGAAATTTGGCATGGAGATAGTTGGAGTCCCGGGAAAGGACATACTGGTAATAGGCTACTTTTTATCCCGGAAAAACGCATAGTCCCCGCGGGAACGCGATAATCGAATTCCACGCGGGTCAAGGCGTGGGCAGAAGCTAGTATGAACATATAAAACTCTTCCGTTACTGACTGACTGACTGATGACAACGCACAGCTGAAACTACTGGTCGCAGGAAGCTGAAATTTGGCATGTAGGTTTCTTGGGGAGTGTAAGGGAGCACCCGGGAGGGTTTCCCGAAATTCCCGAGGGAACGGGAAAAACGGGATTTGGCATGTTAATATTCATACGCATACGAAGTCGCGGGCGAAAGCTAGTGTTAAAATTAAATCACTAATTTATTCCACAAATTGGTACGGGCACATTTCCACGTAAGAAAATAAAATGCCACAACACGGATAGGAAAGAAGGACACGGATTTATGGCGAACCTAGGGAAGGGTAAGACGATGGTGTGATAAAGATGGGAATCCCACAATTTGTTATCCTAAAGTTTAGATAATATACAAATGTGTCGTCGTAACTGCTGCGTAACACCAGAGCCGCCGGCGCGCTGTGCAGCTCGCAAGCAGTGGAACAGGTCTTTAGAGAACTAATACAATACAATGCGTAAGTGCATAGTACCATAGAGAAATGATACAAGAAGAGTGGCAGAGCCCATACTGTAGTGCGTGCTCCGGAACCCGGGTTAAGGCCCGTCCCTGACGAGCATCGTCAAATTGCTCATTTAAGATCATACTTTTCTAAGAAATGTTAAAAGTTAAAAATATGAAAGAAACATATGTTATATTTGATTATATCATCCTTATATTGACAGCTTTCGATACACGTTTCACGAAACTTTGCTCGATACAATTTAATTCCAAAGTAACCTCTAACTCGGACCGCTAATCCAACTTTACTCCAGTTTATTATATCAAACAGTGTAAAACTAATTATAACACAAAAAATATCCATATTATATGCATACATCGACAGCTTTATAAATGCCATTTTTTTAAACGGTATTTTTATAGAAATTAAAACGTGTTAAAAAGTAACTAAATCGGGCGTTCTGTGCGTAGCGCTCTTTCACTCGTCCCACGAGTGACAGTGACGGCTGAGCTGGGTCTATGAACCGCCTTAACACTAGATCGACATCTAGCGTCCAGTGGCTGAACCCCGATTACCCGACTGTTTAGCAGTTGTTACTGCTACTTGATAGATAGCGAACCGAACGCAAAGTGTATTTCTAAACAATTTACAACTAATATTATAACTAGAACTCTTTTTTTAAATCCTCTTATTACACAGAGACTTCGGGTTGTAAGTCGTAAACTGTTAAGCAATAAAATATGCTTTGCGTTCGGCGCGCCATCTAGCTTCAAGTAGCGGTAGCAACTGCTAAACGGTCGGGTAATCGAGGTTCAGCCACTGGACGCTAGATGTCGATCTAGTGTTAACCCGCGTTCCGGAGCACGCACTACAGTATGGGCTCTGACACTCTTCTTGTATCATTTCCGCATGATAGTACAGTAGAGTTCGCCAATACCTTACTCCTTTGTGATAAGGTCCAAAAGTGTACACATATTAACGAACTCGACTGTACGTGCCGCGCTCGTGCCCCAGACGGTTCCGGTGTGGTCCGGGCTTTACTGACCTATAACGACACAATTTAGAAGGCCCACGGCAAAGCACTTAAGCCGTTGACGCAGAGTTTATTTTTGCTAAACCCACGCGCCTTCGTCGTGTAGTACATACCTGACAGTATGCCCAGGGAAGCCCCGAACCTCTTGCTGGGGTCCCGGAATGGTGTTTGGTAGTCCCCATTGTCGTCCACACCGCCCAGTTTATCCAGGGCAGCCTCTCTCGGCAGCCGGTATTTGTTAAACATGAGGAAACTGAAAAAATAACACTAATTAACAACCTGAGAAACCCTTTTTAAAGTCGGTTAAAAAAAAAGAATTATTAGCGCCCACTTGACGGCCGGATTGGTCCAGTTGATAGTGACCCTGCCTTCTGTTCCGACGGTCGCGGGTTCGAGTCCGCTAGGGGAAAACTTTGTGTGATGGACATGAATGTTTGTACTCGAGTCATGGATGTTTAGTATTTATATATGTATGTATTTCTCTATATAAGTATTTATATCGGTGTCTAGCACCCATAGTACAAGCTTTGCTTAGTTTGGGGCTAGGTCAATATGTGTGAAATGTCCCAATACATTTATTTATTTACTTGTGGCAACGGCGCTAACGAGTTGAACTCTAACTTGAGTTAAAAGTTGCCTCAACTAAACCCGAGTTAGTTACTGGCTTAATGCAAGTGAGCCTTAATTAATCATCTGCAATGTTTTTAGCTGCATTTTAAAGAACTAAAATTAATGATGACAGCCTCTTTCTCTGTTCTCTATTTCTGGCACTTGTTTTTAAAGGTAAGGTCTCTTTTTTTAGCTTTCTATCATGTCATTCCGGTATTCCGGTAGACGAGCTGTCGGTAGGCCTCCAACAAGATGGAGTGACGACCTTGTAAAGGTCGCGGGAACGCGGTGGATGCGAGTGGCACAGGACCGGTCTGAGTGGCGCGTCTTGGGGGAGGCCTATGTCCAGCAGTGGACGTCTATCGGCTGAAATGATGATGATGATGTCATTACAATTTAAACTTTATGGTACATGCATGGGGACTATAGAACAGACCCTCTCGTGATGAAAGAAGGCCTGTGCCCAGACTGCTGTGGTGGTGCGTAGCATAAGATGTGATTTGAAGAATCACTAAACACAATTTTCGAGCAATTTGCCACAAAATCACCAGTGTCTTCTCTTTTTACCCATTATCCACTCCATTCAGTCCGATCTTCTCCCCAATATCGCCGACAGTGACTCCAGAGAAGGGCTTCAGAGTCTTTGTATCTCGTATCGGCACCACGAATGAGTGCAAACCGTGGTTCTTGCCTTTGGAAATCAACATGGCGTATACTATAGCGTGAGTTGCGCATTTCCCTGAAAACAACACATACATAAGAATAAGAATGGTTTATTCGGCGTAAAAATAAAAGAAATACATTTTATAAAAAAAAACAGCAAAAATAACGATCAGCCGAAAGGGCTGGACAGCTCAGCATGATGCTGTGGCTAGGCGCCACAGCGCTGATTTTCAGCTGCAGTCTAAAATTAAAAATTACAAAAGAATACTTAGTTCTAATTAACAGCAAGTAAAATCACTTTGAAAATACAAAACAATATCAAATGTAATCTAAAAGAACACAACGGGAATCTCATCAAATTAAAACTAAAAATCTTAAAACATATATGTACTATAATATAATATTCTATTATTAATTCAACTTCGTTTATTCTCCATATTAATATAAAACATAGGTACATTATGTTATTAGCTTAACAAATCACAGAGGTACTTTGTAGTTTAAAATTGGTATTTATATATGGAATAAGGGTATGGGCACAGCTAATGCATACTGACACTGCTTTCTGAGGTCCTAAAACTACATCCATACATCCATAGATAATATTATAAATGGGAAAGTGTGTTCGTTTGTTCGTTTGTCCTTCGGTAAGGGAGCGTTCAAGTAAGTGGGAGGGGGTGTTTGAACTACGCGTTACGTAACATTGTTTCCGGTACTTTACGCCACATAATTGTGATTTTTAGGTAAAAATGGTCACTTGGTGGTAACGTAACGTTTTACTAGGGGGGAGGGGGGCGTACAGAAAAACGTCACGGTGCGTTACATGGGGGGGAGGGGGAATCAAAAGTCTCCAAAAATTGCGTTACGTCATACTTGAATGCTCCCTAAAGCCGAAACGACTGGATCGATTTTGATGAAATTTTGGTATGGAGATAGTTTGAGACACTGGAAATAGTAAATATAAGCCTGTCCATTTTGTTTTCAAAAATATATTGATAGTCAATAGAAAATTTCTTAGTAAAACGTATTTTAAACCTTCCAATGTCCATCAAAATGACTGTGGGGAATACGCAAGCAGTGAAAATCATTTGCAATGCAAATAACATAAAATGTCCATGAAATAGTTACTCATTCACTTCATCTTTTTACTAACACTAACGTCATTATGCAGAAGCTACTCATTGACGGCCGGATTGGTCCAGTTGGTAGTGGCCCTGCCTTCTGTTCCGACGGTCGCGGGTTCGAGTCCCGCTCAGGGCCAACTTCGTGTGATGAACACGAATGTTTGTGCTCGAGTCATGGAGGTTTAGTATTTATATATGTATGTATTTCTCTATATAAGTATTTATATCGTTGTCTAGCATCCATAGTACAAGCTTTGCTTAGTTTGGGGCTATGTATAATATGTGTGAAATGTCCCAAGATATTTATTTATTTATTTATTGCTGTAATCAAAATACCTACTAATACTAATAATTTACAAAAACACTGCACAGGTTTAGCCGAAGTATGGTTATAGATTTCATTATATATAGGGTCAAGCAAAACGGTGTGACAATATTTAACCCGCAGAATCAGCCATCGATGCTAAGCATGTTTATTATGTTTTTTTTTTTAGAGTTGGTAAAAAAAGCATTGGTATGGGATTCAGGTATCGCTCACACCATCAATCCCATACTGGGTCATTACTTTTTTTTTAACAACTTGAGTAAAAATCAACGACAACCTAAAATATGCTTAGAATCGATAGTTGATTCTGTGGGTAAAATATCGTCACGTTTTTCTTGATCCCGTATAGGTAAGGGCCCTCGTCCACGGCGACTTTTTGTAGCGATATATTAACGCGTGTTAGTAACAGTTGACAAGCCGTGGTAGCATAGTGGTTCGACCTACCGCCTCTCATGCAAAGGGTCGGGGGTTCGATTCCGGCTTGCACCTCTAAGTTTACTTATGTGCGAAATTCAATATGAATTTACCACTGAGCTTTTCGGTGAAGGAAAACATTGTGAGGAAACCTGCACTCATGTGCGAAGTAATTCAAAGATGCGTGTGAAGTCCCCAATCCGCACCAGGCCCGCGTGGGGACTATAGCCCAACCATGCCCTGTGCCCAGCAGTGGGACGCAAATAGGCTGAAGTAGTAACAGTAGGCGAGGCCAAACAGATAGCGACTGTATCGATGCTAACGCGCGACAGCATCGCTACAAAGTCGCCGTGGGCTAGGGCTAGCTCTTCCGCGATACAACTCGCGTAGGTTCTATTTTCACGTTCCCGTGGGAATTTCGAGGAATCCTCTCTTAGTGCTCCTGAACACTCCTTAAGGAAACTATACATGCCGAATTTCACCTTTTTACAACCAGTAGTTTCGGCTCTATGTTTATTGCTTGATTGTCAGTCTGTCAGTCATTCAGTGTTTTGATTTATATGTATGGAGAAGCTCAATAAACTCACCCATGGAGCCAACCCAGCATTTAGCAGCTTCGAAATCTGGTGTATGCATAATGAAGCACTTTTCTTTCACATCATAAGTGGCTGTGGTTCTCATGCCTTTTGCGTTGGATCCATGTGCAATCTCAGTCAATGCGAAGCATCCCCCAATTTTCCCGTTGTCATTATCTTCAATAAGGTGGAAATGGTGTTGCCTTCCACTGCCTCGGATAGTGTTCGAGAACATCCGGAATGTTAGAGATAGTTTTACTGCTAATGAACTATCAAACATGAATATAGCTTCAGTGAAAGATTGGAATAATCTTGGATCCATTGCTATCTGCAATGAAAGTGTATTGTTTAATAATATTTTTTAAATTTTGCATTGGTTTAAAATGAGATCCTTTTTAGAA
Organism: Aethes cnicana; assembly: GCA_963971205.1. Classification (NCBI taxonomy): domain Eukaryota; kingdom Metazoa; phylum Arthropoda; class Insecta; order Lepidoptera; family Tortricidae; genus Aethes; species Aethes cnicana. Next base: position 13,524,482 of record OZ020278.1, on the reverse strand, counting down.
GAGGAGGTCTAAAGGATCTAAGCTAAGCTCTCAAGAAGAGGCTTGGGGTTTAAATCCGGCTCACACCTCTGATTAATTTGAATTTCCCACCAAGCTTCTCATGAAGGAAAACATCGTGACAAAACCTGCATGCATCTGTGAAGTAATTCAAGGTGTGAAGTTCTCAATCCGCATTGGGCCCCCATGGGGACCAGACCAAACCCTCTCATAGTGAGAAGAGGTCTGTGCCCAGCAGTGGATCGCCAGTAAGCTGTTGTGGTGGTGGATATAATAAGGCTTTTCAAAATGGTTTACCTCTTCCAATGGCACAAAATCGACATTGTGGATGACATACATTCGCTTTGTTGTTATGTGCCGCTGTTCATCCAAAGTTGGAGTTGCAATGGAGTGTTTGAAGAGAGGGTGTGTTTCCATGAAGTCCCATATTTTGTTCTGGAATTATAAGGAATGTTTTGCATGATCATGTAAAAGGAAGTTATTTATCAGTAGCTCAACAAAGGCAGTGCCTTTGTGACTTTATGTACTAAGAATAAGATGGAGTAAAAAGTATATAAAAATTTTGGGAAAGATCTAACATTAACTTATGAAAGATCAATAAGTTAACATAAGTCGCGGGCAGAAGCTAGTAAATTAATATTATTATTTCCTTTGCCAATGAAGTCACAGTCTCACAGTATGTAAATGTAAAATCCTTACCTTTATTTTAATTGCATTTAAATTGTCGTAAGCCAACTTCATCCGACGCCAATCGAAAGAGGCTTTTCTCCTAAAGCTGTCTAGCGGTCCTGCAGGCAGATCCTTGAAACATTTCCTCAGCTCCTCGTCACTTACTGTTTCACTAATTTTCACTTCCATTATATGTTTATATCGAACTTCCCGTTCTACAGTATTTTTCCGCTATGTCTCCCAACCGCTGGACTTTGGTCAAAGTACGGTCCAACAAGTTTACAATGACCTACGCGGCGAATCTACACAATATAAGCAACTTCTACTTTCAGGGTATAGCAACTTCGCAAATGTATTTACGCCTTTAATCGTCTTATCCTTACTCAATAATGATTATCTCACTTTTCTGATATGCAATAAAACAAAGTTCAAACAACATAAAACTATTGTCCACTAAAGTAACTTATTACAATTAAATTAAACAAAGTACAATGAACTTTAAATTAAAAGTAATTATTTTCATTTTTTTTTTTTTCCATTTTTCCCAGAAAGGCAAAGGCCGTAGCCATGCAGCCATTATTTTCATTACTTTAATGACAGCGACAGCAATGTGCTGTTTGAGACACAGTCCGCACAGTTCCATTAGTTGGAGTTGGGTATAGTAAAAATATAACGAAGCAAACTATCCTACAAAGATTTCAGCCTCCTATAATTTAATAATATGTTACTTGAAATTTACAAAAAATACAAGTATGTGAAAAAATACGTTTATTTTTATTTTCGTAAATGTTGTGTATATTTGAGAACACTTCTAAAACGTCAAGAATTCGCGACTCACGACGCCCCTTGACTGTCAGTGAGCTGTCAATTGTCAGTCAGACGTGCATGTCGGAAATTCCTTTGCTTGGATTGGTTGGATAGATTGGTTTGAGGTCCAAATACAATAAAACAAAACTTTTTGAAACAAAGTTAACTTTTACTGTCGAATTAAAATATTATTTTGTTTTCAAATGCTATTGAAAGACTGAAGTTACGATGAATACGGGTAAGTCGAGTTCTTAAATCGCTGTTTATTCTTATCTTTACTCTATCATGTCTATATTTTTGACCGGTGCTGTTGGTGTAAGTTATCATTGGCTTGTATCTTGCAACGATATCCCAAATAAATGTATAATATTTTTAACTTGACAAAATGTGAACAGCCTTTCGTCTTGATTCTGTAAGTCTTGGATAATCCTGGAGCGGTAAATAGCCAAGGGTATGAGTGTACAAATGTGACATTTAAGGTCAAGTAATAGATGGCTGGTTTTCGAGATGACTAAAAAAATGATTATTATTATTGGGGTTTTGTAGGGCTACCTCGACCTTGGCAGATCTTTTGTGACGGCCCTTTTGAGAGTTTTGTTATGGTTCACCTGAGATGCCCGTTGAGTCCAGGAATTCCCAGATTCTTTGGGCGGTGATATTTTGTTTTGTATCTTGGTTGGGTGTATAATGTGCCTCCCCAGTATCTACTATGAAATGTCCGCACTCACAGATGATATGTATAGGGGTGTTACCTCTGCTTCATGGCAAAATCTGCATATCATGCTTTGTTTCATTCCCATTTAGACTAGGTGTTTGTTCAATTTGCAGTAACCGTCCAGTCAGGCTTCTGGCAGTGGCGTGCACTCCATACAGACAAAAAGACACTGTCTACCCTACCCAACGTTATCGTTAGTTACGCACCTTCAACGAAAAAGACGGACACAATTCTGTCTTCCGTCCGAAAACGTTCTTGCGTGCGTCATCATATGGCCAGTGTGCACGACGACAGCGCCAACTAACGGGAGACGTATGAACCAAACGCACGCAAGCATACCGGCGGAGTTTAGACATGTCTTTTCGAAGCGCTTGCAGCATTTTGTATACGTATTGTTGTTGTAATATTATTTGACGTTTTTCCATTTATCTTTTTTGTTATTAAATTATATTTCGGCTGAAATGATGTTGTTTGGTTTGTTCTTGTGCTTTGAAAACATTGATACTAATAAACAGGAAAGTTTTTTTACAATGAATATTTTGTAAATTGCGATTATTTTTTAGTGGATGTGTGCTGTCTATGAACCATTGAAAATGGTGCATTTTCAAAACTTTCCTTTAGCAAGTTTTAATCGAATAAGGCCGGTGTAGGTACAAGATAACCCGAGTTTGAATACGAAATACTAATACTATTCTTGGCCCCCGGGGTGCACTGATTATTCTGTTTCCATTGTTTAGGTACATGGATATATGTATTGACTTAAGTATACGCCATTATTAATCGAAAAGATGAGAAAATATGCTGAATAGGTACCTATTTGGGAAGTCTAATATTACTTTATATTTTGTTGTCTACCCTGTCTAAAATCTCTGTGCACGCCACTGCTCGAAAAAGCTTTTAAAGTGTTTATTTTATTTTTGTTAATGCTCTATTGTTACCCTTTTGACCGTTACATTAGCTACCATAGAAGGCTTTTGTAAGTCGAAATTGGCGCTACATTTGAAATAGGTGCTAAAAATTTATAACGCACCTATGCAGAATGTACGGAGAATTTCAAACTATTAGCGAGAACATGGTGGATGCGTGTGGCACAATACGGAGGAGGCTTATGTCCAGCAGTGGACCTCTTTCAGATGGAATGATGATGATAATGCCAAAAAAACATTTGGATTCTATCATTGGAGCCCAACCTAATTAAAATGGGACCAATATGGAGGATATCATCTTAAAATAAAATAAGAAATGTAAAAAAATTCAGTAAGGTTGATTTTTAGTATCAGGTTTCCAAAAACATACCAATAAAACATAAATACAGATGGCAACCCCACACGTAATCAAAGTTAGTTGAAGAAATTGTTGAATTTCAGAAGTAATATCAATCAAAGGCTAAGTAAAACTGTCAATGAATATGAAAAATTGTGGATTAGAAAATGAAAATCTGGGCACTTTTACACATCACTTTAAAATAAATTTAATAGAAATGAATTTACGATTTATTATTTGATTAAGCCTTTAGTGAGGATCATTTTGCAATAAACAGCATCTCTTAACTTCTACAATTAACAGCGTGGCATGCAAAAATTCAAAATTCAAAATTCAAAATAAAACGTGTGCAGTAACCAGAAGGCTTCTGGTTACTGCACACGTTTTATATCTTTAGAGACGTAGAAGTTCTCTAGATAGTTATTTCTTGTAGCCCTTAATCAAAGCTTTTGAGTGTTTTCGTCCAGCTCCAGGTACGTCTGTACATCTCCCACATCAATTAATTAAGAATTATGCCCTGAGGTACACCTTTGCGCTTCTTCTCAAGCAATGGGTCTAGGAAGCGCTAGTAAATTCTTTTCTGACGTGTAAAAGTGCCCCTATGTGGCCAATTTGCTGAATAAATGATTGAATTTTGAATTTTGAATTTTTGCATGCCACGCTGTTAATTGTAGAAGTTAAGAGATGCTGTTTATTGCAAAATGATCCTCACTAAAGGCTTAATCAAATAATAAATCGTAAATTCATTTCTGTTAAATTTATTTTAAAGTGATGTGTAAAAGTGCCCAGATTTTCATTTTCTAATCCACAATTTTTCATATTCATTGACAGTTTTACTTAGCCTTTGATTGATATTACTTCTGAAATTCAACAATTTCTTCAACTAACTTTGATTACGTGTGGGGTTGCCATCTGTATTTATGTTTTATTGGTATGTTTTTGGAAACCTGATACTAAAAATCAACCTTACTGAATTTTTTTACATTTCTTATTTTATTTTAAGATGATATCCTCCATATTGGTCCCATTTTAATTAGGTTGGGCTCCAATGATAGAATCCAAATGTTTTTTTGGCATTATCATCATCATTCCATCTGAAAGAGGTCCACTGCTGGACATAAGCCTCCTCCGTATTGTGCCACACGCATCCACCATGTTCTCGCTAATAGTTTGAAATTCTCCGTACATTCTGCATAGGTGCGTTATAAATTTTTAGCACCTATTTCAAATGTAGCGCCAATTTCGACTTACAAAAGCCTTCTATGGTAGCTAATGTAACGGTCAAAAGGGTAACAATAGAGCATTAACAAAAATAAAATAAACACTTTAAAAGCTTTTTCGAGTAAAAAGGGGATATTTAGTTCATTCCGTTGGACAGGCAATCAGGAAATGCCGCTGCAATATGCACGTAAATAGCCTATTAACTCCCGGCCTATAACTACGTACACAATACGCTTACCTATTCCATTATTTTATCTAGTTTATCATCGTCAATCGTCCACTGCTGGACATAGGCCTCCGCCAAGGCTCGCCACTCAGACCAGTCCTGTGCTACTTGCTTCCACCGGTTTCCCGCGACGTTCACGAGGTCGTCGCTCCATCTTGTTGGAGGCCTACCGGCAGCTCGACTCCCGGTTCGCGGGCGCCACTCGAGAACTTTCCGGCCCCATCGACCATCAGTCCTGCGAGCAATGTGAGCCTTAAGTGGCAGTGGGCGGGGCACATTGAAATGATGATTATGATGAATAAACTGACAGATTGTCGGCTAGAGAAACTCCACTGCTTCCTGATTCCTGACGTGAAGGTCGGATCAGATCGTTGCCACATATTAGTCCTTCCGATTGACTATAACCATCAATTCCTGGAAGAATGTGATGTTTGCCATTTTTGTGTACAATGATTTAATCTGTCTAAACTGCAGCGCACTTTTGGGATGGTGGAGTGCACGTCAAGGTTTACGAAACAAGTTTTTCCTTTTAATTTTCTTTGCAGAATTTTAAGTCTAAGTGATCGCTCTGGGCGTCTGTTGTAAAATACTGCATTTAATCGAACCCAACGACCCAATCAAGGAATGGGTGCAATATGCACGTACCGCGTTTACCGCAGTCGCCTCTATAGCCAGATTGCCTCGTTCACTACCCGGCTTTATTGCTATAACGAAATAAGGAAGTTTTTTCACTGCCCACAGACTAATTGGAAAAGCGTTTTAACTTTACATTACTGTGCAACGTTTTTCCGATACGTTAATGTGATTATAGTATTTTTTAATATCGAGTGGTGCGGGCGCCATTGTAAACATGACATCAAAGTTAACAAAAAAACATTGGTTCGGTTAAACTCGGCCGGCGGATCGGAGAGACTATATATCTAAAAACTATACTAGGCCACCAAGGCCTCGATAAAACTCAACCTGTATCTACTAGCAACAGACACGCAATCTTTAAACATCCTGTATAGAATAAGTTTTCTTCGCGGAACCCCAGTTTAATATGAATATTGCAGTTGCCTATACTATACCTGAGCTCGGTAAAGACGCCCTTGTGTTTAAATCTAGTGTTCTAGCGCTGGGAAGCCACGACCGCATTCGGTTCTTCAATCGAGGTGATGGAGGTTCCAAAGCGCTGCTCTAAATTGGTCGACTCCGGCTGACGTACAATGCCTTTCAACTGATTTTTTCCTGTTTTTTATTACGGTATTTAAAAAATCGAGAGTGCTTCCTTGCAGAGAATAGCATGTTTTGCCTCCGATACTGTTTGTCCATTACTGAAAAAAAATGCCCAAGGATGTAAAACGTTTTTTTTTCAGCACCATGTAATAGAAATAAGTCAGTCTGACCACATATGCAAGAGAAAATTCTCGTATATATCTACGTATTATTCGTAACCATAAAACGATGTAATGTGGGTTGAGTTTGGCCTATGTACCGGATTAATCTATCGTAGTTGAACTGGAAGTGCGTATCTGCAGGTTATTGATAAGACAAGTTTAGTGAAAATAAATGGCTACACCATTTCTGATGTCCTTATCATGTGAAGCAGAGTAAGGAGTGCAAGAACATTTAAATTTGTACGGTTTAGCGGATTCAAACGCACTCTTTAACTCGAAAGCGCTCTCCCGTCTTCGCTCGTAAAAATATTTCATTTTCAACATCTCCGACTTTTGTTCTCCACAACTGAGAATACACAAATAACCTATATCTTACCTTTAGCACAGAATAAGTAATAGTACTACCGTACAGAAGCTCCACTCTCTAACAAAAGTCAGGTTTAGGCATAGAAATTTGCCTATTCTACCTGCCTGCATGCGAAAATGAAACTTTATAGCGCGCCATGAGCGCCCATATTCCATTGAACGCCGCTGACTCGAAACCGGTTTAGCTAACAGCACGTAGGGTTGCCGGCAACTCGCCGCTGTAAGTTTAAATAAATTAATAAATATTCCCTTAGTCTTAATTTAAACTTTAGTAACGTGTAGTTAAGTTGCTATTTCAATATCACAGAGTTGAGTTAGATCGGTTTTGGAAAAAAGCAACGCAAAGTTATTTCCTTTTAAAAATGTGATGAAAATTGCTCTCGCATCGGTAAAGCTGGCAATGTTTGATCATTCAGTATTGACTGTATTTGTCGCTGTTTTCTAAACGAAAAAAAAACATTTATCTTGACTCTATGCATTATCTTGGCTTAAGTACCCTTTATCTAAAGAAAGAAAGAAATCATTTATTTATAACGACATGCACAATAAAAGAAGACATACACATACAATACAAAACATACAGTCGCTATAAAAAGCATCGACTTGTAGTTTAGCATAAAAAAATTTAGCCATTTCCATGATCGAAATCATGGACATTTTAAAAAACTACTTGTAGATCGTACTATTGAAAATTTTTATAGGATACAGGTTCCGGGGAAGGACATAGGGTTATGCAAAGTTCCCGCGGGAACGCTATAAACGAATCCCAAGCGGATGAAGTCTCAGACAGATCCTTAATGATATAAATTAAAAAAAAATGACAAAATCCCGAGTCCATAGAAACGCATTGCCGATCAAAGCCGGGTTTTCAGCGTCCTAATTGAAAAAGCCCATTGAAGGAAGAAATTTCAATAGAACAAGGGGGGTTTTGAATAGGGCCAATCCCCGTGATTGATTTTCATTTGGGAAATAAATTGAAACCTTTCGCTCCAGACCAATGGAAGTCGAATTTATTTTTAATTTATAAGCGTTGTGGCTTTTGGAAACGACATAGGTTAGCTATTTATTATCAAACATTTGTTTGAAAACAAAAACATGATTTATATGAGTACTGTCTGTATAAGTAGTTTATTTATTATAAGTACTTACTTAGAAATCATTAATAAAAGTATTTAAAAGTTAAGTTGATAGAATGTGTGTCATAATCCATAATAATATTATAAATGCGAAAGTAACTGTCTGTCTGTTATCTCTTCACGCTTCAACCTGCATGGAGATAGTTGGGGTCCCGAGAAAGGACATAGGCTACTTTTTATCCCGGAAAAACGCATAGTTCCCGCGGGAACGCGATACCTAACCGAATTCCACGCGGGCGAAGTCGCGGGCACAAGCTAGTATTCATAATATAGGGTAGGTATTTTTTATAGTTGAAAAGACGTGACGATTTTTTAGGAAAGTATTCTGGAATATGGATTTTCTTTTTCAAACCTCCTTTTTACTTACTTAAATTTAAAAAATAAAATTATCTAAAAAGGGTCCTTGCGGCATTGTACCGAGTATGGAGTGTGGAATGTGTCTTGGTAAGGAGCACAATCTTATATTATGTCGAAACAGTTGAAAACGTGTCCTGTTACTTCACCATGAAAACAACCACTCAACCGTCCCTTTCATTTCAGAAAACAATTTCCCCCATTTTCAGCTTCAAAAACGTGGCCATGAAAAGTTTTCATAAAATCGAACTCTATGTTTAAAGCCCAGTCGAGTTCATAAATATGTGTATACTTTTGGATCTATAGTAGCCCAATAAGGTGCAAAAGTGTGTACATATTGACGAATGCGACTGTACTACTTCGCTAGCTCAGTGCCCGAATAACTGCCGAGGGAGGCGCTCGCTCGTCCCCTCGAACTTTACCCGCGAAAATGAACGCGAGAGGTACTCAATGCGTTCGAAATTTGAAATTAGATCACCCACATTTCTTTTTTCTTTTATTTTTAAATGGTATTTTCTGTTCCAGTTACATTGGTGCTAGTTTTCGCGTTTGTTAACTGCGTTTCAAGTTTTGGTGAGTGTTTGGATTTTATTTGCTTGTTTTATTAATGTGTCTAAAAGTTATTTGAAACTACCATTTTTAGGTCGTGAATTTCAGGATGTTTTAGTAAAATTATATATTTTTATACGGTAATTATTAATTGACGACTTTCTACGAATTAAAAAGTATATAGTATAAAAAGTACCTGTATACGTATCACTACATAGTATAAAACCAAGTTGCTTCCTGCTGTCTGTCCCTATGTATGCTTAGATCATTAAAACGACCCAATGGATTTTGATGCTTCTTTTTAAAATATATTTAAATAGAGTTATTCAAGAGGAAGGTTTTAGTATATCATTTGCTATAGTGTAACGCTCAATTCCCGCGGGAACGCTATAACCGAATTCCACGCGGACGAAAAAAACTATCTAGTCAAGGGGACTATATGAACGATACTGAACACAAAATATCGATTTTTCGAAAAATTGTCTGTATGTACCTATCCGGGTTTAAATGAAAACTACTGATTGCATTGCAACAAAATTTGGCATGGGGGTATTATAATTATAACACGGGTCAACATATAGGCTACTTTTATCCCGAAAAAAAATGCATAGTTCCCGCGGGAATTCTATTAGCGAGCAAAGCAAGTTTTTACATATTACATGTCATCATAATCGCACCGACAAACAAAATATCGATTATTAAATTCAAATCTAAACGTTTCCACTATTCGGATAACGGGCTCAGCGAACGCAATCGAGTTTTCCAGTCGATTACTTGTCTCTGCTCGGCTGAACCACTTTGATGTTACATTTATTGCGAGATTCCCAGTTCAGATGGAATCACCCCGTGTAAATCGTTCCATCAAGTCTTGAGGACGTTAATTTGAACTCTGGCTCGGATGGCAGGCTTTTGAGCTTGTTTATGTCATAGATCAGCGTTTCTTAACCTTTTTCAGTCCACGGACCCCCTATAGAATATCAAAGACAACGTCGCGGATAAAAAAACTTAAAAAAATAGTAATGAATTTCGATTTCAATGATCCATACGAGGGCTGTTTGATAAGTAAGGCCGTTTATGAAAAAAAAGTCAGTCGTTCTTGTATCGTATATAATACTAGGCTTGCAACATCCTCCTTCCCGGCCTCTGTAGTAATGTACTATTATTGAACACCACACATTCAAGGAACATCACATTCACATCATATTTGTAATAATAGAGATATCCTCCGTTTTCAAATAAATATAAATATCAGAGATGTCAGCAGTCCCATAATATAAAAAATACTACATTTTGATGCAAGTGCGCAAAGCTTGTCATTTTATCACGAGTCCCTAGTTATGCTGGCGCGAGCGAAAACACTAGGGGGGCGATTCCACGCAGAAAAAATCTCCAGGAACAAATTTTGTTCCCGATGTCAACTTTGTGCTACAACTTCACTGTGACGCTTAAATGATAGTTTTTATTCAATATTACAATTTTATTAAGGAGGCACTTCAAAAAATTCATTACTTTTTAATATATTCAAACTTGAAAAAAACGGGCTGTGTATGACAATGACAAAACAAGCCTCCAATGATTTAGTTCATGGGCAACAATGATGTACTGTGACCGACAATGACGAATATTTTAATCAATAACATAAAAAGTCTTATGTATCAACTAAACACTACCAGCTTCAGTCATTTTCAAACGACCTCCAAAAAATGGGAACGGGGGTTATATGTTTCGTAAGGGATATAAGTTTTTACAATCTTTTGTAATGTTCAGCCATAATTTTTTGCCACGACACGTTGACAGAATTCTGTATGGTTTTAATTTAAGTGCATTTATTTAAATGAAATAAAACTAAGTAATAGATAAACGTATATATTTATTTCTGAGATCAACGATATACCTATCTAGTTGGTGATGTGCGCACGTTAATTTAAGTGCATAATCTTATAGAAATGCCACTAGGCATTTCTATAAAATTAGTTAAGAATTAGTTACAAAAGAAAAGATTATAAAGATCATGTTAATGATCTTTATAATCTTAATATACATTTTTTTGTACTAATAACAGACTTTCCGCATTATTCTAAGCATCACGATTATTATAGCAGTACGTTTGTTATCAATAGTAGTCTTTTCTTCATTAATATAATAATTATCACAATTAAAAGCTTATAATCCAAATCGACTCACTCAACTCACTGCACTTATCACATTAGTGCAGTTTTCATTTATTGTACACATCTAATCAACATATAAAATAGTAAGGGAAAGTATGTATTGTGTCTCCACGTCTAATTACTACGACTAATTAACATGATCTCTATAATCAAAATATACATTTTGTTAGGTTTTTTCTCTGACTATCTGTAATATTCTAACCATCATGAAATCGACTCACTCAACTCACTGCACTCATCACATTAGCGCAGTAGTCATTTATTATACACATCTAATCAACATTTTTTTTTTGACGTCTCCACATCTACGCATAATTACTATCTAGTACTAATTTACAGGATCTTTATAATTTGTTTAGTTCTTTTATCAGACTTTCTTCATTATGCTTATTATCACGATTATAATAGTTTGTACGTATTTTCTTCGTTATTTACTACTATAAGTCTTTTTTCGTTATTAATATCACTATTTTAAGTTTAATTAACATGATCTTTATAATCTTAATATACATTTTTTGTACTAATAACAGACTTTCCTCATTATTCTAAGCATCACGATTATTATAGCAGTACGTTTGTTATTAATAGTAGTCTTTTCTTCATTAATATAATAATTATCACAATTAAAAGCTTATAATCCAAATCGACTCACTCAACTCACTGCACTTAACACATTAGTGCAGTTTTCATTTATTGTACACATCTAATCAACATATAAAATAGTAAGGGAAAGTATGTATTGTGTCTCCACGTCTAATTACTACGACTAATTAACATGATCTCTATAGTCAAAATATACATTTTGTTAGGTTTTTTCTCTGACTTTCTGTAATATTCTAATCATCATGAAATCGACTCACTCAACTCACTGCACTCATCACATTAGCGCAGTAGTCATTCATTATACACATCTAATCAACATTTTTTTTTGTCGTCTCCACATCTACGTCTAATTACTATCTAGTACTAATTTACAGGATCTTTATAATTTGTTTAGTTCTTTTATCAGACTTTCTTCATTATGCTAATTATTACGATTATAATAGTTTGTACGTATTTTCTTCGCTATTTACTACTATAAGTCTTTTTTCGTTATTAATATCACTATTATGAGTTTTACTCTAAGTATTTTCTTTATAGATATCAAATTGTAAGGATCACAATTATATTCGACTTATACGTTTTTTATTACTATTAGTCTTTTTGTCATTCAATATCACAATTGCAATAATCAAAACGCTTGCTATCTCTATTACGGGTAAGTATCAACTATTAGCATCCTCCTAGACATGCATGGAAGCGCAGGTGCTTGCCATGCACACAGACTTCAGAACCACCACAACTAAAGCAACTCGCAGTTCTCATCACCACCGATGTTGGGTTTGATTTTTCCCATAATGCCTGGTACACGGAAAAGGTGCCTTTGAATGGTTTTACGCTTTTGGGTATTAGATTATCTTTAAGAAGTATGTCTTCTGGATCAATTTTCTTTACAAATATTTTAAGTTGATCATTCGCGACGTAATCGGTTATCAAATCAAAAAAATCACCAAAGGTTCCAATATCTTGTCCGAATACTACCATTCGATCAGCGGTACGCTTCAGTGTCGCTCCGACGCCATCCGGAGCACCTTTTCCGTGTCCTGCTTCAGAGTAGTTCCAGGTCACTTGGCTTAACTGAGGGAAATCTTTACATAACTGAGTTAGGATGTAAAAAAGATACTTATTTCTATATTGCGATGTAGGCGAATCCGACAAAAAATGAATCGTATCTATGAAATTATTCATTTTAAGGGCTTCTTCTATTAGAGGCACTAAATGAGCCCATATAGCTGGTGCATCGTGGCGCAAGCAGTCACTTATTGTGCACATCGACTTCGATGTAACTTGACCAGTAGAAAAGGAGTGACTGTACAGTACTGCAGTGTGTAAAGTTACTTGTTGTCTGCTGCCACCGAAATGAAATGACTGGACTTCTGTTGCGTATTTAAGAGAGTAATTTTCTGAAAAATCTACGTGTATCAAAGCTTCCTGTATGTTTAAATTTTCTTTTAAATTTTTGATTGATGTGTACTGCGATACGATTTTGTAAGTGTGAGCTAAAAATTTTACAATATCTGTTTTAAATTTAGAAATGGCTGTGGCTGAATCTACATTATTTTTTTGCTTTTCTGTGACCATTTGCTCTTTTTTAGTTCCATCACTCAGAGTGATTTGTTTTTTTGCTTTTTTCCATTCATAAAAAGAAATTGGTATTTGCAACTCATTGTAGTGCAAATCGTTGGATTTGCAAGCATTGCAAGTCCTTTGCAAACACTCAGTGTTTTTTGTATCGCAGCATAGTGTTGAAAGAACTTGATGATAGTCTTTTTCAATTATTATCTTTGAACGATTTAAAGCGTTTATCAGTAATTCCATGTTAGTATGAAGGGAACACTGACAGGTCTCTCTATTAACCTCCCTGGGAAACACCACCCAAAATGGCCGATGCTTGCAAAAAAAGGAATAGCTAACTTTAAAATTTCCATATTCGGATAAGAACACTTGGTGTAATTGTTTTAAAGGTAGACGTAAGTATCTTTTTTGCATCCGAATCCCGTTTTTGGTGATGAATTCTTTTTTACCAGCCGCAAGGTAACTATTCATATCACTTAAATAAAATTGTTTAACGAAATCAAACACGGTTTTAGGAACTGGAGTTGCTTCTTCTTCTATGGGAACCGGGTTTTCATTGTTGCTAGTATCATTTGACTCGTACGTTGAAGAAAAAGACGTATTAATTGTTGCTATTTGTGCCTGAGCTCGTTGGAGCTTTTCTTTTAAACTTCTTATTAATTTGCAACGTGCCTTGTCTGTTTTCTTAAGATTTTCGATAATCTTTAGTAATTCTTTCCTTTTTTTCGACTCTGTGTATCTATTTTTCCTCAGTGTGGCATTTACACTTGTATTGTGTAGAGGATCCTTAAATGATTGTTGTCCTCCGCCTTCATCGAGTACAGGTTCTATGTGGATAGCTTCAAAGGGTACTTGACTAGCCCCTTCTTTTTTTTTTTCTCTATATTTTTTTGAATTTTCTCTCCATTTTTTACGTTGCTCCTTTTGTGATCGTGAAGACTTTTCTTTAATACTTGTTATTTTTTTAGCCTCCTTATCCCTTAAATACTTTGATCTTCTTTTTTCTCTTGCAATAGCCAGCAATTCGGGATCGCTCTTTATTTGAGCTCGTCGACGCTTTTTATATAATCTTTGTTTTTCTTTGGCCGCTACTTCTTTTCTTTTAGGGGGCATTATTATTTGATTACTATCTTCGATTACCAATAAATCTTGCTCGTTTAATAATTATTTTTAAATTATTTATTGCCTGCAATAAAACGACGCTATTTAGTTATCACTTATCAACTTGCTAATAGTTAATAAAAACAGTTTCATCTTAAATAAACTACGTGACACACCTAATGATTTTGATTACGACTACAGGATAGGTTTATTAATTGGTTAGGGTTTTTTTAACTTGGTAGGTACGATACACTATTTAACTTTTTCATTCTATCGACCACTTTTTGAGATTATCTATTAAAATACTGCCACCATCATTGACAAGTAGATACAAGTCTCTTATTTCATCCCTATTACTTTGTCTATCAATCATACAACTATCGTATTGATATGCATTCTCCATTTCATATATTGCATATAACTTCATATCGTCTGTGTCTTCGCATAATGCTTTACATATCCCACCACGGTACGTAGCAAATATCACATGAAACTGATCTAATATGTAAAAAAAGCGCTTCAAATCTGCATGGTATCGATTAGTATCTATGGTTACGACATAGTATATGAGCTTCATTTTTTTAAATATTCCTTGAAGTCTTCTGCACAAAACTGACCTTGAACAAAATAAGTAGACTACAGTTTAATAATACGGTATTGAATAGGTACCAGATTTTTCTCGTGACTTTCTTTGTACAAATAAAACTAAATGTTACAGTGCTCCTGTTGTTAAGTGTAATAAGTTCTTGTACAAAAAAAAAATATGACAAGCCTGTATTTAATTTATTCACTCAGCTACTCATTTAGACAATCCTAGCGAACCTAAACTCGACGGGGTTGCGACCTTTCAATGTCCTAGGTACCTACATTATTATATTTTGTAGGCGATTTTTTATTGCCCGCCGTACTTTTTTGTACAGTTATTATTTAATTATCAGGCAGGACTAATAAGCCTCAACATAGTATATGATGTCCCATAAAAATAGTCATGTTTATAATTTAAAGCATAGGTAAATACTACATTTGTCTAGTAAACCATCATTGGTAGCCACAAATATCATTGTTGGCTTCAGAGTTATCATTAGTGTCCCACAGATATCATTGTCGTCCCTCGCAATTTCGCCAACAATGACATGACCGACAATGATGATAGCCGAAAAATGTGTCGAAACAGGTTTCTGTTTGACGATGAAAACAAAATATCTGTTTCGCCAAAACAAAGCCTATGTTTACTTTAATGCAAATACAAACTTAATAATATACAACACATACTTATCGAGAAATAGCTACGAATGATAATGACGACAAAATTGACAAAGCTGGAAAGAAGTTTTTGGCCACTTACCTAGCCGTAACGTGGCACGTGTCGCTCCTGAGATGCTTGCGAGGGAACTGAGCGGCGGGGGACGGTCGCAAGAGGCCATGTTTCGTAGGGTTAATTGCGTTCCGTTTTGCCAAAATTCTACAATCAATGGCCGGGACCACTAATGACGATATTTTGTGACAAGGTTTTCGATTTGAATTTTAACCAATTAGAACTCATTTTCTTGTCATTTTTTTTATAAAACCGTAAAGAGAATTCGTCCCTAATATGATTGTGTATGTTTTATTTCATAATTTCATTTTAGTTAAAGTTTTATTCAAATAGTAAGACGATTAACTAGTTTGGCCCCTAGTAAAAAACGGCAAATTTTACTCATTTTCTCAGAACAACTTTTTTTGTAATGGTTTAAACCGAAGACGGTTCAAGTAGCCTTTTTTATTGTTTAATTGAGGATCTATAAAGTGGTTTTTGGTAGCAGAATAATTTACCTGGTAAATGTTATCTCCGGGAACGTAAAAACTGGGCGTTCCGGAGATTGGCCCAGGGACGAGTGAAAATGACAATTTGGCACGTGTATCAACTATCAAACGGCATTTTTAATACATTTGCGAAAAAAAAGAAGACAGGAATAAATGAACAGGATGAAGCTCAATAAACTTTACGCACTAGTTCGTAAAAAACAACTTTAGGCACGCTCACTAGCTGCCAAAAAACAAAAGGCGCTTATTCGGAAATGACGAACTTTTGGCACGTTAAATAGGTATAGAAATGTTTACTTTTTGAGCAAATGTATTAAAATAGTTATTTGTTATGCAAGGCTGCAAAGTTGTTGTTTGCTGTGAGTGCGTGATTGAGACCCGAGTGAACGAAGGATTCTAGGGTTGAACCACGAGCGAAGCGAGTGGTTCAAATATAGAATCCTGAGTGTAACGAGGGTTTCAAGGCACGAGACCGCAAACGACTTTGCTGCTGAGCGCAACACAAAATTTTTCACCTCACGCGCGATTTTTCGGGAAGAAGACTTAGTTCGGCGTCACGTACAGTTTGTGCTAACTCTGGAGGAGTTAAATTCGTATCGTCATCGCTAGAATCACTCATATTTTCTTTATTACTTCGTATAGGTATTCTAAATTACAAAACCAGCAATCTAAAACTTTTTTTTAATTTTTTTTTTAATGTTTTTTTTCCGGAGCTTGCGTTCCAAATCACTCTTACTCGTACTTCAAGATTCAATTATTCATTGAATACAGTTAAAATATACACATATTTAAGTATTTTTGTGATAAAACATAGTGAAATAATGAAATACATCTGAAACGGTGTATTATTAATATAATTTTATTAATGATGATATTAAGTAAATTGAACCTTTATTTTAATAAAACTCCCACGACGAATTGCGTTTCAGAACGTATCGTTGTTTTTTTATTGTGACAGTGGCGTCATGCGTCGTTCGAATTTCAAAAACACTTTCCACGCTAGCGGATAAAAACAACTTATGCGCTCGGATATCAAGCTGCAAAACGACCACTTTCGAGCCAGTGAGGTGAAAAATGTTTTGTTTGTTAGGCATGTGTTCTAAGCTATATTTTAAGAAAATTGGTTCAGTGGTTTGAAAATGATTAGCTATTTGCTGATATACCTACATGAGGGTTTTTTTCAACTTTCAATATACCTAAGTATAGTTGGTAACAATTTTAGTCACCCCATTATGATCGAGCACTTTTCCTAACTAATAGACATGTGTACACCTAATTATAAGCTTGCTCCTGTCATTAATAATGCAACGAGCGACAACTAGGTGTCGGTCTGTTTATTATTTATCTAATTATACGCCTGTATCGGTTCAATGTCGTTGTATGAATAATTTACTAAAATAGCCTTTGAAATTCACCTGTATAACCCGTAACGTCGTTTTGGTTGTTAATTAGGGAAACAACTTAATAATATTAAGGACGTGGCAGGTGAGGTGTTAGTAGGTACACTGCCTTTCTAAAATACCTTTTGTAAAATAACTCCAGTGGTAAAACTTTGATAAACGGGAACCCGTCTTCATACCATGATAGAAGAATTTAAGAATTCTCTAATCGCTTGACGCATTCTTATCGTCAACGTACGAACGTATTATAATTTTTTACCCCTGCCAGGTTTTTTGTAGATATTTCGCTTCATTCGACAAGAGGCACATCGGATGCCTCTAATAGTCTATACCTGGGTGAGCTTGTCATATACATAAAAAATCGGGACATAAAAAAGCCTTATTGGCTGCAAAACAAATCAAAATTACCGAGTAACGTTAAACGTCTCGAATCCATTCCGTCAATCAATCTTTGAAACTCAGTGAGTGAATGACATTAACTGTGTCACAATGAGTGGACACACAAACACAAGTGACTATTCTTCGTTTTCATATACTAGTAATTTTATTTGAGCGCACGTGCGGTCGTTCCCACGTGGAAGTTTATAAGACTAGCAAGTAAACTTAGAGTTCTGCTCCCGATCCAGTCTAGGATCGTAAGAGCACGTGTGACAGTAGCGGGTTCTGTCCATAGACTTAGTAAAAGGTGACAAAATGCATTGAATAAGATCATTTTGTAGTAGTAGATTAGTAGTTATTGGATTGTTTTAATAGGTTATGGGCCCAGATTCTGTCCAGTTTAGTAAAAGGTAACAAAATGCATTAGTCAGACAGTACTGAATTGTTTTAATAGGTTATGGGCCCAGGTGATAGTACGTGCGATGTTAGTTATGCGTTCTTATAATTGCAGTGCAACTATGGACATATCAAATTTTCCACCAATTTTATCACACCGCCTTTTGAGTGATAATGAAAAATGTTACGGCCTCACACATGTAGGTACATAATCCAGTTTCGGTTTCAGACAGCGGCTTTAGTAAGTCGTGCAGACAAAATTAAATGAGGAACCTATGCATGAAGAATACTTTTTCACCCCTCCTATTCGAAAAGAAGTGTTTTGTTCCCCGTTTAGAGGGAGCAAAATGCGATTTTGTTCCCTCTTCGCTTTTTTTTAATTTTTTTTCATTTCTGCCCCGCTAACAGGGAGCAAAATACGTCTTAGCAGTGCGTTCACGGAGCTGCGGAGACTTTAAAAAGTAGCATTCAAAAGTCGCGTCTTTTTCGTATTTTGAATTTTATATATCGGCATTTTACATAAATTCTTTATTACACATACTAAAAATCCATAAATTCATAGATATATACTTACTTTTGATAATTATTTTCTATTTTTTATTTTCAATTTGGCTGAATGCTGCCGGCCAATGCCGTAGCATTCTTCGAAAACTCCTCGTGTCATCGAATTAAAAAAAAAAACGAACCCGCGAATTTCGTGAGCGCTCATTTCCTTGCCGTATTATTTTACACTTAATTTCCAAAATAAATAGTAGATTGTTTATCAAGGGACTAAAACAAGCCATTATGACACGAGATGTTTAGCCACCCGAGCAGAGCGAGGGTGGCTATAGTTCGAGTGTCATTATGGTTGTTTAGTCACGCGTTAAACACTCTGCTTTTCACTTCCAATGCGAGGAAAAAAAAACGAAGTTCCATACAAAATTACGATATTTATATAACAAAGTAGATAACTGGCTACTTCCCGATGACCTAGAATCATGAAATTTGGCCAGAAGCAAGGTCTTACAGCACACGTACAGGAATAAATCTGATAACCGTAAATATTATATATTTTGGTGCAAGAAAAGCCAATTTACTAATACAAACTTATCATTTGCGGTTGGCGCAGTAGCCGTGTCTACTTCACCAACCGCAAATAATAAGTTTGTATTGTTAAATTTGCATCATCAAGTTTGTAGGTACGGAACCCTCGGTGCGCGAGTCCAACTCGCACTTGACCTGTTTTTTATCACGTGACGGTTTGAATGATATTTAGCCAACAGATTCAAACTTGAATACTATTAATATATTTTAAAACTAATTGGGTCATGCATTATTAAATGAATTCACTTTTAATAAAACAAGAGTATTCGTAATCATTAAATCGTGTTTCACGAAATTAAATCGTTTTTTCACGCCCTAGAAATTGTCTAGGTTCACTGGAAATGGGGATAATCCTCCTTTCACAAACTCTGTGGTTGGCTGTTTAGGCGGGTTTCCAATGTAAATTAAAAAAAAAATACTTTAGTCCCTAGAGACTAAAAAAGAGCTTTAGTCCCGATGTGCAGAGACTAAAGTAACATTTTAAGAGCATGTGAAGTGAAAACGTACTTTATGTAGTGTTATGAATTATTTCGTAGAGAATGAATGAAATCAAAAAGTGATTTAGGTGATGCAATGTATTGGGATCAACACCTCTGAGAATTCCAAAGGAATATTATGTAAGTACGTAATATGAATTGCACTGCCCTTTTTTCATTTTATCGCAAATGTATTAAAAAACTTTGTGTGATACAGTATGTGCGAAATTGTCATAAAATGTACTTTATTTCACATTTGTTAAATTTACCTATTATTATGAACGCAACGCGTGCGATCATGACAGAATATAAATACAATATAGTTACTGATTCTTCAATATGGAAGCCATTTTCGCCTTCTACCTATGAATTTATGATAAGCGCGCGAAACACACGTTCTTTTTAACCTTGTTTGTTTCTAAATGTATAATTTTTTTGTTTTACTTAATTTAAAGACAATAATGAACGAATGATCTAATGATTTTCTCATAGGAGGGGTGAAAAGCAGAGTGTACGACACGGTAGCAAACTTATTTATGCCTTGGGTGACAAAGCTTGAATCCCTCGCTAGCTCAAGATTCCACGCTAGAATCCCTCGCTTACGCTCGGGATTCTATTCT
The DNA here is from genome assembly GCA_963971205.1 of Aethes cnicana. Classification (NCBI taxonomy): domain Eukaryota; kingdom Metazoa; phylum Arthropoda; class Insecta; order Lepidoptera; family Tortricidae; genus Aethes; species Aethes cnicana. The sequence goes on along the minus strand of OZ020278.1, from coordinate 13,504,194 downwards.
GGAATCTTTCGCGTCGCTCTGGATTCAATCCGTCACCCGCGGTAAAATATACCTTTTTGCTCCCTAGTCATACAATCTACTATTTTGCTCCCTAGTCATACAATCTACTATTTTTTAACAATAACCCTTTTTGACTTTCACTCGTAACTATCCAGTATATCATCTAACTCGCTAGCATGTATCACTTTACCAACCAACCACAAGGCAATAATAAATCACTATAGTTCCGCAACGAGGGCTGTCACGCGCAGCCTAGCAGCCTGGCATGGCAGCTGATGAGGTGAAATTCTCTCGGATAATTCAATGCAACCCTGTTTAACACTGCATTTTGGACAGCGCACTGATCATGCTTCACTGGGCAAACCAGCGAGTTAGTGTAGTGTACATCGACGATTGTATTAGCATTTAGGCTGCCTGATCACTAAAATTTGTATACTTTGTCCGTCCGCCACGTCTGTTCGCCAAAAACTTTAAAAGTACTACTACTACTACTACTACAGCCTATTTGCGTCCCACTGCTGGGCACAGGCCTCCTCTAATCGCTATAATATAATCCCCTCGCGGGCCCAGTGCGGATTGGGGACTTCACACACATCTTTGAATTGCTTTGCAAATGCATGCAGGTTTCCTCACTATGTTTTCCTTCACCGAAAAGCTCAGTGGTTAATTCAAATTGAATTTCGCACATAAGTAAACTTAGAGGTGCGAGCCGGAATCGAACCCCCGACCCTCTGCATGAGAGGCGGTAGGTCGAACCATTAGGCCACCACGGCTTCAAAGTACTGAACGGATTTAAATGCGATTTTCACTCATAGATAGAGGGGTACATGAGGAAGTATCTAAATATATAAAACTCAAAGGTGACTGACTGACATAGTGATCTATCAACGCACAGCCCAAACCACTGGACGGATCGGGCTGAAATTTGGCATGCAGGTAGATGTTATGACGTAGGCATCCGCTAAGAAAGGATTTTGCAAAATTCCCTCGGGAACGGGAAAAAACGGGATTTTTCATTTTAATATTTCTGCGCATACGAAGTTGCGGGGAAAAGCTGATTGGTAGGTATATTTTATTTTGTTCTACTATACCTGCGCGAAGCAGGGGCGGGTCGCTTAGTTATCTATAAAAATGCGGTATCTATCAGTTTGCGCTATAGAAACTTTATTAAAGGCTGAGTTCTTTATAATTCTAATAAACTTTTAAATTGACTAATCGTTTAAGAGGGAAGAATAGTACTCGGCCGGTACGGTACTCGTCAATACAAAAATTACAAAAAGAGAAAACTTTTTTTTTTTAATTGCAATGAATTCAAAGTTCTTGCAAATTAAAAAAGAAAGGAAATCTATAAACCTAATATTTCATTGTGTCAATAACATAGTAAAAAATCATGGAGATTGAAAAATATTTAGAAGTGGAACAACGTTTTCTCTTTTTGTATGGACGCGTAGTAGGCATTCTTCCCTCTTAATGGCGCATATCGAAACATCGTCACTTGAATTTAAAACACATCCTAAAATTCCACAGAAATCATGCAAAATTCTTGTTATAATGTCATATCTTGACTTTTCTTGTACCCACGCAGAATTCATAAATACAAAACATAAAGCCGTTCTTATACCCAGCTCAGCCGTCACTGTCACTCGTGCAACGAGTGAAAGGGAAAGCGCTACGCACAGAACGCCCGATTTAGTTAGTATATAGTTTTTTTTTCCAGTTAGTAAAAAAAATAATTGTATATGGGATTGGTTGTGTGAGCGACGCCTGAATCCTATACAAAATTACTTAGAATCGATCGCCGATACTGTTGGGTTAATTATTTGCTATAGTTTCCGACCCACCTTGTATAATATGGATATTTTTTCTGTTATATTTAGTTTTACACCGTTTGATATAATAAACTGGAATAAAGTTGGATTAAAGGTCCGAGTTAGAGGTTAATTTGGAATTAAATTGTATCGAGCGAAGTTTCGTGAAACGTGTAACGAAATCTGTCAATGTAAGGATGATATAATCAAATATAACATATTTTTAACTTTTAACATTTCTTAGAAAAGTATAATCTTACATGAGGAATTTAACGATGCTGGGTCAGGTAACGGCCTTAACCTAGGAGCACCCTACGAACCATCGAACTGCTTAAAATGGGGTTTTATGCCATCGTTACTGCAGAACCCTGAAGGACCGGGCCGAAGTTTTAAGCTCCTACCCTACCTTGCATAATTTAGCCAATGTGTAGGTACTTTGCGAAGTTGGATGACGCTATAGAGTAGAGATTGCAGGTTTTAAGATATAGCTAACTTGTATTGTTTGACGAAGTACTTAAGCTACTGTACTATGAGAAGACAAGCAACGAAAGCTCATTTTAGCTGTTGGAACGGTCAAGATGATAAGGGAATCCTAAACATATTGATCTGTTGTGAAAATGGAGAAAAATGACAAGTTTAAACGGTAGGACGTTATAGGATGTTTATGCTCACGTCCTATAACGTCCTACCGTTGTGCATCTTTTTATCAAGAAAGGATCTCGATGACTTGACAGGTATGTGGAGGTGGTATTACGGTTTTTTCCTTTACCGAAAAGCTTAGTGGTCAAAATAAAGGTTTCGCACATGCAATACGTAATGTTAATTTTACTATTAAACTGATATATTGCAAAATATTTTCATAGCCCGAAACTGTAGATGAGCGATCAAAGCAAATATCGGAAATGGACGCAGATCCTATATCCCAAACTCGGAACTTCCAAAGTCTCCGGTAGAATTCTAAATGACGTCTTATCCGGGTTAAGTCTTGCGGTTAAGGGCGGGCAAACGGGCAAGACAATATGCTCATTACCCGATACAATACGCTATAGACTATAGACTATCGAGCGCCTTCGGAATAGGGTTGCCAGTAGTGAAAATAAAAATACTTTTCAAGATTTTTTTACACTGGAACGACGTAAGAAATAGGTACTTTGTTTGTAGGCAAACTGCTCAACATTACCTTTAAAAAAATCTGTTGATTTAATTATGCGAAACTCGTGTTAAAATATACATTCAATGAATATACAATTAGGTAGGTATTCAAATATCCCTATCTAAACCATCTTATTTTATTATTATTAATAGTCGATCTCTCAAATCCAAACTTTTTAAAGAACTCTTTTAATCAGCAGATATAAAACGATAGTACATTATTGCAGAGGCCGCCAAGTAGCGCATTGCCGGACGAGTCAGTTATAAGGCTGAGCGAAGCGAAGCCTTCTATTAGTAAGAGTCCGGCAATCGCAATTGCGGCCGAGGTATATATTATAATGCTTTTCTCAAACAGCGAGGAAATACGTAAGGTCAGTCGGGCAAGTGCGCCAGGATGGGGTAAGTGCGCCTAACATAAATATATCGAAACCTATAAATATTACTCAACTAGTAGTTGGCTGTTTACAAGGCATAGGGGCGAAATAAATTTAGGCGCACTTACCCCACATCAGTATTTACTACTTCCATGATCGTGGATGATTTGGCCATGGAAGTTGTACTTATTACCTCCACGGATTTGTCAGTTTCGGGGCAAGTGCGCCAGGATGGGGTAAGTACAAGGCATAGGTGCGAAATAAATTTAGGCGCACTTACCCCACATCAGTATTTACTACTTCCATGATCGTGGATGATTTGGCCATGGAAGTTGTACTTATTACCTCCATGGATTTGTCAGTTTCTCTACAGAGGTGTCTCAAATAGCAAGCGAATTTAAAAAAACACACACACGACAATAATGTTTTTGCTGGCCAAGGCCGGCAATGGACACCCTCGCGTCTTCTTTTTTTGAAAGTAACACGAACATTTCCGAGCATGTTTGAGAAAAATAATTAAACACGAGCGGCTAAAATAACTATTTCGATTTAATAGCTCTAAAAAACTGATAATCAAATCAGATTAGCGTGACAACCTTTATCATTGAATATTTTATGGAATAGCGTATAAAGAAGGGGTTATTTCGAGTCATAAGTGTGGGGTAGTTACTCCAGACTTAGCAAACAGTTGGTTACGGGCATGTAATCAAAAATATTAGAATGAATTGTTGATCGTCCGTCCAGTATACTTGAAGACCCAAGTAGGAAAATTGCTGTAACATTAACAATTCATAATCTAATTTGTTTAAGGCCCTTCCCTGACCCAGCATCGTCAAATTGCTCATTTAAGATCATACTTTTCTAAGAAATGTTAAAAGTTAAAAATATGAAAAAAACATATGTTATATTTGATTATATCATCCTTACATTGACAGCTTTAGATACACGTTTCACGAAACTTTGCTCGATACAATTTAATTCCAAAGTAACCTCTAACTCGGACCGCTAATCCAACTTTACTCCAGTTTATTATATCAAACAGTGTAAAACTAATTATAACACAAAAAATATCCATATTATATGCATACATCGACAGCTTTATAAATGCCATTTTTTTAGACGGTATTTTTATAGAAATTAAAACGTGTTATAAAGTAACTAAATCGGGCGTTCTGTGCGTAGCGCTTTCTCTTTCACTCGTCCCACGAGTGACAGTGACGGCTGAGCTGGGTCTATGAACCGCCTTAAGCGTCCTATGCCACTGCTGGGTAATCAATGATAGTATTAACCAAAGCGTAAAATTTTGGCTATTTAAAATTTCAATTTTCAAAAACTTTTCTATGATTTGAGGCCCAATTGCGTTTAGACCAAAACTAATGTTTGGAATAGGACCTAGCAGATTATAATGAATATATATATTTTACAGAGTAATATTTTTATGCTTTACTTCTTTTTTGCAGTGTTACTGGTTTTTTTTTCACTCTACATATTTACGTACTACTACAGCCTATTTCCGTCCCACTGCTGGGCACAGGCCTCCTCTCCTCACGAGAGGGTTTTGGCTATAGTCCCCACGCGGGCCCAGTGCCGATTGGGGACTTCACACACATCTTTGAATTAATTCGCAGAGTCGTGCAGGTTTCCTCACGATGTTTTCCTTCACCGAAAAGCACAGTGGTTAATTCAAATTGAATTTCGCACATAAGTAAACTTAGAGGTGCGAGCCCGAATCGAACCCCCGACCCTCTGCATGAGAGGCGGTAGGTCGAACCACTAGGCCACCACGGCTTCCAATTTTACATACTGCTACTACTTATTGGCTAAAAAAGGCAAACATGTTATTGTATGTTAAATACTGTTCCCGATATTTTGCTCAATAGACTTCAAATCGCTTATAGTTGAAATTGGCGCTTTATTTGCAACTGATATAGCGTTCATAAACTGAAAATACCGCGTTGCCGGCACTATTGCCAAAATTCAATCTCGTGTTGAAACATAGCGCCTGCTTCTACGGCCGCCGATTCCGATAGCTGAAACTTTAAATTTGCAGTGAAATATGTATATAAATGAAAAGTCCAATACCGTCCCAGTATTGGACTGGACATAGAGATACAAAATTATTTTCTGAAAGGGTAAGAACAATCTATATTGATTTATCTATAACTCTAAATTGATAATTAAAAAAAGTCTTTTTCTGTGGTAGAGCTTTGCAATAATATTAAATTATTGCTTGAATCGGGCCGGCTCGTCCGGGGAAGTACCACACTCTCACAGAATATCGGCGTGAAGTAATAGTTCACTATTGCGTTTCGTACGGTGAGTGAAAGGACCGCGGGGGCCTGTCCTCTTCCCTATCCTTCTATCCCATCTTCTCTAATCCCATGTCCCCTATCCTCCCTTATCCCATACGCCCGACACTCCTCCCCTTTCGAGATTGGCAACGCATTGATGACGCCTCTGGTGTTACTAAAGTCTATAGGTGGCGGTGACCACTTACAAGCAGGTGGGCCGTTTGCTTGTTTGTCAATCTTTTTTAGGGTTCCGAAGTCCACAAGGAACCCTTATAGTTTCGCCATGTCCGTCCGTCCGTCCGTCTGTCCGCACTATTGCTCGGAGATGCTTAGTTCTAGAAAGCTGTAATTTGGCATGAATTTGGCATATTAGTTACGCTGACAAAGTGGTACAATAAAATTTTGATATATATTTTTTTATAGGGTACCTCCCCTACTCGTAAAGTGGGGATGTATTTTTTTGCGTACCCCATGATGCGGCATATCGTTGAATAGGTCTTAAAAAAATATTGTGGGTTTGTTAAAACCATTTTTTGATTAAGTGGTGTGTTTGTGAAATATTAAGCTTTAAAGTGCTATTTTTTGTTACAGTCACGTGTCCCTGCCAGCTAAATGGTGCTATTTGGATGGCTGAAAAAAAACACGGTTGTGGCATATATAACGTAGTTGAAAGGAAAACTATCACAGCTAAGTAGGCTGTACAAACTTACGAGTCATAGTCGACCAACTGATGAAATGATTAAAAAACCAATGATTTTTTTCGAGCGGCAGGGGCTTCGGGCGGGCACGTCATACCACAGGCTAGCTAGATGCTAAGAAGTCTTAGAAATGTACTGTGGGCATCGTCAACTTCGGAACCCTATACTTTGCGCGTGGCCCAAAACGCACTTGGCCGGTTTTTACATTTAAAAAACTCCAACTCTCCAACATCTCACCCACGTATGTCTACTTGGATGACGTACAACATCAGAAGGGAACCGATAATTTACAAACCGCCTGCAACAATTTTCTTCAAATATAGCTAAGAACACTCTCGATTAATTCAGCTATCAAATAAAGAAATTTCTTTCTCGGTTCATTTTTGGCGGAGCTACGAAGCCAGTCGAGACGTACTTCAGACACCACCGCTTAACAAGTCTTCCTTACGTGATTGTCCAGTTGCATAGATAGATTAGGTACACAATTTAGTATATAGGTACTTTAGCACCTGTTTTATGCACTTACATTTTGCTCGTATATAAAGCAGCCTATGTCCATCCAATGCGGAGTAAAGGCCTCTTCATTCTTACCCCCTACTCTGAGCCATCCTCATTCACCACTTTCCAGTCAACTGCCTAGACTGATATTCGACCCAATATTGGCCACCATTCCGTAACGCCATCAATCCGTCTTGTAAAGGCCGTTCCTATACCCAGCTCAGCCGTCATTGTCACTCGTGCAACGAGTGAAAGAGAAAGCGCTACGCACAGAACCCCCGATTTAGTTAGTATTTAACGTGTTTTAATTTCTATAAAAATACCGTCTCAAAACATGGCATTTATAAAGTTGTCAATGTATGCATCGAATATGCATAATTTTTCTGTTATATTTAGTTTTACACTGTTTGACATAATTACCTTGGAGTAAAGTTCGATTAAACGTCAGAGTTAGAGGTTACTTTGGAATTAAATTGTATAGAGCGAAGTTTCGTGAAACGTGTAACGAAAGCTCAATGTAAGGATGTTATCATCAAATATAACATATGTTTTTTTTCATATTTTTAACTTTTAACATTTCTTAGGAAAGTATGATCTTACATGAGCAATTTGACGATGCTGGGTCAGGGAACAACCTTAAGCGTACTTAAGTTAAATAAATTTCACAATAGTCTTTGTTTAACCCATCTCCAACTTCGGCTGGCATGTGCACATCTTGGCCAATAATAATTTATTACTCACCCAAAAGTTTTCCTTCAAAGCGACAAGTGGTTTTGCAAATTCGCTGTGAGGATTTTGCAATTTCAATGGATATTTACTTATGAAATCGAGATCATCAAAAAAAGAAAATAGAAATCATTCAAATCAATAGGACACCTTTAGACCTTTACCTAAATAGGTACACTAAACTATTAGGATCTTCGATTGCATTTGTTGTAATATTATTTTGAAAGGTACCGTGTATTGAATTGGTTATTAATGTTCCGGTTCCCTTCTTCACACTGACAGTAGATATGGTCGCTCATTTTCCCCTTAGATTGCCGAAGCCCTGATTTATCGGCGCGCGGAAGTCGCTCAAAGCCCACAGTAAATATTCGAAACTCTCAGGTGGCGGGGATTTTATTGAATTGTTGGCACAACACATACGTTCCGTTCGTTTTGTTTTGATCACTTCGAACAAAGGTTATTTTGTACGCGAATGTTAGGATCTGAAGTGCACCAGTAGGATCAGTGCATTTGATCAAGATTTATCTTTATACTGCCGTTGTCGTTGCCATGGTGGCCTAGTGGTTTGTTTGACCTACCGCCTCTCATGCTCGCACCTCTGAAATTATTTATGTGCGAAATTGAATTTGAATTTACCACTGAGCTTTTCGGTGAAGGAAAACATCGTGAGGAAACCTGCACGCATCTGCGAAGTAATTCAAGGATGTGTGTGAAGTACCCAATCCGCACTGGGCCCGCGTGGGGACTATAGCCCAACCCTCTTGTGATGAGAGGAGGTCTGTGCCCAGCAGTGGCACAACAGAGGCTGTTGTAGTATCTTTATACTTACCGGGTTTTTTGCGTAGCGAAGTATGCAAAATAAACATGTTGGTTATGACGGATTAGGTACAGTTATGACGTGAAATCCATGATACAATAATAAGTTCTCTTAGACCGTGGTGAATTAATACCAAAAAACAAACTCCCTACTTTAAAAAATAACATGACGTTTCCGACGTTAATATGTTCAAAGTGAGAGTAGATATCTACATATGTACACTTTGCTATTTGGCGCTGCGGGATTATCCGCGACTTACGGGACATCCTGTATATATATGTATATATATATATATATATATATATATATATATACTGTAGATTGGTTAGCTTTAAGTTTGTAATTTTTCTGCATGTCCTAATTAACAGTGGAAACTTTGTTGGCTTCTGCACCTCTTAAATGTTACATTATCTTATGCAATATTTTAAGCTATTGGTTTACCTTAATAAAGAAAGAAGTTAAAAATAAAATGAAATAAGTATTATAATTTTAACAATTGCAGAATAAGCGCTTGGGTCATCGCATGCCATAATAACCAGTAACCGCATCGCTTCGAGTGTAATGCCAATCCCAAAACATGCTGGTTCAAACCTACCAGATAGAGCTTCATTGGATTTAAATAAAGATTCAAATGCATCGAATTGGTGACTTTTGTCTTATCCTACCGACGTAGTTCCCAATTCTGAGATAACTGAGCACTCCGCTCTTATTCTTGATTTGATTTTCGAAAACTTACGTCCCATTGGTTTATTCTAGTTGTATGTATTTTACAAATAGCTGTTATAATTGAGTTTACAAGAAACAACTGCAATGGAATTCAATTAGAGCATTAGCGAATGCCCCGAAGGTGTAACGGAAAATAAATAACATCAAAAAAGCGATCCAGGGTATAATGAAAGTGTATTTAAATCGCTAATGGAAGCCCACGGCGGCTTTCAGCCCAAGTACGCAGTAATAAAAGTAAGCAAAGACGTTAGAACGTGAAGTCTTTTGAAATTTCATAAAGCTTTCTGTTTTAGGACAAAAAGTTAATGCTATACGTAAAAGCTCTCATAATAATGAAACGAATTTAAAATGTCCGCCTCTAGAAAATGGAGTAAATAGAGAAACCAACTTGACTCCTTAGTAGGAATGCTTTTACATTTCTAAAAAACTACAAAAGTTAAAATAGTGGACAATGTAAGTAATAATCAAGTATACAAGTTCTAAGTTAATTTGTATTTTTTCATAATTTTCTTGTTATCTAATAAACAGTTGAATTCATACGTTGTCTAAATATAATTGTAGTAGATCGGTCTATAAATACGGACTTAGCGAAAATTTGAATTTAATCTTGGACGCCAGTGTAACGCAATTATGTAACGAAACGCAAGTAATCAATAATTCTCCAAAATACGACCCGAAGACAGTTTCAGTGACGACAATGTTCGGGTGTGAATGATTAACTACAGACCCGGGTTCAGTCCCGTGGCAAACCGACCACTCGTTGGGAGGTGAATGAATGACAATACTGAACTGTCATTGTTTAAATAAGATGGCATTTGTATCGAGAATGTTCATTTTGTTGATGGGCTACATCACTAAGTATTGACATAATCGGCTTTAGATATAATTAAAGACGAATGCTGTCACAAAGAAATTGGATATGCTGGGTTTACGGTTAACTTTACGATTATAATATGTCTATAGTATGTATTTATGTTGATGATGTTATTGCATTGATGACAATTTAGGACAGTGAAGTGTAAATAACTGATGCATCCACAATCCATTCATCTTTTGAACGTGAATAACAGTGAGCTTTAACCTCACCATAGGATGTAAATAATCCTGATCTATGTTGGCATTGGCAGTGACGTCAGCACTACAATATTCACTTAGATCTGCGTAAGAATTTGGCGCTGACACCGGCACTGAGTATTAAGAAGTCTAGTTCACGACGATTAAAAAAAATATATTTGAGAAAAGCCTAAAGACGTATTTTAAATAGTAAAGAACCTCAATGACAGATTTTCCCCACAAAATTATTGTTAAACTTATGCCGCAATAAGAGTCGAGAGAGAGAGAGAGTGCACATCAATAATTCCCAGTACGGGCTCTGGAGGCCTGGAGCCCCGCTTTTAGCGCAGACGTGCAGCTTTGACAATGCACCCGGGTTTTGGGGATTAAATTTAGGTGTACCGGGTGAAATTAGTAAATTAGTGGCCTGTTGTATTAAACAATGCGAAAGTCTTTAAACATGATATAGTTTGTATGAAATTAGTCGGCTAAATTGCTTTTGTCACAATCCTACTTGTTTTTATGTGTTATATTTTTAGCGTGTACGCTATTCATTATTTGTTCCTATAAATAATTGATAAGTTCACCGTCAAGATCATGACGTGATTCTTAAACGGGGTAGGTGTCGATTAGGTCTCATTTCTGTTTCAGATTTTCCCCAAAAGTTTACTATGGCCATAGTTCCAATTCTTACATACGGTGCATAAACTTGGTCTTTGCCAAATGCTAAGAAGTATTCGCTCAAGGTTTGCCAAAGGGCGATGGAGCGCAGCATATAGCGGATTTCGCAAGAGACAGAAAAGCGTGGAAAAATGAGAGGGAGGCCTTTGCCCAACAGTGGGACACTACAGGCTAATATAATAATAAATAGTTATATGACTCTGCACATATGCTTACCTGAGACTGGCTGTTTAAGTTATGTAACAACGTAAAGTCTCTTAACAACAATATTCACTGAAGACTATTTTCTGCAATAGGATTGAAGATAAGTTGTTTTGATATTATTCGGTCACGTACGAGTACCAACTTACCTTTGTACCGTATACTGCGACAAACTACGATTGATTACGTGGCTTCCACTGCAGCCGTGTACAAACATAGACGGTATGATCAAGACAGGTGATTGGTGATCTGATGCGGACCAGAATCCCTGCGGGTGCGCTCGACGGAAAGCCCGGAATTATTGATAGCACTACGGTTTAGTTCCGATTTACTGATACAAAAGAACAAAAGGATTTCCGGACGCTCCATTGAAGAGTAGATAGGTATTACGGCGGTAGCTGGCAGAATTCCGGAGAAATTCGAAACATAGAGCCGTGTCATGCTTACATTATTATGTGAAAGCACCCCGATTCTCTGAAAGGCAGGTTAGACACCTACCTCTAGGCTACTATGGTTTTAATCATCCTTAATCTCATTGGAATTGTTTCAACTGAACGCAAGTTTCGCAAGTAATATTGATCAGTTTTAGATAAGTAGCTTTGTAAAACAGTTCCTTGGGTCGGCCATTGTACGTAACGCACATACAATTTATATTTAAACTGCGTATATTTTTCTTGAATTTTAAGGGTTCGTAGTTTCATATTGTGGCGGCATACAGAGATTCGCGTGTTCCGTAGCTCAACCCGTGGTTTAAATTCTATTAACCCGGAATAAGAGGAACTGCCTCACAAACAACCCACAATTTGCAGGCTTTTAACAAACAAACCGGTTTTAATTACAAAAAGCCACTGCATTTTGCTAAAATACTGCCATGAATATCCGAATTGGGCAATAAAAACAGACCTCTTTCGGCTCCACTCTCGACGCAAATTATTCACGGTGCTGGAGCGAGCGGAGTGCGAATAGATGTACATTAATAAGCGATTTTTATGGTCCTTTGAAAATGGAGAATTTAGTCCGTATTCCTTTAAAATTAAGTGCAAAATAAAGAACCACAAATTACCTTTTGGAAACCGTACCACAACGCGGTCTTAAATAAGGAATAGTTCTACATTGCTGGTTGTTGTTAAAATGGGAAATAAGGACAAGCAGCTTTAAAGTAAAATAGAGCTCGTGACTTTCGAAGCCTAATTTGAATATGTCGATAGCGCACACGGCCAGTTATCTGTGAATACGCTTACGCCGTGGTCTGATTTTGCTACCTTATGGCCGATATAATTTTATATGGGTGGTTTCTGTATGCTAATAACATAAAATAATGGGGGGTAGACCAGCTGACGCAGGCTGTCGATCAAAATTGTAATTGTTCACAAGACGTGGATATTTTTCAGGAATAGATGAACTTTTACCTAAACAAGCGCTATGGTGGTTATGTGGCAATAGTTCAAAGCGCATTTCAGCGAGCGGTCTCGCAATGCTTGGCAGTTTGTATTCTCGAATCGAGATTCTGATTTTTTCTGTATTGCTTTATATGTATTCGTCATATACGAGTACCTTCATAAATAGCGTTCACTTCCTCCTTTGTGAACAAATCAGCAGCAACGCTTTGATGTGTTTTATGTTAGTTTTACTAAAAGAAAAGCTGCTGTGATGTGTTATGATGTAAAATGATTTAAGGAACCATATCACGGACTATTGGTGCCGATCGGCTTACGGATCTTAAAGATAATAAATAATACTGAAATTGATAACTTAAATCTACGACATACTATAAGCCAAATAGCTTCATTTGTTGCCCTCAAAAACGGGACCGATTTTTAAAATTCAGATTGCCAAATTATCGCGAACATTCGTCTCCCGCGGCAATATATCTTGCCCGCCTCGGGAGAGAGTAGAGCGGCCAGAATGCGTTTTTAATGTGTCCCACCTGAGGTGATCGCAGATTTTCCATTATTCATACACCTCATCCCTCGGGCATTGGTTTGGCTCGAAGACACCACGATCTTGGCTTTTTATTACACGTTTAATGGAACTTTATGTACATTTGAGTGTGTGCTTTAGTGGCCGATCTGCATTTTTATAAGCGTACGTGGAACCGCTGAACGAAGGATCAATAAGCTGTTAAAAATCTTTATTGATATTGAACGTTTCCTTGGAACTCTTTATAAAAGTAATTTTATATTGCGGTTGGAGAAATGGAGATGAGTTTTCTTAGTACCTGTTTATGACAAATTTATAAGATCCATGTTCATCAATCCAGAGTAATCATACACAACAAACTTGAAGTCTCTCACACACCTCGAGGTTGCAATATCAAAACCATGATGAAAATGCCCTGTTTAAAATTAACCAATTAAATTCGCAACCCAATCGAAGTTGCCTCCATTAATCTCGCGCGTCAGAAATTTCTCCTTCGACTATCGGAATAATTTATACCCGATGCATTTACTGCTTTAGATTTGGGAGCATCATGTCGTCCATGTATTTCGTATCGTACGCTTAATTTCGACTGTGATTCACCATTACTGTATCGAAAAGCTTTTTAATTTTATGATAGTTTGTAGGCATGGGCGATATTATTTAGCTACTAGTTGTATTATTGAATGAAGGAAGTCTCAAACTCACCACACAAGCGAGTCTTTATAGAATAATAACATCACTATTTAAAGCTTTTTGGTTTCTGTGATTGTTCTTTTATTTTCTTAAATCGTTTTTTCTTCTGTTTCAGTCACGAAAAGGTTTTCCTATTTACATAAATTAATGATTCACTTTAGGTACACGTAGCAGTCAAGCTTTCAATCTATATTGAGCGCTTGGCGTCATATGACTTAAACTGGCATTGCAATTGACAATATCTAATAGTTCAGCCCCGTCAAACTTTCCTCATCTGAATTTGCCTGTGGCCGCCAATCTCCAATCTAAATGGACTATGCATGTCAGGTTCATGTTGCCACGCCGATTTATCATAATTCGATGAGCTGATGGTAACCCTATATTGATAAGCGATGTTGCGGGTGACTTGCATGATTGTTAGACGAATCATCAATTATGATTTGGATGCGTTGCTTGGATGAAACGAGAAGCTATTGTTCAAAATTTACATGAGAAATATGATACGAAGGTAGGTTATGACTCAAACAAGTTTATCACTGAAGGATTCAATGACTATGCTGGTCACGTTCCCTTACAAAACTAAAAAGTTAAGGAATGTTTGTTTTGTTACAGGTTTCTGCTTTACCCAATGGTTCACTGGTAGAGAATGCCATATGACATTAAGTTCGCCATTTGTACCATAATTTTATGTGCAATAAAGCTTAAATAAATAAATGTTGGGTATCTAATATTTGTAATTTAAAAGTGGTACCTCAGATGTGCTCAATAGGAAAATCAAGATATTACAATAAACTTCTCCTTGTTTCAGACTCGAGAAACGTAGTGTTTGTTATAATAAGCCAGCAAGAGCCATATTTGGCGAGCGTGGCTTCTCGTCTTAAGCAAGAAATAGAAAGTCAAGTCTTTCGGATTGAGAGGGTAAGTTTCCAAAAAGTCGAAGTTTCGAAGTTTGTAATTTGATATGAAAAGTATTATTTAACAATTTAATTTCTTAGCGGAACCCCGTCGTTCTTCAAACCCATGAAGACTTCCCGATACCAGGGGCCTGGAGTATCATTCCCCTCCTCAAGCCTTTAGTAGCCAAGTACAGAGGTGGTGACGTCAGATGGGCTATGTTCTTGGAATCCCACACGGCAGTGCGCTGTGAGAAGTTACTAGAAGCTTTGGCTGCGGCTGACAAGCAGAAAGTAAGTTGATATTTACGGACCTTTTTTCTATAGATAAAGGGAAAATATTTGGTATCAAGACTCAAGATATGCTAGTGGTAGGGTCTGGTGCTAGGTCCGTCCGGGGTGGTACCACCGTCTATCCCCGCTAACCTGCCGCCAAATAGCAGTGCTCGCAACTGTTGTGTTCCGGTAGGGGGTCAATGCAGCCGGTGAAATTTCTGGCACAGAGGCATTCCATCCTAGGCCTCAGGGTAGGCAACGCATTCGAGATCTTATGGTTTCTGATTGGGGGATCATAGGATTTCGGTGTCTATGGGCCGCAGTGACCACTTATTCTCAGGTGGGCTGTGCGCTCGTTAGCAATGGTATACATTGACATAAACAATAAAGTAAATAAAATATTAAAATATTGTAAATTAGCTTAGGTTTAGTTTTTGTGTTGATAATACCATTTTAAAAACAACATCTCCTATTTTTTCTATTTCTATTTCTGTCACTGCTTTACTTTTATTTCATGTTAGGCTATGGTCTTTTCGACTATACAGCCACGGTAATTGTTTATGTAAAATTTTATGTATTGTATCATATATTTTTGTTGTATTCTTCTTTTAGTTAGGTATAAGATATTATATAATTAATTTCTCTTATATATTGTTACGTTTGTGTCTGTCTTGTGTGGCCTTCCGTGATTTACTCGTATGGCCCGGCGGAAGACCAGCGCTGGCTATTAATTTGGTAGCCAGCTCACGCTGAGCCGGGGCCTTTTTATAGCGACTGTATGTTTTGTATTGTATGTGTATGTCTTCTTTTATTGTGCATGTCGTTATAAATAAATGATTTCTTTCTTTCTTTCTTTCTTTCTTAAACAAATATTATGGTGAAAATGTTACAGAAATGAAATTTTATCATTTTTGTCATAGGATACGAAATGGATCGGCTACCCTCTAAGTGACGATGAGCCGACGATTATTCACCATTTTGCCATGTACGAGGAGTTAGAGGAGGAGGGCGGATTCGTGTATCCCAACTTCGCCAGTGGATTCGCAATGAGGATGGAGCTGATGGAATCGTGAGTATGATTTAAGACTATAAATAAGACTATGAACCATTGACATCGTTTCAGCCTTGCAGCAATGCTGGACCCGTATTTGTATATTGCTTACCAATGGCCTACGGATTGTAATGGATGTTGTCACATGCCATGCGCCAAAAGCGGATACATCTGTTCTTTACCATCCCATATAAATTATGCATATTCACCACCATAAAATTCCATTACAAAAATAGCAGGCGAAAAATTTTTGATCCCCATCCATGGCCATTGCAGTTTTCACCCTTTTTTCTCATCAGCGGATACACTAGAGGGGAGGCTTTATCTACTACATAAACATGCAGTAGATAAAGGCTAATCTTACGGCGTAGAAGCGCGTGAGGAGCATCAGATCATCAGATGCTCCTCCTAACTCTACTTCGTTCTCCAGTCTCCTAAACCAGATAGAGAGCGGACAGCACAAGTTAGAAGCGGACTTCTCCATCGACCCGGCGTTCGAGCTGGCTCAGCTGGTGTACGGCGGCCGCGAGAGCCCCGGGCCTCTGCTGACGGCCGACCTGAGCTTCTGCGTCGTCTCTGGAGACAACTGCGCGACGTATCCGAGACAGTTTGACACGTGTGTGAGTACTTCTACCACTATACAGCTACAGTACAGCCTATTTACGTCCCACTGCTAGGAACAGACCTCCTGACAATTTGACAAGTATTTACGTCCCACTGCAAGCCGCCTCTCATCAATATAGAGTTAGAGTACTTGTAATTTAGAATTTGATGACTGACAACTTGGCCCAGCTTTGAAAGAAGGCGTATAGTCTTCTCAAACTTTGCACGGCTACACAATGTATTACTGGATATTAACAACTGTCTTCGTGCCGTGATATTATGTGGCGGTGGCATGTTTTGTCGCTTCAAAACCCGGATCACAAACTGGGTACCTTTGATCATCGTCCCATATGTTGAGGGGTAGATATCGTTAGGAAAACCTTAAAATTAGCGAAGCTATTCAAAGATCTCTATGAAGTCCAACACCGAACCGCTTGGGGATTGCAGTTCAGACCCTCATGTGATGAAAGCGGGCATATCGAATAGGCCATTAGATAATCTTTCTTATGAAATTAGGAACTTACTAAAGCTGCTTGCTGTACATCTTGTATTACCCTATGAATTAAGATATGTCCACTTTCCAAGTGCCAATGCCACTTTCTATTGAACCTATGGTACTGAAGCTGTTAACATCGGCAGGGCAGCCCCATACCGGAGGAGTCTATATTCTTCGCAGTCAAGACATGGAGTGGGTTCCACGCCACCCGCGCGCGCGTCGTCAAGAAGACTTGGGGCCGGCATGTAACCAATCTGCTGTTCTTCAGCGACAAAGCTGGTAAGCCAATACCTATATAAGATTATTCGTCAGTTTTGAATCCATTTAAGTGCGATTAGCGACCCAAACGAAATATCATTTTGATGGACAGATGCGGCACAGAACTTTGTTTTATAATATTTGGGACTGATTTTTAATCGTCAGGTAAAATGTATTCGTGAACAGTCCATACAAAATTTAAATTTGTTCCGGAATTAATTCCAATTTTGTGTGGACTATCCGAGGAATTGAAAAAAAACGTAACTTCTAGAATCCAGACGGTCCTCAAGCTCTCAAATACTCGATCAAGACCTGAATTACCTCATTGATGTTTCATAAATCATCAGCTATGTAATACGTCGGTTCATTATTACGGACGCCAGATCCAATAGCATCAAGGGTTAGACCTTACCCGGTCAGTTGAAGCCAGAGACTGACGCTACCACAATAACCACTTGACATTATTTACATCCTGACCTCCACCCAACGTCGAACCAGCTTAAACCTTAAAGAATTGGCAGAAATGCGCCACCCCCGCATTTGCCACACAGCAAAAAAAAAACCTTTAAGAAAGAAAGTAATACATTTATTAGTGAAAAACAATAGAAACAAAAGAAATACAGGGAACACAGAACGTGGCCAGTAACGTGCCAACTCAGCTTATGCTGGCATTTTCCAGCAGTTCCATCGAGACGACCATTTGGTGTAACAATGGCAAGCTACCCAAAAAAAAAAGAAAAATTTAGAACAAGTTTTAATAAAGTTCCCTCCACAGACCCATCGCTCCCAGCCGTCGACATCGGCATTCCTAACACGAAGACCGGGCACTGCGCCAAAACGGTCGCCATCTTGAAGGAGGCAGTGCGGCGCGTGCGCAACCTACCTCACGTCAAGTGGATCTTCCTCGCTGACGACGACACTATATTGGGGTGAGATTCACTTGGCATTTCGCAACGCATTCGAGATCTTATGGTTTCTTAAGAGTCCCCAGTACGCACGGCGTTTCTCAACTTTTCATACAAACGTAGTTTCGCTTTTATTCTCAAATTACTTGACAGATTGACTCGAAACTTGGTACACATAATAAAATCATTATTGTGAGTGTCCGAAATTAGTAAAAGTCGTGGTAAAATAAAACACAATAAAATTACAGTCATAAAACTGAATTTAAAGTTTCTATGGAGCAAACTAAAATGGTTCTAGTTTCTTTGTTATTCAATTTATTCCAATCAAAGTGTATTTTGGTCACTAATATCTCTATTACTTGTAAAACTTGGTGCCAATACGATAAGTAGTTTGCGAAATAAAACGCAACTACGTTTTTGTGGAGAAAGGAACCTGGTACTGGTGGAAAGGTACTGGGGACTCTTTAAAGATACTATCCTCTTAGATAACAGGACATAGTTCTTAATGTTACGTATTTTAGGGTCCAAAGGCTTTGCGAGGTGCTGAGTTGTCACCGCGGCGGCGCCGACGTCACCGTACTGGGAGAACGATACGGTTATGGATACGTCAACAAGGACACTGCGGCTAAAGGTATGGCTGTATGGACCATATCTGCCACTAGATCCACCATCACCACGAGAACAGCCTTTTTACGGCCCACAGCTGGGCACAAGTCTCCTCTCATCCCGAGAGGGTTTGGGCTATAGTCCCCACGCGGCCCAGTTCGGATTAGGGACTTCAGGGTTTCCTCAGGATGTTTTCCTTCACCGAAAAGTTCAGTGGTAAATCGGAGTTGAATTTCGCACATAAATAGTTCCAGAGGTGCGAGCCGGAATCGAACCCCCGACCCTCTGCATGAGACGCGGCGGGTCGAACCACTAGGCTACCAAGGCTTCCACGGGGCACTAGATCATTGTGTGAAAAAGCCGTGGTAGCCTTGCGGTTCGACTTACTTCCGGTCCACTAGGGTGGGGCATTTAGGTGCGCATAGCGCCTCCGCGCTCCCCCCCCCCTCTCCGGCGCTCACTCTCCGCGACATTACGGCGTCGCAGAAAGAGGCCATCGCCTCCCAGCACCTCTCACTGTCCAGTGTCCAGCATCCTCCCAACTATGGTCGATAGCGAGAGGTCTGTGGTTCGACCTACTGCCTCTCATGCAGGTTATCATGGATAATTGGGTTGCGCATTGCTACCGTGTTATAACTACACTATGCTTTTTCCTGTAAGAAAACAGCAGCAGGGAGTAAAATCGTACTTTTCCTGTTCGTGGGGCAAAAATAGAGAAGGAGCAAAATGCTTTAACGCATTCACTGCCACCGACGCATATGTGCGTTGCAATGTTCCCTTAATGACGGATGTGGCGCCTGACGAAAGTTCGTAAAACAGAAGTGGCAGTGAATGCCTTAACGCATTCACTGCCACCACCAACGCATATATGCGTTTTGTTGACGTTCCCGCAGTGCCTTGAATGCACATGTGCGTTGCAATGTTCCCTTAATGACAGATGTGGCACCTGGCGAAAGTTCGTAAAACAGAAGTGGCAGTGAATGCCTTAAACGGGGAACAGAATACTTCTTTTCGCATAGGGGGAGTGAAAGGTTTTGTTTTCCTG
>OZ020278.1:13422174-13484223 GCA_963971205.1 Aethes cnicana | reverse complement strand
ATCAGGTACGGGAACACACAACCATACAGAAATATACAGGGTGGAATAAGCTGTCCAGGTGTTCAAAATGACCCACACACAACCTTATTCTTAAGACGTTAAGGGCGTGTGTAGGTCATTTTGAACACCTGGACAGCTTATCTACTTCTGCTGCTGACTGTAGTTGCCTTCTATGTGGCATTCGATCTTTCCAACCTGTATATGAACAGTGGCATAGTCTATACTGTAGTGCGTGCTCCGGAACGCGGGTTAACACTAGATCGACATCTAGCGTCCAGTGGCTGAACCGCGATTACCCGACCGTTTAGTAGTTGCTACCGCTACTTGAAGCTAGATGGCGAGCCGAACGCAAAGTGTATTTCTAAACAATTTATAGGTAGGTTCAGCTACTGAACGCTAGATGTCGATCTAGTGTTATCCCGGGTTTTGGAGCACGCACTACAGTATAGACTCTGCCACTGTTCATATATCATTTCTCTATGACACATCTTAGGCCTGCTACATACAGTCCAAATTCGTAACGTAATTCAGAAACGCATGCCCGCCATACAAAATGTATACACCTACCGCAAACATTCAGTTCGGAATTCCGAGCGGAAAATGACTGCGTGTATGTGGCAAGTCAATGTATTTTACATAAAAAGTAGCATGTGTTATTCCAGGTTAGAGATCCTCTACTATCTAAAGTCCCGCGCCTTCACATTTCAAAACGCTTCAGTTTTTTTTCATTATTTAAAAAGCACCACCAACACTCCCAACGCATAGTTGATGGCTGTCTCAGCACGCACACATGTGTAGAGAGTGTTGGTGGTGCTTTTTAAATACATTGAAGCGTTTTGAAATGTGAAGGCGCGGGACTTTAGATAGTAGAAGATCTCTACAAACTATCTGTTTGCCACATGCAAATTGGTTGGGCTGTTTTAGCGTGATTGAGTGACAAACATCCAAACAAACTTCCAGCTTCATTATATTAGTAAAACTATCTGGGGCTCTATGCGAAGTCTTAAATAGGGATCTCGCTTTTCCCTATAGGATCGCTCACGAGTCAAATCGAACTTTAAATCTAGCTGCTTAAAGTTCACGACGCGTGAACGATAGGGAAGAACGATCCCTATTTAAAGACTTCGAATATTGGCTCTGGTAAGCCTCGTTGTCACCCACGTCCCCCCCCCCTCCCCAGGCGCGGCCCCAAGACTACCCGCGCGAGGTGGTGGGGCGCGACCGGCCGCTGTCCTTCCACCGCCACTCCTCACCGGAGCCCTACAAGGTCTACGCCACCTGGTTCCAGCACGACGACCTCGCCCTGAGACCTAGGTACGCTAAGGACGAGCTCTAGACCAGACCTGGGTCTTATGCTAGTCAGTAGATAACCAATCCTCGAATGAGCTGATCTTAAAGCCGGATTTGCATTACGACACTAGTTTCGTGCAATTATATGATTACATTGCGCGGCCGTTGAGCGAAGGAGTTAGAGATCTTCTACTATCTAAAGTCCCGCGCCTTCACATTTCAAAACGCTTCAATTTTTTTTTTTTTTTCATTTTGAAAGCACCACCAACGCTCTCAGCGCATAGTTGATGGCTGTCTCAGCTCGCACACATGTGTTGAAAGTGTTGGTGGCGCTTTTTATAGTACATTACAGACCTAGGGTGGTGAATTCGTAAATGTCCCAGATCGCAAGTTTCTGTGGCCCGAACCGAAGGTGAGGGCCATAAATATGCGATCTGGGGCTTTACGAATTACCGCCCGTGGTTTGTCAAAAATTTTACGTCTTGCCTTGGCCAAGAAGTGAGATTTTCTATCTAACAGCAGAAAATCAAACTTTATGGCCAAGGGTGATGTAATAGTACATTACAGACCTAGGGTGGTGAATTCGTAAATGTCCCAGATCGCAGGTTTCTGTATGTAAAATACATTAAAGCGTTTTGAAATGTGAAGGCGCGGGACTTTAGATAGTAGAAGATCTCTACAAGTGACCGACCGAGTGCCGCAATGGAATGCTAGTTGCATGAAGCCTAGCATCGTATTGTAAATCATAAAGCCGGATTTACATTATGAAATTAGTTGCGTGACATGCGTTTTATTTCATGTCGATATGCGAGTATATGTGCATGGCATTAAACGACTGTGTCACTAAACTCAGATATTGCTTTATGGAACTAATTTTACACAACTAATTTCCTAATGTAAATCCGGCTTAAATGTAGGTAGTGTATAGCAATGAACTAATTTGGCAAATAGTTTTTTTTTTATATTGAAAATTAAACAATACGTCACAAATGACTACCTATTTCTTTTTAATTTCTAATAAATGTTATGTGCGTTACGCTTAAGTACGCGGTAGTGTGCGTACATGTTTAGAAGGTTTATATTGTTAGCGAAAATTAGTTAAATGTATATCTATTAATTTTGATAGAAATGTTAATAATGTCGTCACTTCAAAATGCATTTATTTACCATAGTTGTAAGATTAATTTAGATTTTATGAATTTTTTAACGTTGAAAAGTTATTTCTCAAAAGAAACTAGCTATTGAATAACGATCAAAATATGTAAGACTGTATGTATGTTTTAGATAGTTACGTCGTTAACGTTGCTGTGGATCTAAACTTATATAGTTGGCAATACTCATGTTACCAGTTTAAATTGAGAAACACGAGTTACTAAAATCAGTTAAGACACACTTGTGTATAATTCGTGTTTTTGCTTACATTTAGGTATTGTTATAATAATATGCGAGTTACTACGAAATATTTTGCCTGTGACTTTATCAGTAGAATTAAGCCTTAATGTGTCATAACATATCATTTGTATATGTATAATAAAATTGATATTTTTATAACATTCCGTTTTTTTAAAGCTGCCATTCATTATAGATCCCAAATTCTTAGCTTCACCTTGCCTTGATAATTGACGTGAAGTCATAGATCTTCTTGGCAACGAATGCCATAAAAAAATACTACCACTACAGCCTATTCGCGTCCCACTGCTGGGCACAGGCCTCCTCTCATCACGAGACGGTTTGGGCTATAGTCCCCACGCGGGTCTTTGAATTACTTCGCAGATGCGTGCAGGTTTCCTCACGATGTTTTTCTTCACCGAAAAGCTCAGTGGTAAATTCAAATTTAATTTCTCACACAAGTAAACTTAGAGGTGCGAGCCGGAATCGAACTCCCGACCCTCTGTATAAGAGGCGGTAGGTCGAACCACTAGGCCACCACGACTTCAAAAAATTAAATAAATAAAAATTAAAAATGTAATTTTACGAGTTCTTGTATGCAGTCTACACAGTCATGACTGACCCTATGAAAGGTTAATCGATAACCGCAATAACGGTTTAATCCATAATCCAGGCTTTAACGTTAGGCTCGATTACCTTAATCTTCGGTTTAATGATTCGTAATATACTCAGTGAAAGGGATGTATAGCAGAACACAACTTAGAAGGCGCGCGGCGAAGCACTTAAGCCGTTGACGCAGAGACTGTTATTGCTTAATCCGCGCGCCTTCTAAGTTGTGTCATGCTATACTAAACTCGAGTTTGAGGTTAAGTTTAACATTAATACTAATTAATACCATTTTGCCGTCGTGTCGGTGGATACTTTTGAGTTTAAATAGATATCATCAATATGTATAACACGACGACCTGGTGAAGGTCGCGGGAAACCGGTGGAAGCAAGTAGCACAGGACCGGTCTGAGTGGCGAGCCTTGGGGGAGGCCTATGTCCAGCAGTGGACGTCCTTCGGCTGAAATGATGATGAATATGTATAACTCTTCCGTTACTGGCTGACTAACTGACTATATGATGACAAAGCTACTGGTCGTAGAGAGCTGAAATTTGGCATGTAGGTTCTTTAGGGAGTGTAGGAGAGCACTAAGAGAGGACTTAACGAAATTCCCTGAGGCTAGGGAAAAAGGGACATGTTAAGTACCTAATGTTTTGTATGAAGTCGCGGACTTATATTAGTCTAATAGGTATGTATAAAAAGCATTACCTATAGAAGGTTTCTCACACTTTCAATGCCAGAGACTGATTCGCTGATTTCATATGAAGACCGGTGCCACTGGGTTCTGATTTCTGAAGATCATAAACGCCGAGTCACACACAACAGAGGCTCCATCAATCTGTTGTCTCGGACGGCTTACCTAATGGAAGTATTGAATGGCGCGATGACGGAAGCGCCTGCTAATGAATGGACCGCATTAATTCGCATCGAGCGAATACGCTCAGAAAGGAGAGTCACTTGTAGTCTGTGGGTATTGTTACTATTTTGCTGACTGTTGATCTATGATAGTCTGTGGTAATTTTGGTAAACCTCTAACCAATATAATAAATACATACCATTTTAATTCCATCTAAACACAAGTTAACTACTTATACGTTCCTAAAACTTATTCATCATCATCATTTCAGCCTTAAGACGTCAACTGCTGTAGACATAGGCCTCCCCCAAGACTCGCCGCTCATGCCTGTTCTGTGCTACTCATTTCCACCGGATCCCCGTGACATTTAGGTCGTGACTGCACCTTGTTGGACGCCTGCCTATACAGCTCGTCTCCCGGTTCGTGAACGTCACTCGTGAACTTTCCGGCCCTACATCCGGCATCAGTCCTGCGAGCAATCACTGGCCGACTAAGGTTCGGCATTCTTCGAGCTACGTTTGTTACCCTAGTTCTAAGGCGGATATCGCATATATCACGCAGAGAAAACCCCATAAACCTCTCCGTTACCATCCGCGCGACTATGCCTTCTAATGAGCCCTATGCCCACGTCTCAGAACCGTACCAGAATATTTAATAGTACTACATACAGAATGGCCACGGAAGCACCCGCCTGAATCTAGTCGGCGCGCAACTCGCGCCCAACTCGCCCTTACCGTTCATTTGTTTCATCCGGAGATGGAGAGAGAATCATTGGCCCGCGTTCTGGTACACACACATTTACAAGTGTACAGACGTTCTCGCACGCACACAGACGTCCTAACACGCAAACATTGACACTTCATTCGAATTGTGTTCGATATCGTGCTTTTATAGGCAGTGTCCGCGCTGTGACCGTACCTAAGTCATTACTGGCAACACACACTGGATTTGACACACCTTTAATTTTTATTTCTCAAATCAAACGATCTTTTCAAGATCAAAATTAGACAAGCACTAAAATCAGCCATTATCCTAAACAGCTGCCGGTATACTTGAATATTTATTCCAGCAAAGTTCCCCAGGGTCGAACTGGGGTCAGAGTGGTCCCATTTGTCATTCGTCACGCGACACTTCGCTAAGTACCAACTCATGCGAACTTACATTTTTCTCCTAACTTCTGAGTGCGGCCCTGCAGTTAACCGTCCCGCTGAAAATTGTACTGTAGCTGTTTCAGACAAGGTAGGTTTTGGTGTGAGTAAGAAGTTAAAATATTTTCTTTGGGCGCCAAGTTAAGTATTAATCATAGGAAGTTGTCGTCACTTACACTCGAAGGAGTTGCGTGGATTTGTAATTTTTATCGCAGTTGGGGAAAGTGAAAAGGTTTTACCCTTTTCAGCCATCGAAATGTTGACGTGAAAATAATGAAATGTGCATTTTTTCGCTCACTAAATAGAAAATCGTTTCATTTCGATCATCAATCGATTTATTAGTTTATAATTAGTTTTTCTCGCCGTATTAAACACTGTGTTGGTCATTACCTTCAAAATGAATCATGATTAGTTCCATTTAAATGAATGTTGTTTGTAAATTAGGATTCCGCACATAATCATAAGTCTTTAAATAGGGATCTTTTCCTATAGGATCGCTCACGCGTCGCGTGAACTTTAAGCAGCTAGATTTAAAGTTGAACTTGACGCGTGAGCGATCCTATAGGGAACAGGGAGATCCCTATTTAAACTTCGAATATAGCCCCAATATCTTTTTGAAAATACTTATCAGATTTAAATTGAATAAACTTATTCTTGATCACACAGGCTTGGCTATACATAATTGTTTTTTTTTGTAACGTCAAGTCACATAATAAGTAATAGTACCTACCTACTGCCGATCAAGGGCCGCGATGTTTCGACACGATATTTTATTTTCCATAATTTTAAACTTTGAAATACTGAACTCAGTTGCTTGAATTGTTTCCCGGTGCGAAATCGATGTTTCCGCTTAGCGTTTTAAAAACAAATTTACTTGTGAGATGATAGGTAATAATAGGTAGCTGTATGAAGACATGCCTATTGGTGCAGAATGTAGGTGCTTAGAATAGGAAATTATTAATGGAGGTGGTACGATTTGAAGATCGCTCGTTGATTTGCAATAAATAAGGAACGTGCTGTATGTAAACATGAAGACGCTTACTATAATAATTATACTGGGTAAGATTAATTTAAAATAATATTTATATTACAACATTGATTAAGGAAGTTAGTAACTTATAGGGAATTATTTTCTCAAAGGTAGTCTGCAGTGTGAACAAATGAAAAAAAAATCCCAGTAGTCCGCACCCGCCCCGCAATGTTACCAACATTGCGGGGCCTACCTATGCATTGTGGTATTGCGGTTGCGGACTACAAGGAATTTCATTTCCCATTTGTTCGCATTACAGACGGGGTGCGGACTACTCGGAATAGGCCGACGATTTCCCTATAGAATCTCTATGAAATCACTTTGCTTCCCTAACGAGGCCCTTGTATTTCTTATGCTATTACGTAAGCCACTTTGGTTAACATAAGGCGAAACTGTATTTCAATGTCTATTTCCAGTATTCACCATCTCTTCCACGTCCGCTCTGAACAGTCTAATCGGCTCGTTGGTATACAACGACCCCGTGATCATGCGCTGCCCGGACATCTGCCCGCAGCAGTACCAGCCGAGGTGCGCAAGCGGCGCCAGCTACGCCAACCCCTGCGAGGTCAAGTGCGAGAACGATAAACGACAAGCAATGGGGCATGTGCCCCTGGACGTCACGTGCACGGCCACCTGCAACACCTGCAGGAAACGGAGGCGCAAGATCAATCTGCATCAACACTACGAGAAGTTCCAAAGTTTCTTGAAGCCGTTCAACATGTGGCCCGCCAAACGCACTTGAAGGGATTGAAGTTGTGAAATAAATAACATTTGATAAATAATACTTATTTAATGACTTGTTCTCACCATTTTTAGCGCATATTGCATGTTGCAGTTTCAAGCGAAAGACAATAAATTTTCAGCAAATGTTCTTTTTTTCACCTCATACTTTTTTAACCACTTGCAATTTATTAATATACTCATGATCTATCATTTAAATCTTGGGTTCCTCAAATAACAGACGAGGGTATATTTCCTTAGGCCGTATCTTCTACTACTTTAGGTAACACAAAAGCTAATGTTCAAGTTCGAAGTACAAAAACATTCCTATACTTACTTTATTCAATTATCACATTCTTATCACTTAATAAATTATGGTCATACCATCATACACTATCTATACAGATACTGAGAATTTAAGCGTTCTGCTTCCGTTGCGAGCTGTCCAGCGGCTGTGCTTCTCTCCCCGGCGTGGCCGGCGCGCCCCGGAAGTGCTCCTCGATCTGCTGCAGCGTGCGCCCGCGCGTCTCCGGCAGCAGCGCCATGACTGCCGCCAGCCCCGCCGCCAGCACCCCCGCGTACAGCGCGTACGTCCCCTCCAGCCCCATCGCCGTCACCAGGTCAGGAAACGTCTTCAACACCAAAAATATAGTCAAGGACATCGACACCAAGCTCACGCTCCCCGCGGAACTCCTGTACCGCAGCGGAAACACCTCGCCCGCTATCACACTCGGCATCGGCACCATACCCATCGCCACCGACACCACTTGCAGGTTAATCAAGATACCCGGAATCCAAATAGAGTCGAACGGGAGATAATTGTTCTTTTTCGCGAAGACGTAGCCAGCCATCGTCAAATGGCTCCCCGCGCAGAGCGCTCCGCTCGCAAACATCATGGTTCTCCTCTTAGTCTTGTTGATCACAAACACGGCGAGCACGTTAAAGAACATTCTCTGTGTATCTAACGCGACCATCCAGAAATGCGCGTTGACTTCTGGTCCCAGCAGCAAATGTATGACCACGGTTGAGTAGGCAGCCATGATGATTCCATCTGCGAATTGCATGATGAAATAAAGAATGAACATCAAAGCGACTGGTTTGTAAAACTCTTTCTTCTTAAACATATCAATTGTATCTCTAAATCGATTCTGTACGTGAGATGTCGCTTCTGTTGCTTGACTAGCTTTAATCATTCTGTCTAGCTCCGGAATCTCTTCAGGTCCTCGTAACCAGAGGAAGACTTTTCTGCACTCGTCATAGCGGCCCTGCGTGGCGAGCCAGCTAGGAGACTCGGGGGAGTATATCGTCATGAGGAGGCTGACAAAAGGAAAGAACATGCAGATGAGGGCGCTGAGCTGGTATGAGGTGACGGAGCCGACGAGGGGCACGAACAGGATGCCTGCGGCCTGCGCCAGCGCGATGGTGGTGAGGAAGCCGCCGCGCCGGGCGGGGCTCGTGTACTCGCCCACCAGCGCAGAGCGCAGCGGCATGAACATGCCGATCGAAATGCCGTGCAGTACTCTTCCGACCAGCAAGATCTGCAATAGATAATTTTCAACGTAAAGCTTATGCTCACTTTTAGGAAGTTAAATCTCGAGTTTCGGAAAATGAACAGAGTTTTGTTCCATTAATGTCTATCACGCATCTAATAGAACATAGCTAGAGCATACCAACAAAAGCAGAAGCAGAACACAGTCCGAGTCACCGCCGCAGAGTTCTACCTATGTTATTTAAAAAAAAAGCTTTTTTTTTTTGTTTACATAAACGATCTGCCCTGTATTGTAAATAAAATAGTTCTATTCACAGACGATACCTCCCTCACTCGTCTTTTAAGTAGATCTAAGTAGATATGAAGCAAAATAACACTAACGAGTTGAATAATGTGCTTTCTACAGTTAACTGAAAACCAGTTTACGGTTTACCTATTAGTACTATTAAGTACTAAGTAGGACTAAGAAAAGTAATGCTTGAGCTTTTCACTCTCTAATATTACACAAGTGGAGGATATTTCCAGGTTAAACTCAAGAGTGAAACGTTAGTAGTGTTGCATTTGTAAAGTGTATTGTGATAACTTAATAGCTGAAAGTGAAGTTAAATTAAGGTACTTTACATTTCGTGAGTGAGCTTGTGATTCCACAGGAAATCAATTGCGCAGGTAAGTTTACTGTGAAATACTATACATATTCAGTATTATCAAATTCTGAAAGGGCTTTCATTTTAGTGGCTTTTTACAGAATCATAACAAATGTATTGGTGTAGAGCATTGTTACAAATATGTAAATATCCGATAAAAATAAGTTTAATGATTCATTTTCTTTATAAAAGAACATCGGCATTCCGTGTCTATGCTATATACTTAAACAATTAACAATTCTATAGGTCATTTGTAATGTTTTGTGTGTAATGTAGATTATTTTATTTATTTATTACTTCAATAGAAATGGCGGACCGTATGGGCCGCCAAATGAGTGGCTTTTAACTCCTATACCTGCACAAAGGCGCTATAGAATAGATCCTTATAGCCTTCAGAGTTATATAAGTCACCGGTAACTCTCTTAGGGTTAGTGAGAGTTTTATATCACTTTAAGCGCTGTAGAAGTATTTATAACTACAAAAGAGTTCGCTAGCAGTCTTCTACAACTAAAGCTCTTCTATAGAGCTTAGGGTGGTAATAATCACTATAGCCTGTAAGGCAGCAGGCATCAGCTGTATAATAGCGATAACAGACGCTCTTCTATCGCTGTTATAGACTTGAAGGCGTTAGTAGACACCACTATAGCACTATTAGGTTTAAAAGCACGAAATTATATCCTTTATAGAACTTAAAGAGTTATATCATGCCAAAAGCGATAGCACTAACTGCGTAACCTGCACAAGAGTGATTTTAGTCGCTGTTATACGAGTTTAAGGTATTATAAAGCTCTTATAGACCCTTTTTACGCTCTTTAGTGGTAGTAGACTCTATTAAGCCTTTTGTATCGCTGTAACAGTTAAAGGTGGCTATTGTAGCACCCTTGTAGCCCTTAAGGCTATAAAATAAGCTCTATATGTCGCTAATGTGTTACTTGGGTACTTATAGGATTTATGATATGCGGTAGATAAAGTTCTTTATTTGCCATATCATCACTTCTACAAACAGACAATAATATATAATAAAGTAGGTAACTTTATTATATATTTGAATAATTAACAAAGATAAAGAAATACTATAATGAAGTTTTTAATTTATTCTTATATTATTATACCCGACTTTGACTTTCAAAAAATCTAAAATGTGGGAGATTCTCATTTTGGCTGTATTTTATTACCTCAGATCACCGTCCTTTATGGACCGATTTCGAAAATTCGTTCGGTAATCGACCGGGTATTTGTCCAAGGTGAAGTGACTTCGCCGTGGAATCCGGCTTTCACGTTCCCACGGCAATTATGCGTGTTTCCTGGATAAAAAGTAGCCTACCGTGAGCCTACCTATCTTTCCGGGGACTCCAAACATCTCCATATACTTACCCTACCAAATTTCATCTAAATCGTAAAGAAGTATCAGACAGACAGAGTTACTTTCGCATTTATAGGATGGATAAACTCTGTTTTTTTTTTGTTTGTGATAAAGAAGCTTTTTAATTTGTGATAAAGAACCTTGTTTGTTGAAGAGAAATGTGTCGAAATTGTGTATCCAATAAGTAGCAATTTAATTTAATTTCGCCGTGAAGAGAGAAAACGATAAAGCATTAAGTAAGTATAAGTACTTTTTAAGCTAACATGCATCGCAGTGTTTGGAAATTTACTTTGCACTACAAGAAGATGCAGTGAAAACACGAAACAATCTCATGTTCAAATAATTTTAATTGAGAGTAAAATTTTCGTGCTATCCACTTTTGGAAACGATGAAGTTTTTTTTGATAAGTACGTGTTGTTTTCAATAGGCATGATCTTGTTTTAAAAACTGTTGTAAGTCTTCAAAATATTGGACAAAACCTGTTAGACTAACTAGGTTAAAGTAGGTTGGCAACGTCGCAAACAGCTGTCAAACATTTCGCTAATTTCATTAATTTCTGAATGAAAACATGAATAATCGCTCTATCATTGAATCTAGCATGAATAATGGATTGCAACAATTATCATCGCAACACGAAATTTTTAGTATTATAGAAGTAAAATCTTTTGAAAACTTTTCATCGCATTTTCCATGCATGTCCCATTTCATAACAGAGCGATTTTTTCTGTTTTTCATTCCGCAATGTTTAGAAATAAATAAAAACAGCAAAATATTTTTAATATTTTTTGGATTAATCTTATTTTAAACAATGTTAAGTATCTTAATTGCTGCCCGTTTTTATATGGATGATATTTGTTCCCGAATATGATTCTTGTAACTCGAAATAAATGTTATTTTTATTTTTATTTAATTACAAAGCTTCTTTCGATTTTGCTTTTTATGTTTACTATATACATATATAACCTAAGTACCTACCTAGGCGATATTTTTCAAGTTTAAAATCCATTTGTAAACTATGACGTCGAATGCCTCTATCAAGAATTGATTGTTTCAGTTCTCACAGCAATAGTGTTGTCCTCGTGCAAGAGAAGTAGGACGCCAGTATCGAAATCACTCGCAAGTATGCAATGTCTAGATTGTCCATCCACTGGCCCGCCCGTATGCGCAGGGAACAAAAACTTCGCCAACCGCTGCGAGCTAGAATGCGAAAACAAGAACAGACAGGCCCAAAAGAAACCAACCCTAACGGTCAAATGCGAGAACACATGTAAATTATGCAAGAAGAAAAAGTTGCTCATAATGCATGGCCTCAAAAATCACGTAATAAAAAATCTTGCCACGTTCTCACGCCTCTAATACTTACAAAGGTATATTCATAATTCGAAAGGATTTCTTTAAAAACAAGACCGAGCAGTTTCTTGAAATATTTCGTAATTAGAAATAAATGTTTTTTTGGATTGAAAATGTTTTATTGATGGAAAAATCACCGTGTTGTCGTTCTGAGATCCTTAAATTCTTAAAATATTGCTAATTCTAAGAAAAAAAGAATCAGGAGAAAATTGGTATTCTTGGGTTTATCAATTTTATTATTGAATTCAAAAATTACTTCAAGAAGTATTTTACTGATATGAATTAAATTTGCTCTAGCGTCTATCTAAGAGGTACTTATAGGGAGAAAACCGTTTTCTTGAAGTCAATAAATTTGCTTTGATAGAAAGAAATATGCTGAATTTCAAGAAATCCTTTCTGCCTGTGCCAGGGTGTGCAGCTTTATAAAATGAAAATTGGACGCTTCAAGCAGTTTTATTAAATTTGTATTTTGTTTAAGAATAAGAATAATAAGAATAAGAATTATTTATTTCAAAATTCCACATATGTTATCTTAAAACTAGTTACAAATTTTACCTTATTCTTAATTACTTAACATACGGAAAATTTTGAAAAAGGTATCCTCTCAGCTTTGGTCGAAAAACGCCTAGACGTTCCGACGCTGGTTTTCAGAGGACCCAGTGTGAGTGTGTACGTGTGGGTGTCCGTGTGAGTGTAGGTTAGATGTGATGGTAAATAGGTATGAATGACTGTATGTGTATCGTAGGATTTGAAGCTAGAGTGACCAGATAGATTTTATAATATAAAACAGACATAAATATATACATATATAAATTCTACATGAACTACCGCCTAAGTGTTGGCCATTTGAAGCTCAATCAGAAGCTTTTTGAGGTGTTTCTTAAAAGAGAAAACTGACTTGCAGTTTCTGATTGGCGGTGGCAAGTTGTTCCAACACTTCGTGGCAGCGTAGCGGAAGCTACCACGAAAGGCGGCAGTCTTATGTTGTTTAATACTGTACATTGAGTTTTTTTTTTAATTTAAGTTCACATTCCTGTCATTTTTGCATGGTATAGGTACTTAGTCATGTCATAAGGAGGGGTAGGTAGTCTTATACATACATATTCTACAACGAACCTTTTGCGCGGTCCACTTCTGCAAGCTTTTTTCATGACAGAAGATCTAAAGACGACGGCGGACACGGCCTATAAAAACACGATCTCGAACACAATTCGAATGAAATATGTCAATGTTTGTGTGCGAGAACGTCTGTAGTGCGTGAGAGGACGTCTGTACAGTTGTAAATGTGTGGTGTACCACTACGCAGGTCAACGATTATCACTTACCATCTGGAAATGAGGCGTAGTTCGCGGCGAGTTGCGCGCGGGCTAGATTCAGGCGGGTGATTCCGTGGCAATGCTGTATGTAGTACTATTAAATATTCTGTGCCCGTAGTCTTGTTATTTTGCGATTATTTTAAGATTTAGGCGCCCCTCTGATGGTGCCGCCGGGGAATGCGCCTCGGTTTGCCTCCATCCACCCCCTCTTCTAGTACGAGGCCAGGGGCTCTATTCGATACGTTTTCCCTCCATCTACTTAAGTAGAAACTACTTTCCTGGAGATCCTCACATGAGTTTCATTCATCCACCTCCCTCGTACCCTAAATACCCTAATATCCACATTCGCATTTCCTATTTGAAATTATGAAATTTTCACAGATGTTGTATTTCTGTTGCATCGTTAACAACTAATAATAAAAAAAAAAAACAGAAGACAATAAATATTTAAGGGTGTTCCCATACAACAGACATGACTTTTTTGTCGTTTTTATAGTTAACTAGCTGACCCCGCGGACTTCGTACTGCCTTAGGATTTTTTTTTGGCTACACTATTCATAAGAATCGACCGAGCCGTTTCGGAGGAGTTTGGTTACAAACACTGTGACACGAGAATTTTATATATAAGATAGGTTAGAAATAGTACGAAACCCTTCGTGCGCGAGTCCAACTCGCACTCGGCCGGTGTCGTAGGTTCTTTTTTTCGAGTTGGTAAAAAAAGCATGGCCTTTATGGGATTGATGGTGTGAGTGATACCTGGATCCCAAGTTTTGCTTGACCCCGTAAGTATATTCTGTGACTAAGATAGGGTAGCACCACGCACTTTCACGATGAGAAGACGCATAGGTCCAGTAACGTCACAAAAAATATGTTGCAATAGAGGTGGTGGCAGTCTTTTTAAATTAAATACGCTGAATTTTAAATGCGGTGTGACGTGGTATGATCAATTAAAACACGGAGTCAATTAAAACCTCGGAATTTTCGGTGTTGAGAATTTTCCAATTACCTAAGTGCTACTTCGCAGTGTTTGTGACTGCTTCAGCTGAGATTGAAACGAAAATTGAATACTTGGTAGGTTGCTGTGGCAGTTTTCAGATATGGAAGAACAACAGCAACCATAGTCTGCGTCATCTTTTGCAAACTTTTGGAAGTGTGCCCATTTTACAAGAGAATGAGGAAGTTAGTTTTAGGTGGGTTAATTTTAATTTCATTTTCTTGCATGTCTCAAACAGTTGTCTTCATTTTAACCACAATACTAAACCGGAAAGTAATTATAGACATTGACATTGGGAACTACAAAATGGTGGTATACCGGAATATAAAACTCTCCCGTTACTAACTGACCGACTGAACGATTGACTGACTGATGACAACGCACAGTTGAAACTACTGGTCGTAGTGAGCTAAAATTTGGCATGTGTTTACGAGTATGCTCATACAAAGTCGCGGGAAAAAGCTAGTTAAATAAGTACTTATTTGTTTAAAATTCTTCCAACAGTTTTCGCAACCGTATTGGCATTCAGCAGCAAGACACCTTCCAAAAAGCAAGCAAAACATGTTCTGGTTACCGCTTCAAAGCCTATGGGTAACAAAAGAACGTTCGATCATTGTGAGCAGCAGTGTCGCCACGGAAGACATCGTGCCCTGAGGAAGAAGTATGTCATCGCAACCTGCATTAACTCCTGTAAGGTCAGGCGTGTGAGGCCACCGTCGCCGCCTCAGACTGCTACACCGATAATGATCATGCCAGCTAATACGGGGAAAAAAGCCATAAAGAAATTTATAGTGAGCGTAAGGGACACTGTGCCGTGATAAATTTCTTTATCACTGCTGCTTTCCCTCCTATTGACTTCCCCTTACTTACATCTATTGGGTGAATTTTCAACACGAGTTTTTTGCATGTCACATGATTGCAAAAAAAAACAATGCTATATTCCAAAAAGAAAAAAAATATGGTTGTATTCTTTGCCATCATTTATGATGAGGCAAAGCCTTTAAATAATGATAATGATTAATACTCGTGATTGTCGTAATACATTTCTATAAAAAAGATTTCAAAGGGCTCTTCCTGGCCTATATTACATAGCAGAAAAACATGCAGAAATCTCATAATTTAAAAATACAGAGTAGAATTTAATGACTCGCAAGTACCTGCTGGTTACTGATTGATTGAGCTATTTAACTACATTTTTAGGGTTCCGAAGTCCACAAGGAACCCTTATAGTTTCGCCATGTCCGTCCGTCCGTCCGTCCATCCGTCCGTCCGTCCGCACTATTGCTCGGAGATGCTTAGTTCTAGAAAGCTGTGAAATATTAAGCTTTAAAGTGATAGCTTTTGTTAGAGTCGAGTGTCGTCCCCCCCCCCCCCTGCCAGCTAAATGGTGGTATGCGGATGGCTGAAAAAAATCACGGTTGTGGCATTATAATGTAGTTGAAAGGAAATCTATCACAGCTAAGTACGCTGTACAAATTTACGAGTCATAGTCGACCAACTTATGAAATGATTAAAAAACCAATGATTTTTCTCGACCGGCAGGGGCGTCGGGCGGGCACGTCATACCACAGGCTAGCAAGATGCTTATTCGGTACCCTATACTTTGCGCGTGGCCCGACACGCACTTGACCGGTTTTAAGTTACTACATCTAAGACATACTAGTACGCGTTCGATTACCGATCGCAGTGGACCCGTAGTCTTTGCTGTAATTTAGAAAAATAGGATAGTTCGTGGCAGGCGCGGATCCAGCCCTCAAAAAAGGTTGTGGGCACGAGCGAAAATTGGTCAAGTGCGAGTCGTACTAGAGGCTGGCCCCAAAAAAACAACGTAATAGTAGATTGTTTATCAAGGGACTAAAACAGCAGAGCTGGGTGGCTATATTTCGAGTGTCATTATGGTTGTTTAGTCACGCGTTAAACACTCTGCTTTTCACTTCGAATGCGAGGAAAAAAAACGAAGTTCCATACAAAATTACGATATTTATTATAACAAAGTAGATAACCGGCTACTTCCCGATGACCTAGAATCATGAAATTTGGCCAGAAGCAAGATCTTACAGCACCAGTACAGGAATAAATCTGATAACCGTAAATATTATATATTTAGGTGCAAAAAAAAGCCAATTTACTAATACAAACTTATCATTTGCGGTTGGCGCAGTAGCCGTGTCTACTTCACCAACCGCAAATAATAAGTTTGTATTGTTAAATTTGCATCATCAAGTTTGTAGGTACGGAACCCTCGGTGCGCGAGTCCAACTCGCACTTGACCTGTTTTTTATCATGTGACGTTTTGAATATTACGCCAACAGATTCAAACTTGAAAACTATTAATAAATTTTAAAACTAATTGGGTCATGCATATCAAATGAATTCACTTTAAATAAAACAAGATTCATAGGTATTCGTAATCATTAAATCGTGTTTCACGAAATTAAATCGTTTTTTCACGCCCTAGAAATTGTCTAGGTTCACTGGAAATGGGGATAATCCTCCTTTCACAAACTCTGTGGTTGGCTGTTTAGGCGGGTTTCCAATGTAAATTAAAAAAAAATAACTTTAGTCCCTAGAGACTAAAAAAGAGCTTTAGTCCCGATGTGCAGAGACTAAAGTAACATTTTAAGAGCATGAGAAGTGAAAATATACAAATACGCCTTCTTCGAAAAATTTCAATTTTCGAATGGCCATTTTACGGTCTAGAGACCGTGCCGTCCGTGCCGTAGATTCTGCGTAAAAAATAAAATTGGTTTTGCGTTATGACGATTGAAATAAAGGTGTTTCCTTGGTCCAAGTATGCAGCACTACTTCTTGAAAAAAAGTGTTGACACTATTGACATTATTGACACAAAATCAATTTCTTTTTTTTACGCGAAATCTACGGCACGGAAAACTCTGAGATTTTTTTCTCTTGATACGGAAGGTTATTCCTATCCATAAAAAAATAATCGAGCACATTGTCATTTTTCACCCATAGCCAATTATGAACCGATTTCGATGATTCTTTTTTTAACCAAAAGGTCGTACCGCCGGATTGGTCCCATTTTAATTTGGTTCAGTTCTGATGATGGAATCTATGAGAATATGAGGGAACTCCTCAAAATTTGTTAGCACGCGTATGTATAATTTTGGCGTCAATATCAAAGACTACAGTGACATTTACGTCCCATCGTACCCATGAACTGTAGCCGAAAAAAAAATGTAAAAAAAAAGAACCAACTTCAAACTCCGACAGCCTACAAAGTCAGTGTCAAGTGAACCGACCCAAAGCCGATGGCAATCTTGTAGTGAAATTGACACCGACTTTGTAGGCTGTCGGAGTTTGAAGTCGGTTTTTAATTTTCTATTGAGATTTTTTTTTCATTACCTTTTAAGATTACAAACCTCAAAACGAAATATCGGAACGCTTATAGAATCACTCGTGTGTCTGTTACAGCCAATTTGCTTCGAAACTACTGTAATTTGGTACATATAGTTCTCGACCTACAGATTACTATGAAAACCTATAAGAAGTTCATGGTATTACATATTTGAAATGATATAGAAAATAATCAACGAATGGAACCCTCTCCAAGCGATTTTAACTCGCTCTTATTTTTTTTTTATCAAGACGTTCGAAACTATCAACCTCATTGGGCTGTAAAAATGTGACGTGCAAACTCTTAGGCATGAGGTATGTCTATAAGGCTATTTAGGGTTGTGGGCATGCCCATAGTGCCCACAACGGTGGATCCGCGCCTGGTTCGTGGCACGATGTTTTTGGTCAGCCTTCAAGGTAATTTGTGTGGCCAGTAATTTTTGCATATTCAACTCTTTTACAATGATGTCTATTTAAGTGTTTTATAGTTAAGATTATCGAGAATCAATATTCTTATCGTCATTTACCTAAAGCTAATGGTTTCGACAAAAAAAATTGAATGCACTTTTGCTGTAATTTGGGTTGCGTAATTTGTGTGCCATTTTAGTCCACACAAATTACCATTTCGACAGTATGAGCATTGTATACGCTTAATTATACTTGTTATCTTTAAAAAACAACATAAATAAACAGTACGTTCTATTGTATACTCTATTGAATTAGACTGTAGAAACGCATTTTGATTTTTATTTTTTTTTTCATTTACACCATATGACCGATTTTTCAAGAAATATCGTGTGCTGTTTTTATGAATGCAAACAAATCGAAAAGTCAAAAAAAACGTTAGTTTTATTTAGCAAATTTATGTCACTAAAGTTAAAATGTAATTTGTGTGGCGCGTTTGTAATTTGTGTGCAATGAAAATTTTCGGCACCGAATTGTAGCTAAACTATTCATCACAAAAGTGTGCCTCTTTTTGCATTTTGTTCATACTTCCAATTTCTACTGTAATCCGTTATCAAAATTATAAAATAAGAGAAAAAAAATGCGCTACGAAAATTACTAAAATACGTCGTGTTCAAAAATTCACCCTATTGTAGATATTTTTAAGAGACAAATACTTATTACCGTCATATCGGTAAAAAAATCACGTATTACCTTATATAAGATCTTAGATTAGGGGTAAAAATTGGAGGTTTATTCTAGACTTCATGGGAACCATTCCCATTTTGCTATAGGTTGGTACCTATAGCCGTAATGAAACTGAATAGGTACCTACCTCCCTAGTTAAGATTTCGAGTTTAAACTGGTGTTCGGAATGTCAAAGTGAATGAGTGGGACAGTAAATCTTTCCCAAAGTTTTCCCAATGCAAAACGTTATTCGGTGCCTATTCGTTGTCATATCCCAATTAAATGACTGTCAAGTGTCAAAAGGAGAAACTTTACCTTTATTTCACAAATAAATGGTTGAATTTGAATGTAACCAGTGTTGTCTTTTATTTTACATCCTCATCCGAATCATAGTTAAATTGTCGCGTCTACCGACCAATTGCTTGAATCAAAACCCGCCTTTTGCAAAGTTGACATTCGCGGACCTGTCGAGAGTTTCAATGGACCTATAAACAACAAAAAAATTACTGTACTACCAAAAGGCTAAGACTTGTTGCCTATCTGTTAAAAAAATGTTATTGATACTATACAATGATGTGTTTCCATCGTTTATCATCATTTATGATGATCTGTATGTACAAATCGCCCGTATTCGCTACGTGTGAACTACTATACCTACCTTTAAAGACGAAACGTTATTTTTATATAGTAAATGTTTTGCTATACGAGGAGAAAAATCATAAAGGGCACTTACAAGATTTGCTCGGAATAAAATCACCAAATGCTCGGCATCTTCAGTGAATGCAAATAAACTGCGCTCTCCAAAATCGTAAATCAAGCGACTCGAAGCGGCTCCGTGGCTCTTCAGCGATTCCGATAAATGGCATTCGGCTGTTAGGGAATATGAGAGATGTATTTTTAAATTTCCCGAGACAGGTCGCCTGATTTGAGTTTACGACGTTGCTCTTGTTTTCTCTGCTTTTCAGAGATGTATTTTTCATTTTTAACAACATTTGACTTTAATTATGGCCAACGATGCACCAGTCTTTTGTAAAATATAAAACATAATTAGTACTTACTTATTTTAAATACTTAATTAATGCAAATGTATACTTATTAACCTTCGGCGATGGTGCAACAGGGGCGAAATAAGTAAGTTAATAATAGTTTATTTGAAAACTGGACCTGAAGACGAGTCAAATACACAATTTCCAACAGTAGGTAGGTAATGTATAAAGATCAAAGATACGAAGGAAAGGACGATATATACTTACCTAAGGTGAATTGGGGCAAGTGTGCCACCACGGTAACAAAACCTAAATTTAAAAATATATTTTTCGACCTCAGTTACTTTGTGAACAGAGCCAACAGTGGCGGTGTTTGTTGTACCTATTTGTTGCCTACGGGCATATAAGATATCGTAAGTAATATTCGTAGCATTCGAAATATTCATGGTAGGTGCACCTATCCCACCCGGGCACTTGCCCCAACTAACCTTACGTATACATTTAGCACAACACAACTTAGAAGGCGCGCGGCTTAGCACTGAAGCCGTTGAGACAGAGTCTATTATTGCTCAATCCGCACGCCTTGTTGTGTCGGCACTTAAGTACCTAAGTAAAACACATAAGTAGAATACTACATTGATTAAGGATACTTTTGTTCTAAGAAACGAGAATCAAGCCACTTCCGGTGCGTTTAGCTTGAGCCAATCCCTCAACACTAGTGGCAGGATGTATTTCACTTTTTTCTTGAGTTTCTTCTGCAATGTCTCCCTCATGGGGGGACACTGGGGGCCTCCGCACACGTCCTGGCAGACCACCGTAAGGCTCCGGTGGCGGCCGCGCTTGGCGCAGAGTAGGTGGCACAGGTTGGGGTACGAGACGCCGTCGCTGCCGCATACGGGGTTGACTTGACGCGAGCAAAAGCAGAAACCTTGGGCGGATGCGGAGAGTGCTGCGAGCGTTAGGAGGCCTGGAATTTGATAGAAACTTGGTTAGACCAGCCTTGGAATTTCATAAGGAATATATAGGGAACGCGTCAAAACATCACGGCGTTGGAGCTGAATTAACTTTACGTATTACCTAGCTAGATTTACCTAATTCAATTTGAATTAACCACTGTGCTTTTCGGTGACGGAAAACATCGTGAGGAAACCTGCACGCATCTGCGAATTAATTCAAAGATATGTGTGAAGTCCCCAATCCACACTGGCCCCGCGTGGGGACTATAGCCCAAACCCTCTCGTGATGAGAGGAGGCCTATCCCCAGCAGTGGGACGCAAATAAGAGTGTAGTAGTAGTAGATTTACCTAAGGTTCAATTTGAGCATCGTGACGTTTTGACGTTTCTTATATAGCTTAGGTAGCTAGGGATATGGAATTTCCCTTTCCCTATGTCACGTTTCGAAAAGAGCCCCTGATTTCGCTAAGGTATGTGCGAAAATCAATTTAACTTAACGTTGAGCTTTTCAGTAAAGGAAAATATCGTGCGGAAATCGACATGTATCTAGGAAGTAAGTCAAGGATGGTGTGTAGTCCCCAATCCGCATCCGCACTGGGCCCGCGTGGAGAGTATACTTATAGTGACGACTCTCGTCATGTGACGAGGGCTGTGCCCAGCAATGGGATGTAAACGGCTGTTGTTATTTAAGAAGCGCCTCAAGTACTTAGCAGTCAGGAGCCTCGTTATTTTGTATTATATTTGTATTTACTTACATATTGAAATAGTTTTCATCGTGTCGTGGACGAAACCACTGAACGAATGCAGAATGCGGTATAGTATTTAGCACTGTGACTGTGACTGAGTAATCAAGGTTTGCATAATTTGCCGTAAGTGATTGCTTGTCATCATCATCATCATCATTTCAGCCGAAAGACGTCCACTGCTGGACATAGGCCTCCCCCAAGGCTCGCCACTCCGACCGGTCCTGTGCTACTTGCTTCCACCGGTTTCCCGCGACCTTCACGAGGTCGTCGCTCCAGCAAGATTGCTTGTATCAGACAATTATGATTATAAATTGAACAAATTAAATCACAAACTTAATTAAATCATTAGGTATACAAAATTCCTTGTTGCAGGTTTTCTTGGTTAATCACTGATTAGTTTAACTCTTTTAATGCCCACGTTTTTTTTGGAACCAGTAAGTTTTTTGTTAAAAACCAATTTATTAGATATATTTCTAGGTATATATACAAAACTACTACTGCTACAGCCTATTTTTGCGTCCCACTGCTAGGCACAGGCCTCCTCTCATCACGAGAGGGTTTGGGCTATAGTACCCACGCGGGCCCAGTGCGGATTGGGGACTTCA
This sequence comes from Aethes cnicana, assembly GCA_963971205.1. Lineage (NCBI taxonomy): Eukaryota > Metazoa > Arthropoda > Insecta > Lepidoptera > Tortricidae > Aethes > Aethes cnicana. Next base: position 13,462,250 of record OZ020278.1, on the reverse strand, counting down.
CACATATCTTGAATTTCTTCGCAGATGTGTGCAGGTGTATGCACACATCTGTATGCATTTATGCAATATGCATATAATATGGATAATAGTTCTGTTATACCTATTTAGTTTTACGCTGTTTGATATAATAAAATAGAGTAAAGTTGGATGAATGGTCCGAGTTAGAGGTTACTTTGGAATTAAATTGTACCGAGCGAAGTTTCGTGAAACGTGTAACGAAAGCTGTCAATGTGAGGATGATATAATCAAATATAACATGTGTTTTTTTCATATTTTTATATTTTAATATTTCTTAGAAAAATATGATCTTACATGAGCAATTTGACGATGCTGGGTCAGGGAACGGCCTTAAGAACAGGCATTTATTTCAAAGTGCGACATGAATTTATTGCGGAGTCAAAGTTATTATTTTGGCTATTATCTTAGTTACTTATCACAAAACCACGGACAACAATATTTGTTCAAAGTAAAATGTATCATACGACAGTACATAATGAAAAAAAATCGACTAAGCACCTACAGGAGTCATAGTAGAGTATAGGGCGCTTTAACGCATCAGCTGCTGAACGGATTTTGTTGAAATTTTGTGTAGTTAAATTCGGGAGAATAATTAACATATGCTAGATACTTTTAATCCTTGTAATTAATATTTGTACGCTGGCATCAGCAAAACATGACTGTATACTAATGTAAAAGATATATTGTAACATCACATAATGACCCGTGTTTAACAAATAAATGACTATCTATCTATCTATCTATCCTGATTAATCGATTAGGATTCCAGCCAGAGCAAACGTTAATTTATACTTACTTTGATACGGTCCGAAGCTTGCTTCGAGTCTAGGCACAATTTTTCCTCCTTTATTTTGTTTTTTCTCTTTAAACGATTACTCCTTATATTCCGGAATCCTCCATAACAAGGGGCCCGGGGATAAACCGAACGATAACTCGAATATGAAGGCTAGACGTCTCCAATTTACTTTATTGCCACTCGTAAAGCGACAATCCCGGAGGCATCTAGTTATTGTTGATCTTTGTTATCAAATTGACGTCTTATTTTGTGACAATTCTTATTATTGTTGCATCGATAATAAGAATTCCCGACACGAGTGTCGTACCTACCCACTGATCAACTTCTAAAAATAACGGACGGTCCCACTTTTCGGAAAATTCTTAGGAAAAACTGATATTACTCAGTCGTCGTTCACTTGAAAATGTAACTGATACCTACTGTTTAGTAATTAACTATAAACTTAACTTTAATTAGGATGGAAAATGATTTTGAAAGTAGGTGTTAATTTACCTAGGTCTTATTGTATTAAGGACTTACTTTAAAAATCATTTTATAATCGACTAAAAACTTGACACATCTACCTTACTAATCACGCACGGCCCCTTTAAACATAAAAAACAACTCAAAAACATGTTTTCTCTTCAAAACATAAAAGGAAGATGTTTTTTTACGGTTATGACATCTAATCCGCAGCTAGTTTGGGAAAAATGATTTTTATCCGGGTCTCGTGACCCGGGTAAATATAAATCGGGGTATAAACGGATAACACCTCCCTAATAAACCCTCTATCGGAGGGCCACCCGGCATTCCTAATTTTGTTTAGTACACGATGCGAGGATCTTTATAGATTTTAATCAAGTTAACATTCGTTCTTGGAAGGTTACGAATGTAAATTACTTGATTTTAGGGGCTCCGTAGGCACAAAAGAGAGTCACTAATTTCTTGTTAGTCGAACGACGTCCTCAACAAGGTCTTCAATCTACATCCCTCAAAGGTCGCCACAAGTCAGTTCAGTCGCGCGGCAAGCATCAACCGGATCACCGCTACCTCCAAGTAGTTGTTGGAGACAATACCGTCTTTACCACATAAGGGCACACGGGGCTCGAGGCCCGGGCCCCCATCCTCAGGAGGCCCTGAAGGACAGTCAGTAACATAATAGAAGATCAAAGAAAAATGTTAATTCGCTTTCTTTATTTTCCAAAAGGGTCCCAAATTCTTGTGTGCTCAAAAGCTCCAGTATAGTTTAAGGCCGCTCCTATGACCCAGCTTCAGCCGTCCGTCACGTCGCTACGCACAGCACACCCGATTTAGTTAGTTTTTAACATATTTTAATTTCTGTAAAAATACCGTCTAAAAACATGGCATTTATAAAGCTGTCAATTTATGCATATAATATGGATTATTTTTCTGTTATGTTTTGTTTTACATTGCTTGATATAATAAACTGGAATAAAGTTGGAGTTAGAGGTTACTTTGGGATTAAATTATATCGAGCGAAGTTTCGTGAAACGTGTAACGAAAGCTGTCAATTTAAGGATGATATAATCAAATATAACATATGTTTTTTTCATATTTTTAACTTTTAACATTTCTTAGAAATGTTAAAAGAAATGTTACATGAGCAATTTGACAATGCTGGGTTAGGGAACGGGTATCTCAGGTGAATTATAACAAAACTCAGAAGGGCCGTCACAATAGATCAGCTATGGTCGAGGTGACACACATATGGCCCTACAAAACCCAAATAATAATAGGGAACGGCCTCCAGAGATACAGTAGGTGTACCTACATTAATCCGGTGAGCGCCTGCCATTCTAGAATTTATTTGCCCCTTCTAACATCACTTTGACGACTAAAACAGGAATTAAACAAAAGCTCACACAAATGTGAAAAAGTTTCCGATTGACTGTTGTTCTTCAGCAGGCTTATAACCACTGATTCACTGAACTTGGTAGTTGTTACAATAGTAGAGAAAAGGCTTGCAAAAAACGTACCATTTCCTTTTAAACTTCGCAAGCGGACCGGGGCGAAGCTAGTTCCAGTACCTAAATAAAAGTAACCACTTTTATTTATCAAACTTTCAACGTGTTATAACTAAACCGTCCGACTTTAGTTCGTGTGAAAATTGCAGGCGAGAAAAACCGCTGTCGAAGTTTTAATTGAGAGCACAAACTGTTCATATCTAAGTTGAAAACAATACGGGGCTTGTTCAAAGACCTTACTCATTCTTCATTGCCATCTGCGTCCACCATTTGCGCTCGAAGAATTGCCGAGACTTAATTGAAGCACTTTGATCGTAGAATAGAACTGATGGCCGATGGAGCCAGAAAGGGCAGGTCCTACTACTACTATACCACAGCCTATTTGCGTCCCACTGCTGGGCACAAGCCTCCTCTCACCACGAGAGGGTTTGGGCTATAGTCCCCACGCGGGCCCAGCGCGGATTGGCGACTTCACACACATCTTTAAATTACTTCATAGATGCGTGCAGATTTCCTCACGATGTTTTCCTTCACCGAAAAGCTCAGTGGTAAATTCAATTTGAATTTCGCACATAAGTAAACTGAGAGGTGCGAGCCGGAATCGAACCCCAGACATGCATGTGATGCAGATGGTAGATGGAGATGGTAGGTCGAACCACTTGGCCACCACGGCTTTTTTACTTCCTTAACTTTTAGCATAATTTAATTTAACTACTATAAAAAACTCATAATAAACATGTTGCATAAAAACAAAATCTTGAAAACATATTCTTCATAGCGATCATAAGGAATCACTTTACTTGATATTATATACATTCAGCATAATTATTAAAATGTGGTCATCGTTACTTCATGAGGTACAGTCAGCAGCAGAAGTAGATAAGCTGTCCAGGTGTTCAAATTGAACTACACACGCCCTTAACGTCTTAAGAATAAGGTCGTGTGTAGGTCATTTTGAACACCTGGACAGCTTATCTACTTCTGCTGCTGACTGTACAACGACGAGCGAAGGGAGGAGGGTAGAACAGTGACTCTAGCTAGAATGGAGTTCTTTAATCGTATTATTTTTAAGAATAAAAAAAAACCTGAGATATGAAGAAGAACACGTATTATTTTTTATACAAAATAGAAAGAACCGAGTTAAAAATATATATACCTACATAATATACATCCTATTAGGTATATACTATTTTTACTTATAAGTAAAAAATAGATAAGTATAGAATAGTCATCCTCGATGTTGCTGTATCCTTACAGGGCGTCACAGGTACATATTACCTTAATCATAAGTAATTTGATTTGATTACCTTTTCCATGTAATGTGATTTGCAATAAACAATGAACAATAAACGATAAACAATAAATATACGCTGATCGTCTGTTATGCAAATACATGTTTATGCAAGTTGACTATTATTACTTTCAAAATTATGCAATTCGTTTTTGTGCATTTTTTTTATGCTAAATTATCATTTCTGCAGTTCAAAATTATGAAATTCCTTTTATGCAAAATGAAAACTCGCAATAGAAATGACGACAACTTTTTTTCCTTAGTCTGTCAGGAAGATTATTGAAAAGTATTGGACACGTATTTTTTCTTTTTTCACGTAATCAAACTTATACGGAGATATATTGAGTTGAAATTTCGCGTGACGTCACGGTGACATAGTTAGCCCCCACTCTCCAACTTTAATGCGTTTTAACTTAGTCATTCTTTGTTAATTTTATGAAACAAAAAATACGTGTCTAATATTTTTTTCACGCCCTAGAAATTGTCTACGTTCACTGGAAATGGGGATAATCCTCCTTTCACAAACTCTGTGGTTGGCTGTTTAGGCGGGTTTCCAATGTAAATTAAAAAAAAATTACTTTAGTCCCTAGAGACTAAAAAAGAGCTTTAGTCCCGATGTGCAGAGACTAAAGTAACATTTTAAGAGCATGAGAAGTGAAAATACGATTTAATTTCGTGAAACACGATTTAATGATTACGAATACCTATGAATCTTGTTTTATTTAAAGTGAATTCATTTAATAACGAATGACCCAATTAGTTTTAAAATATATTAATAGTTTTCAAGTTTGAATATGTTGGCTAAATATCATTCAACACGTGATAAAAAACAGGTCAAGTGCGAGTTGAAATCGCGCACCGAGGGTTCCGTACCTACAAACTTGATGATGCAAATTTAACAATACAAAATTATTATTTGCGGTTGGTGAAGTAGACACGGCTACTGCGCCAACCGCAAATGATAAGTTTGTATTAGTAAATTGGCTTTTTTTTTGCACCAAAATATATAATATTTACGGTTATCAGATTTATTCCTGTACGTGTGCTGTAAGACCTTGCTGCTGACCAAATTTCATGATTCTAGGTCATCGGGAAGTAGCCGGTTATCTACTTTGTTATAATAAATATCGTAATTTTGTATGGAACTTCGTTTTTTTTTTCCTCGCATTCGAAGTGAAAAGCAGAGTGTTTAACGCGTGACTAAACAACCATAATGACACTCGAACTATAGCCACCCTCGCTCTGCTCGGGTGGCTAAATATCTCGTGTCCTAATGGCTTGTTTTAGTCCCTTGGTAAACAATCTATCAAGCGTGTTTGTTTGTCCTGCCTTCACGTCAACCGATTTGGATAGTCTACGCGGGACGAAGTCGCGCGCAACGGCCAGTAGGTATGATATTAAACTCTTTCCATTACTGTCTGAGGTACTGACTGACAGACAATGCACAGCCGAAACCACTGGACGTAGGAAGCTGACATTTGGCATGTAGGTTCCTTGGGGGTGTAGAATGTAGGCGGGCACTGCTGTTTGAAGATGTTCTATTTGAATATTAAACACACTATCACCGGGACTTAATCGCGTACATTACATTGTAATGTACATTACAATAGTACATTACAGACCTAGGGTGGTGAATTCGTAAATGTCCCAGATCGCAGGTTTCTGTGGCCCGAACCGAAGGTGAGGGCCATAAATATGCGATCTGGGGCTTTACGAATTACCGCCCGTGGTTTGTCAAAAGTTTTACGTCTTGCTTTGGCCAATAAGTGAGATTTTCTCTCCGCGTAGCGGGCAGAAAATACCACTTTATGGCCAAGGGTGATGTAAAAACTATTTATATTTTACCTCGACGTTTCGGCCGCGATGCAACGGCCGTGGGTGTGTTCTATTTGAATGCTGTAAGACAATCGAATTCAACGTTCTTTGTCAGCAATAGGCAATAACATTTTTACATCTTCTTATATATAAAAATGAATCGCCGTGTGTTAATCTGCCTAAGGTTCGGGACCTGCTTTACCGATTTGGCGGATTCTTTTTTTGTTTCATCCCCTGTAATTCAGGGAATGGGAAGAAAAAGCAATCGCGAAAAGTCAAAAGGAACATCCAGCAAATAAAAGAATTGCCTTACGATTGGAAGTTCAACGGGTCGACTAGTATATAATAAATCTGTTCTAACTAAACAGTTTATTTATCTTAATGCCGGTCATAATTTAAGGTTTTTGAAGGCATCATGTGATTTATAAATATGAGTACCTACTTCCTCACACTCAATACGTATGTAAGTAATAATATAGAAACTGCATGATTTTCACATAGGTGTAAAGGGTGTAAAGGGAGCCGTGGTGGTCTATAGTGGTTCGACCTACCTCTTCTCATGCAGGGGGTTCGATTCCGCACCTCTAAGTTTACCTATGTGCGAAATTCAATTTGAATTAACCACTGTGCTTTTCGGTGAAGGAAAACATCGTGAGGAAACCTGCACGCCTCTGCGAATTCATTCAAAGATGTGTGTGAAGTCCCCAATGCACACTGGGCCCGCGTGGGAACTATAGCCCAAACCCTTTCGTGATGAGAGGAGGCCTGTGCCCAGCAGTGGGACGCAAATAGGCTGTAGTAGTAATAGTATGATGTAAAACGGCAAGGAATTAGATGTTTTGATAGGCATGTTTTGGGCCAGACGATATTTAAACACGAGATGAGTAATACTAGCTGACATAACATTCCTTAGTTGTGAGTTCCAGTGAGTAGACGTTCTAAGAGCTAAACATGAAGCATAACATAGTTATTTACAGTCTATTTATGAGTATAGGAATCAGTGAATGTGGAACAATAAAGCCGTATGCCGGAACACTAAATGATGCAATCCAAAATAAACTACGTGAAATAAATGAAGGAATACAAAAGGCATTTGACAGCGGTGTGAAAAACATTAAAAACTTTAGTTTACAAATTCAAGGAGGATTTGATAGAGGCCTTCAAGATGTGAAGAATTTTCTGGGCATTGATAAGATACAGTCTAGAATGTGTACTAATCCAACCGGAATGTCTCCCGAGGCTAAACTCAATAAGAAAGCCAGGGAACCAAATGTGTTTAATGATGTCACAACTAGCAAAACCACTCCAGTACATTTATCAAATTCCACAATAAAAGGTGTCCAGTTGCGGGATGGTAAATGGCACCCAATTGAAGATCCTAAAGAAAAAACAGATTTTCGGATACTAAATACATCAAAACCCGGTCAAGTGCGTGTGCTGAATGGTGTTAAGATGCAAGATAATGAATGGTATCAATACTCGTTTAACTCAAACGAAGATAGAGCAAAAACCGAAGTTCCGGTGAGAAATTATGAATGGTATCAAAATAGCCCAAGTGAAGATAGAGAAGAAAACGACCAAACGCTGGTGTGGAGTAACGTGCTGTAGATGCCCATCATAATTATTTTCAATGGTATTTACAAAGACTACAATACTTATTATTTACATCACCCTTGGCCGTAAAGTGGGATTTTCTGCCCGCTACGCGGAGAGAAAATCTCACTTTTTGGCCAAGGCAAGAAGTAAAACTTTTGACAAACCACGGGCGGTAATTCGTAAAGCCCCAGATCGCATACTTATGGCCCTCACCTGCGGTTCGGGCCACAGAAACCTGCGATCTGGGACATTTACGAATTCATCACCCTAGGTCTGTAATGTACTATTACATCACCCTTGGCCGGGATTTTCTGCCCGCTACGCGGAGAGAAAAATCTCACTTTTTGGCCAAGGCAAGAAGTAAAACTTTTGACAAACCACGGGCGGTAATTCGTAAAGCCCCAGATCGCATATTTATGGCCCTCACCTTCGGTTCGGGCCACAGAAACCTGCGATCTGGGACATTTACGAATTCACCGCCCTAGGTCTGTAATGTACTATTTCATCCCGCGCAGACTTGAAGTTTGCGTACCCGATGATACTACATATGGTTTGAACCGTTGAATAGAAAACCCGTTCCCGTGGAAAGATCCGGATAAATACTACTTATCCTTTATTATTTCCAGGGTCTCAAACTATCTCCATACCAAATTTTACCCAAATTGGTCCAGTCGTTACGACGTGAAACAAGATACTGAAAACAATAAATAAACGATTTTTTGAAAAAAATATGTAGGTATGTATGTATGTCCGGATTTATCAACAACGGATAAAGCAACGAAATTTGGTAGGGGGGGGGGGGGGGGGTAGTTTATAGCAATGGTCAACTAATAGGCTAGGTAGTTTTTATTCCGGAAAAACGCATAGTTCCCGCGGGAACGCGCTATCACCGAATTCCACACGGAAGATGTCGCGCAAAGAAGCTAGTAAGTATTCTAATTAAACCGTAAATATTTTCAGACATCGAAAAATAATAATTTAGCTGTCAGAGGGAAGGGAAGGAGGGACGGGGACACTGTCTCGAACAAAAATAATTAGTACCTACCTGCTCGGGCTCTATTCGAAGTTTTAAATAGGGAAAGAGACATTCCCAATCCCTGCGCTCACGCGTCGCGGCGCACTTTAAGCAACTAGATTTAAAGTTCAATTTAGCGCGCAGTGACGTGAGCGCAGGGATTGGGAATGTCTATTTCCCTATTCTGACCAGAGCTAATGACCTTGAGCAATCGAGGCAGGCAACTGTCCCAGCGGACAATGTCTGTTTGCATTGGAGGGAGCGAGAAGCACGACCGCGATTTCTAAACCGAAAATTATTTTTCTAGAATAACATTATATTATACTTTATACCTGTATCTAAATATATAAAACTCAAAGGTGACTGACTGACTGACTGACATAGTGATCTATCAACGCACAGCCCAAACCACTGGACGGATCGGGCTGAAATTTGGCATGCAGGTAGATGTTATGACGTAGGCATCCGCTAAGAAAGGATTTTGCAAAATTCCCACGGGAACGGGAAAAATCGGGATTTTACTTTTTAATATTTCTGCGCATACGAAGTTGCGGGGAAAAGCTAGTTTAAAGATAATATTCTAAAAAATTCACGAACAAAAAAATACACGTGATTTTGGGTAAGGTGGGGAGGATAGGTCTTAACCCTCACCACGTATCACCAAGGGGGAGGGAGGGTTAGAAAATGCTTAAAAAAACATCACGTGATTAATGGACGGCCCCTTTTCGCCTTTAACACGTATTTATTACGCGCGTAGGCTAATTTGTACAAAGGTTGTCATTCTAGGTTTACCTACCTTAGTTTCACTATGCAAATTATGTAATGCTATTCATGTTTCAGATTTCTAGAAATACCTATGTATCGCCGAGCCATGCCGACGGACAGACATGTCGAAACTATAAGGGTTTCTCGTGGACTACGGAACCCTAAAAAGGCAATACTACTAATACTACTACAGCGTTCTAATCGAAAAGGCCAACTGAAAGAAGAAATCTCTCTAGAACAAGGGGGATTTTTTGAATAGGGCCAATCCCCGTGATTGATTTTCATTTGGGAAATAAATTGAAACCTTTCGCTCCAGACCAATGGAAGTCGAAGTTATTTTTAATTTGGGCGATGTGGCTTTTAGAAACGTCATACCTACTTAAGAAATAGAAAACCATTTGTTGTTTAACACATAATTACATTCATCATCATCATCATCATTTCAGCCGAAGGACGTCCACTGCTGGACATAGGCCTCCCCCAAGGTCCACTCCGACCGGTCCTGTGCTGCTTGCTTCCACCGATTTCCCGCGACCTAATTACATTCGTTTGAAAACAAAAACACATGACACAATTAATCGGTAAAAATAACGCATAAGTACATAGAAATCATTAATTAAAATACTTACTACTGCAGCCTATTTGCGTCCCACTGCTGGGCACAGGCCAGACCAGGCCACTCTCATCACGAGAGGGTTTGGGCTATAGCCCCCACGCGGGCCCAGTGCGGGTTGGAGACTTAACACACATCGTTGAATTACTTCGCAGATGCGTGCAGGTTTCCTCGCGATGTTTTCCTTCACCGAAAAGCTCAGTGGTAAATTCAGATTTCGCACAATTAGTAAACTTAGAGGTGCGAACCGGAATCGAAGTAATCGAACCCCCGACCTTCTGCATGAGAGGCGGTCAGAAAAGGCAATATTACTACTACTACTACTACTACTACAGCCTATATATTTGCGTCCCACTGCTGAGCACAGGCCTCCTCTCATCATGAGAGGGTTTGGCCTATAGTCCTTAGTTTGGGCACACGGCGAACACAGCCTATACATAAAGCACGATTTCGAACACAATTCGAATGAAGTGTCAATGTTTGCGTGCGAGGACGTCTGTGTGCATGCGAGGACGTCTGTACACTTGTAAATGTGTGTGTACCACTACGCGGGCCAGTGATCCACTCTCCATCTCCGGACGAAACAAATGGCGGTAAGGGCGAGTTGGGCGCGAGTTGCGCGCCGGCTAGATTCAGGCGGGTGATTCCGTCCGGGGCCATTCTGTATATAATAATAATAATATATTCATTTAATCCAAGTTTTGCATTCCATTTACAATTAAAATATAAAGCAATAAATAATAAATTAAAGCATCAAGAACATACAATCATTTCCAAACTTATATTCTGGAAATTCTGTGTAAGAATAGTACTATTAAATGTTCCGTGGTTTGGGGCTAGGTTTTGTGTGAAATGTACCAAGATATTTATTAAAGCCGGATATCTGTTGCAACCCAACCATCCTGTCAGTCACGCCTCACGTTACCCTATACAAGTGTTAATCCGGGTGTGGGTTCGAGTCCCAAACAATAAGAAGTATTGACACAATAACTAGACCGTCGCAGCCTGCACGTTGCGTGCTCCGAATGTCGGATGGGCCGAAGGATGCGCGGTTGCATTGTCGTACGACATTCTCGTTTCATAGATGGGTGCGTTACGTAACGCGCTCACAGCACTATGAGCGCGTTTCAGGACACTTTGTGAGCATGCTCACAGCGCTCAGGAAATTTATGACGTCATCGATCGCCGCTCACGGTGCTCACATTGCGGGGCATGGGCGCTGTGAGCGCAAACGTCAATGACATTTGACTATACATTTAACAGAACATGATTCCCTAATAATAAAAAAAAGATTGACAGTTACTAGTGTTGGCACCGTGAACGTGCTTATGATTGTTGCAGGGTTTGAACGAAAATATTGTCTAGTCGAGTAGAAGGATTGAAAAATAAACAATAATAATACAAATACAAAAATTAAGTAACTAGGAATTATGGAATGGAATGGTGGAAAATTTCGAATGCTATATAGTGGAAAAACTAATAGGTACGAGTATGAGAGCGTCAATGTCAATCGATGAAGCTTTCTAATGACAGTCTAAGTCGGTAAATAAAGATCTTGTTCAAGCATAAAATGGGTTTTACCAGTCAGTTCTCTAGCGAACCTTATTTTCTTACTTATGGTAAAATCCCAGTTCTAATTACTTGTAAAAATGATAAGTTCACGACGGTTCTTTCGAATTAACTACTGATACGAACCAAGTTCAATATGTTATCAGAGTTATTTTAGAGTACAATCGGGACCATTGGCACACATCATTTATAAAAATAATAATATATACTTTAGATTGCTATTTTTTACTAATTTACCGTTTATACGCTGCATTTTTTTTGTAATGCGCAAATAATTTATTTTACACTAGCTTCTGCCCGCGAATTCGTACGCGCGGAATATAAAATTGCCGGTAACTTTTCTTTCCGACATCCGATTTTAATCAAACAGCTTTATATGTTGTTTCAAATGATCCTCTATCTACCTTTGAAAACTGCATTCAAATCGGTTCAGTAACTTCGGACATTAACTCTAACAAACAGACAGACAGACAGAAAAGATTTCTAGAAATCGCTGTTTTGTGGTCTACCATACATCTTTAAATCCCCCGTTCCTTTTTTTGAACTTTACTTTCTATGTACAGATGGTTCTGCTCTTTTATTATAGTATAGATTATAACGGTAGAAAATATCTCATTCATTTTTGTTTTATTGAAATAAAGTGGCAACTCGACTTTGACGTTACGGTGATACGTACGTCACTCGGATCAGCAGACCTTATTATTTTCTTAGACCATGATTACGTTCTCAACTCAAATAAAAATAAAAAAACCTTAGTTGACAGATGGTATAGGTACTATATATAATCTCTTTGGATATTATTTAGTTAGCAAATTAAGGAAAATAAACGACCGATGATTGAAAAAAAAAATACATACATACAAATTATATAAAAACTTATCCTAATATTAATATTATTATATAGCCTAGTAATTAATGCCTAAGATATTAATGTATAATTGATTAATATTCCTGATCCCGCAGTCAAACTGTTCTCCAGTTTTGTGGGACTATTTTTATTCATTCAATTGTATTTGTTCTCAATAAATAAATAAATAATAAATATCACCACACCCGCCTATGTTCCCTTGCGGGAGTTGCGGGGTAGGCAGAGCGTTAGTGACCTTCAAGGTTACATCACTTTGCTTGTCAAAGGTGGCTTTGACAAGCAAAGTTTCTAGTCTAAAGAGATCATTAACATTGGCATGTAGTGACAGGTTGTCAGCCCACGCGTCCCTTTACTGTCTGTTACAGTATGCCGGGAATCGAAATTTTATGATTTCTTATTAGGAAACACAAGACATTGAACCATAGACGTAAATAATATAGACCCGGTCTAACGTACACGTAATATGTCCCCACTTCCACGGTGTCCAATCCAAAGTTCTGTCACCGAGCGTGCGTGACAATAAGCGTTTTTAAAAAAACTTTTTTCGAAACTGTTTCTCAGTATCTAAAAACTCGTCTCGTTGTTGAAAAAATGTGACCCAGCTTTAGTGTCACGATATAAGTTTAACTTTGGATTGGACACCAATGAAGTGGGGAAACATGACATGTATCTACGTTAGGCCGGGTCCATACGAAGTATTATTTATGTCTATGCATTGAACGCGTTGCCTACGCTGAGCCCTAATATGGAATGCCTCTGTGCCAGCAATTAACCAACCCGGACGAACACAGAACCAAGTCCCACCACATTAATTCGCGGATTTTAGGATAGGAAAAGGAAATGGAAGGAACATGAATAATGCAGATGGAATGTCAGGGGTAGACAGGAATTTATGAAGATACTGTTATCTCGGAAGGAACAGTATAAGACAACAGTAGCTCGCGAAGCGGGTTCGCGTACCTGTATGTACTATCAGCATACTGCCGGACAACGACTTCGACTTCGACTCTTTGTTTTATGGCTACTGTCGCTGACAATCCAGCACAATTCTGCCAGAATCAAGTGTTGAGCTTTGCACGTGCTTATTTTACTAGAGCGAATCTGATTTTGAGGTCCAGAAGGGTTGTTAGCACCTGAAACCAAACGCAACAACAACACATACATAAAGCACATATAAATTAAAGGTTAGATTTAAGATTAGTCTGCAGACGACACAATTGGGTTACTGATTTACTGGATTAGAGAGTAATATCATTTTTATCAACAAATTTACAAATGACAGAGACGATTTTTTTATTGTAAGACATACACAAAAGAGTAGTTAGTAATGTTGGTTGGGAAAGGGACGTTTAGGTTTGAAAGTAAAGAATAAAAACTAGGGGACTTATTGTTTAAAGGGCAACTGAAAAATATATGGTCTACCGAGCCAATATCTTTATTACAATCGCATACGGGGGAATCTCTAAGTTTGTATTTATGGAGGAGCTCGGGCGTGCAGACACGCCCGAGACGGAGTCTTATTATAATACTGGTGTGTCTTTTGGACAGGGAACGGATTTTAAAAAACCATGGACGAGCCGGGATTTCCGGTTGGATAGAGGAGTAAAAGCATTTTTTGGAAGAAGACCATCGAGCCGACCATTTCCGGGTTAGAAAGGTAGAGGGGATATTATAAAAGTCTTGAGGATAGATTTTAAAAACTGAGTCGTCTCCATGTATCACCGCTTCTTTGGCGCTTAAGTCTGCGGATTCATTACCAGAGAAGCCGCAGTGGCTGGGGATCCATATAAACGAGACATCTAGGTTATTAATGTAGCAGTTATAAATGGCGTTTTTCAAATTAGCTATTATGGGGTTTCGGACACAGTTTCGGAAGGGATGAGTAGAAATAGCCTGAATAGCGCTATGACAGTCAGAGAAAATAGCAGATTTTGAAATTTTATTTTGGAGAATATATTCCACTGTTTTGAGAAGGGCCAGACATTCGCCAGAAAAGACAGAAGATTCAGGGGGGATCTTAAATTTGAATGAGAGATTGATATTGGGGCACACAAAAACGAAGCCAACACATCCCTTAGATGACAGTTTAGAAGCGTCGGTGAAGAAAAGCGTATGGTTAGGAAAAAATGAATCAACATATAGGTTAAAATGAGAGTTGGCATGGGGTGATTTTTTGTCTATACCAGAATTGAAATACACATTAGGGAAATGAATAATAGCCTCAAAAGGAAGTGAGTACAGTGGAAGTGATGAATTTTTTTGAATAGGAGCTCTTAGAGAAGAGATCTTACGCAAACTGAGGATTAGATTAGGAACAGATTTATTACGCCAATAGGTTTTTGAAGTATAATAACTATGAAGAAGTTGAAGTTTAGGGATAAGCGGATGGGAGGAAAGAGAGAAAGCATGGAATAGGTACCGGTCAGAAAGGTACTGTCTTCGAATATCAAGGGGGGGATCGCCACATTCCACTTGTATGGCTCTGTTTGGCGAGGATCTCATGGCTCCGCAAACAATGCGGAGAGCCTTTGCCTGAATTAACTCCAACCTTTTTAACGCGGTTTTGTTACAGGGTTCAAAAAAAAAGGTACCAAAGTCCAAATGGCTTCTAACGAAAGCGTTGTACAGCAATTTTTGAGAATAGGGGTGAGCGCCCCACTTCGTCCCGGAAAGGGCCCTTAGCATATTGATGTTCTTTTCACATTTTTTTGATATATAGGCTAAGTGAAGAGAACCCTGTAATCGTCTATCAAAGACAACGCCCAGGAATTTTGCTGAGTCCGAAATTGGGATAGGGGAACCATCATATTCGATACGACACTGGGGAGAGGATCTGTTCCGAGAAAAGACGACTGCTGAACTCTTAGCTGGAGAGAGGGTGAGATCGTGTGTATGTAACCAATTCCTTAGATATAACAAATCGCTATTTAATTTGGCGGAGGCAGAACTAGGGTCTTTTTCATTACAATAAATGACAACATCATCCGCGTATTGTAGAGTTCGACACTGCATTATTGATCTGTCAAGGTCAAACGTGTAGAGGTTATATAGAATTGGGGAGAGGACCGATCCCTGAGGAAGGCCCCTCCAAACAACCCTGTCATTCTGTAGCCTGCCCTGCCATCTGACTTTAATCGTCCGGGCCGATAATAGGTTGGAGATAAAGTTAACAACCTTCAAAGGAATGCTCAGCTTGGACATTTTGTCCCTGAGCACTGAAAGAAGAACGTTATCGTAAGCGGCGGAAACATCTAGAAAGGCAGCAGCCACCATTTCATCCCTTGAGAAAGCAAGTCTAATGTCTGTGGTAAAAATACAATGACTATCAGAAATACTTTTGCCTTTACGGAAGCCGAACTGGAAACGGGAGAGGTTGTTATTGCTTTCCAGGAACCAGTCAAGTCGATTTTTTAAAAGGTGTTCAGTTACCTTACAGAGTGTCGAAGAAAGGGCTATAGGACGATAGGAGGAGGCAGAGTCTGGGTCTTTACCAGGTTTCAGGATGGGGATGACAAACTGGGTCTTCCACACCTCTGGGACAAGCCCAGAATTAAACATACAATTAATTAGATCAAGGAAGTAAGAAACTGTACTTGGATTGGCTCTTGACAGGAAGGAGTAGGAAATGCCATCAGGACCAGGGGCAGAATCGGCGAGGGATTCTAGGACGGAGCGGAGTTCGGATAACTGAAAAGGGGAAGAAAGAAAATCAGAGGAATTAGTATGAGGTGATGAGAAGGAAGGTAGTTCCAAAGCGGAAGGAACATAAGGTGGAGCCAGTTTGTCAAGGAACGAGTCCATCCACCCAGGGGAATCCGAGGAAGAGGATGGAGAAGGGGGAGCAAAGCAAGATGAGCGAAATGTCCTGATGTTTCGCCAGACCAGCGAAGGATGAGTAGAAGGAGAGACAGTTTCACAAAATTTTGTCCAGCCAGACTTTTTCTTTTTAGAAAGTATCTTTTTACATTTAGCCTGATTTCGTTTAAAGGAGATAAAATTAGGGGTGGACATATCCGAGCAGTAAGTGGACTCGGCCTCATTGCGTTTTTTAACAGAAGATGAGCACTCCGAATCCCACCAAGGAAGAGACGGGCGCCTATTTACGGAGGCGTTTTTCAGCGGGATAGCAATCTCAGCCGATTCGATTATGCTTTTAGAAAAAAGAGAGTAGGCAACTAAACAGTTGGTAGGGGAGACAGGAGGAAGGAGGAAAACTTTGTCATCCAGGAAAGATACATACGTAGGCCAGTCAGCTTTAGAGAGGTTGAACTTTTGAAGAGGAGGGCAGGGAGGAGACGGTTCAGAGGAATTGGAGTAAGTGATATTGATAGGTAAGTGGTCGCTGCCATAACTGGTTGAGGAGATATCCCAGTGGCAGAGAGGAGCCAGAGAGGGGGAGCATAAGGATAAGTCCACTGAAGATGGGTTTTGAAGGGGAGATACCCTCCGGGTAGGCCGGCCATCATTTAGAAGGCATAAGTTTTCAGAATCTAGTAGGTCGATAATCTTGTTGCCAGAAGAGTTAAAATTATGGGAGCCCCAGAGTGGGTTATGACAATTAAAATCTCCAAGAATTAATATCGGTCCAGAAATATTACAAATATGCCCCCATAGTTGGGAAATAATAGAAGCATTGGGGTGAGGGATATAAACAGAGATTATTGTAATTTCTAAAACTTTGCAAGCTACTAAATAGAATGAAGGATGGGAAGGGATGGGTATGCGGGAATAATTAAAACCTTTTCGAATGAGGAGAGCACATCCATCATAACCATTTTGGCCATCCTGCCGAAGACAGGCGTAACCAGTAAGGCTGAAGGAGGAAGAGGGTTTGAGCCACGTTTCAGATAGGGCGATGACGGAAGGCTTGAGTTTATCTTTGAGGAATAGGAGGTCAGCTTTATTACGACTGACACTCCTAATATTCCATTGTAAAATATTATGGGGCATTATGGGACTGATGTAAAGGCCCGGGAGCCTTGGGAAGTAGGGAAGAGAAGGCTTTCAAAGTTTCGGCGACGTTGGACGGTAAGGGGGATTTGGAAAGAATTTCAATTAGAGACGAGACTAAACTGATAATAATGGGGAGGAAGTCCGGACTGGAGGAAGGAATAGAGGATGAAGGGGGTCCTTGGGAGCTTTGTGAGAGAAGGGCAACCCCGTTTCCGGGTAGAGGGGTATTGTGACCTGCCAAGAGGGCACCATGGGCTTGTTTGTCATAGCCATGCGAAGCAGAGGGAGTATGGGGTTTTCTCGGGACGAAGATCGTTTTCCTATAGGAGGAGGAGGCAGATTGTTTTAAGACCTCGTTGAATGGGCGTTTTGAAGAGGGGTGA
The DNA here is from genome assembly GCA_963971205.1 of Aethes cnicana. Classification (NCBI taxonomy): domain Eukaryota; kingdom Metazoa; phylum Arthropoda; class Insecta; order Lepidoptera; family Tortricidae; genus Aethes; species Aethes cnicana. The sequence continues at coordinate 13,444,604 of OZ020278.1, read as the reverse complement.
CGCTTTTCGGCATCACTATATGAAATGCCCTCATCTGCCATTGTAAGTTTAATAAGCTTTTGCCTACCAAACTCGGGACACTTTTTATCAGTGGCCTTATGTTGGCCAGAGCAATGGAGGCAGCTGACAGATTCCTCAGGAACTTTACTGCCGGACAAAAATGTTTACTAAAAATAATATTTTCAAGTGCACAAATAGCACATGATTTATACGTGCGTGCATACGTATTAAAATCGATATTATCTACCTACAATGTTTTTTTTTATATTTATTTATCGGTTAACAGTTGGTATTTTATTTATAATAATGTTGGCAGTCAAATTATTCAAATGGATGGAATTGCTAGTCACTTTCATTTACCTACCTGATTAGTGACTATATTCAATTGACCCCAATTTACTCTTTTACTGTATTAAAATAAGTAAGCGTCTAACAAAGTACTATTCAGTTGTTCGATGATTATTTAAGTGAATATATTAATACTAATAGTAACGATGAAGTTACTTATTTATACGAGCACGTTTCTCATTACAATAATAAGTGCAGAATGTGGACTAGTTACAGATTTATTCGGGACTGTAAATAATAAAGTGTATAAAGTAAAACAAGATGCACATCACATTTTCAATCAGACTGTAGATGCGATTAGTAAAGAAACACATAAAATACACGAAGGATTTAGTGGCTTTTTACATAGAAAAGAACATTTAAAAAATATAAACCCGAGCGATAATGTCCAAAGTATATCGTCAACGGCCGTACCTCTTGAGGACTTATCCAGTACATTGATCAATAACAAAGGTACCAAAGAGCATAAAAATGTGAGTAACCCTAGCGATTGGTCCATGCATAATAAACTTGAAGAAAACACAGATGAAAAAGGGTCGAATCAAGAGCAATCAACTACTTTCTTCAGACAGCCCACTATAGGTACCACCGAATCATATAATGATACAAAGATTGCAGAACTTAATAAGAACAATCAAAGTACTACAAATGAATTTTCGTCGTGGAATGATGAAATTAAACTTGAAAATATTCTGCCTATAGTTATGCATAACGATACTCATATAAAAAATACAAATGTTTTAAGTGCAGAACAAGGGCTTTTAGAAACTGGTCATAGCAATTCTGACAAGGAAGTTAATGGAACAGAAGTCGATGAGACTAGAACTAAAAAAACAAATACAGCAAAAAAGCAAAATAATGATAAAAATCTCGTTTCAGATCAGATAGTGTTTCCAGAAAATAAAAATGAGTTGGAAACATTGAAAAACAAACAATGTCCATCAGGTCTTGTGAGAACGGCCAATGGTGCTTGCCTAAAACAAGTTCAGATCGATTTCGGAAAAGCACATGTAATGGAGGTGTTTGGAGCCAATTGCCCGAGTGGACAAGCCAGAGCCCTTGACGGAAGCTGCCAAAAAGTAAGAGGACCTACTACTTTATTTTGATTCAATTAGGTCGATGATTTTTGTTTCTACATATGTAAATCTATTTTTCAATAATTAAAATGTGGTAGATACGTTACAAAAATAATATGTGTATTTACCAACCAATTGACGACAATAATGTTTACTTTGAAGCTCATTTTGAATCAAATATCTAGGTGTAGATAAGTTTTATTTTGTACAATGTCTGATAATGATAACCTCTTCTCTCATAACACGAGATGAGTAGGTGCATATTAGCATCACATTCTATAGTTGTGTGTTCCAGTGAGTAGACGTACCTACATTACGAAACATGACGCTTTATATAATTATTTTCGGACTATTTATGACTATACTAATCGTTGAATGTGGACCAATAACAGACTGTTTAGAAACATTACAAAATGAAATTCATGGAATAAAAGAAGGAATACAGAAGGTAGTAGTCAATGGTGTGCAACTACTCCAAAAAAAGAAACTGATGATTCAAGGAGGATTCGTTGACGCCATTCAAGATATGAATAAATTCCTGCACTTAGATACAACGAAAAACATTCTGGGTCCTGCACACGAGAGGCCTCAACGCGAGACGGGACTCAGTGAGCACGCCGCGGCACCAAATGTGTTTAATGGCATCACAAACAACAAAAACACTCCAGAGTATTTATCTTTATATAATGCCTTAATACTTTCAAACGGGTCAAATTACATAAACAATGATGCTCAGATGCGGAATGGTGACTCGCGTCAAGATAGCCCAAATAAATATGGAGCAAAAAGGGCAATACCAGATCAAATGTATTTGCCTGATACTAAAGCTCAGTTCAATGATCAAAGATATAACAGCCTAGGAACCGGGTGTCCAGCCGGAATGATCGAGGCTGCCGATGGATCCTGCCGTGAGCCTGGAACATACAGGACGAGCAGTGCCCGGAAACCGAATCCAATAGGAGTTTTTGAAGCCGGTTGCAACATCGGTTATGTAAAAGACTGGTCTGGGAACTGTAAGCCGTTATTGTCTTGATTCCATTTTTGTTTTCGCTGTTCAAAAGTATAAAATATAGTTACATATTAAAGTCTTTTCGTAGCGATATACTTTTGATTTGTGCGATAATAATTTCTAACGATAAGGCGTTGGACCCTAATGGACGTAACTACTTTGAGGAACACTACGAAGAGGTGATAAGAAGGGCATAGTTTAAATGATAGCTTTTACTTAAAATTATTCAAGTGTTGTAGATAATCAGTGATAATTGTAGATTCCAGGAACATAAAACAGCTCGGAAAAGGAATGATTTAAATTTTCTGTATCTGTTGGTTGTATACCCGTATTTGCTGCTCATTTTAATAAATGTCTTTTTTTAATTCTTAACTGTTTTTATGTTTATTCTATTGGTAATTTACGCATTTGATCAAATATACAATTAGAAAAGCATTTTTCGTCATTTTATATTTATATCGATACCTAAAGTTACTTTAATTTTTTTAATTATTTTTGGGAGTTTGGAAAATCCTTAAGGGTCTCTAGACCCTAAAGAATTTTATATTGAAAGGGCCTTATCCGATTCTTTACCTACATTCCTGTTAGGATTTCCCATATTACAAATAAGGATAGACAGTCTCACAATTTTTACGAGAAAGCAAATTACTCGTACAAATCTAATTTCAAGAAACGCACTTTATTAGGGTTCCGAAGTCCACTAGGAACCCTTATAGTTTCGCCATGTCCGTCCGTCCGTCCGTCCGTCCGTCCGTCCGTCCGTCCGTCCGTCTGTCCGCACTATGCTCGGAGATGCTTCATTCTAGAAAGCTGTAATTTGGCATGAATATACATATTAGTTACGCTGACAAAGTGGTATAATAAAATTTTGAAATATATTTTTTTATAGGGTACCTCCCCTACTCGTAAAGTGGGGATGTATTTTTTTTTCTTGCGTACCCCATGGTGCGGCATATCGGTGAATAGGTCTTAAAAAAATATTGTGGGTTTGTTAAAACCATTTTTTGATTAAGTGATGCGTTTGTGAAATATTAAGCTTTAAAGTGCTATTTTTTGTTAGAGTCACGTATCCCCCCCCCCTGCCAGCTAAATGGTGGTATTTGGATGGCTGAAAAAAATCACGGTTATGGCATATATAACGTAGTTGAAAGGAAAACGATCACAGCTAAGTAGGCTGTACAAACTTACGAGTCATAGTCGACCAACTTATGAAATGATTAAAAAACCAATGATTTTTCTCGAGCGGCAGGCGCGTCGGGCGGGCACGTCATACCACAGGCTAGCTAGATGCTAGTAAGTCTTAGAAAGGTACTGTGGGCATCGTCAACTTCGGAACCCTATAATTTGCGCGTGGCCCGACACGCACTTGGCCGGTTTTTTATCAATGCTTCTCGCTTACGTGTTGACGATTGGACCGGGCGGGTCAGTTATCTCACTTTATGCGTCGAACGAGAAGATTTACCGATTCACTTAGGGGTCACTTTTGACGCCCCGAATAACAGGTTTATCCTCGAAGCGATAGGGAGATTCCTTTTCTGTTCCCTATAGGATCACTTCGTCAACTCTTATAGAAGCCCTGTTCTAAGAAAAAGTTATCCAAAGAATAACTAAGGATTCACTCGAAATCTCCAACTCTATGTACGGTATTTAACGTACCTCTTTTAAATATAAGTACTCGTATGCCGTATATATTTGGCCCAATTAGGGTTTGCAATTTCAGATCCGGATCTAAAGTCTCATGGGATCCGGATATTTCGGATTTCACGGATTCGTGAAATATTGGGTCATAACCTTATAACAGAAACGGTTTTCGATTGAATTTCTGAATGATTTCGTAAATTTTTTTATCCATATTTTAATTTTAATTACTACAGCATATACCGAACAGATAACGTCATAAAATAAATACGAATGCTGCTGACTGAAACTAAACAGGAGTAACTAGTGACAGTAATATTTTAAAACCATAGCTGCTTGGATACCTTCTGACTGGAATAATGGTAATAATCAGTATGTTTTAAAGTAATTATTATCAGGCTTTCGCTCAGTCGCTTTTGGGTCGTCTGCCTGGAATAACATTAATGATTGTGCGTGTCGTGATTTTTATCATTGAATTTTTTGTGTGAATTGAGGATTTCCATTAGTTTTTTTATACATAATTATAATGTAAGATCGTTGTAATGAGTGCTGAAAGAACGAGAGGACTCGGTACTTTTTCAAAGCAATTTATCTCAATGTAACGACTACTTAGCTTTTTTTTTTAAAGGTAAAGTAAGTTTTTTAATTATTGTAATTACTTGTATCAAACCAGTATAAAATAATAAACATACCTAAATGTAACTTTTTATCTATTTTCATATTATTTTCTACGTTTATCTAAGGCAAATTAAGAAAAAGCAAGTTAACGCGGTGTTTCTGGCATCAATAGAATTAATTTTTCTTAACAAAGGTATATAAATAAATTAAAAAATGCTTTTATTACATGATATGAAATATAATAAAACTAAACAGAAATAATCAAATATTAGGCAATCTACTCATAAAATAATCTCTGTGAGAATCGCGTTTTTTGGGTACTTACCTAAATTGCCTAATAATGTTAGGCCCGGTTCGTATATCTATAAAACGCCTCATTTTGGCTACGGATGCTTAAAATTCGACATTTGGGCCATAGAAAATCTATCAAATACGAACCATCCGTAGCCAAAACGAGGCGTTTTGTAGATATGAAGAACCGGAGTTAATATATATCTGCAAAAGTTATAGAACCTAATTTGGACATACAGGACGCAATGGACACGCGCATTCTTAACACGAACACAACACAAGGGGAATCCCAAACGAGCTCTTAATAATAGTCTCTGTATGATATCGCCTCTGAATTTGGCAAATGGTTTGCTTTACTTCAGTCTCGGGTTTGACCACGCGATAGTAAACCTTAAAGCCTGGGGTGTAAGACTCGTATGAGTGGCTTTGAAGAGCGTGTTAGAATAGTAATAGATGAAAATTGAATTTGGGAACGTATTGTAACGACGTGGAAACGAGGTGATTGCGTGAAATGGGATTTCTTAAAGGGTTATTAGTTATTCGGCGGAGATAAGTCTCGAGAGAGGCCTGACTGAGGTGATTGAAGTAAGTCTGTGTTCTTGGTTTATTTTTATTGATGGTTCGGGAGCTTCGGCAAGTTTGGCATAGTTGTCTGTCTAGTAATATAATATTGGTAGGTATGTATAATATTGGGATGACGTCAACTTTTTTTTCCTTAGTCTATCAGGAAGATTATTGAAAAGTATTGGACATGTATTTTTTCTTTTTTCACGTAATCAAACTTATACGGAGATATATTGAGTTAAAATGTCGCGTGACGTCACTGCTAGGTACGATTTATACCTAACGGTGACGTAGTTAGCCCCCACTCTCCAACTTGAATGCGTTTTAACTTAGTCATTCTTTGTTAATTTGATAAAACAAAAGATACCTACGTGTCTAATATTTTTTTATTACCTGACTGACGGACTAATTAGAATTTCGATTTCTTCACCCTGTCGTCATCCCTATTTATTAAATGCCATACGACATATTGTATTGCTTTTGTTTAATCTCGAAACTAAATAAATAGCTAATATTACTTACCTGGTTTTTTAATAAAGTTAGATTATGATAGATTTAGTTACTTTTCAACTAACAGCCGTCCACTCTGAGGAGATCTACAGTTTTTCTCAAAACTATTTAGTTTGCATAACTTTGATTAAAAAAACACCAAGCTAAATAAATTCTAACTCCAACAACAGGTAAAAGTATGCTAATTGGGTTAAATATCTCATAGCTATAAACTTTTCTCAGCTTTTGCTCGAACGTACCTAACTTTAAACTCGGAGCTTTCTGTTTAAAATCTATGGCTTTTTATCGCGCGTCGATAAAAGATCCAATTTAGTGCGCGCCCTGATAACGTTAACTCCTCTAACGTATAGCTTGCCTGATCAAATAATCTACTTAGTTCAACACTATAATATACTATATGTCGCTGTTGTCAATGAGCAAACAAGTAAAATATTCAAAAAACTGTAATCCGAATGTCGGAAATGTAAGCTGAAATTATTACGAAAAAGATCCCCCTTTTTGCCATTCTGGTAAAAATATGACTGAAATTATTATTATGGAAACAGCAAACGTCAAATCCCATACAAAGGGTCGACTGATGGTTGCTCTTCTTTATGGAGGGTTGAAGTAAGACACATTCCACACACCATAAGTACTCTACTTGATTGATAAATTTTTGCTCCACTTATGCTGGCTAAACCGTACAAGGTACATTAAAATAATGTATGAAAGAATTGTACACCTCAAAAAGTTGCGCAGAAAAATCTTCCACGGCATATGTCCATCTGTTACGGTTTCTCCAAGCATTTTCTCTTAGTGAAAAAGTAAAGGGCCCCTACTGTCCATGTTGACAATTATAATAACAATTTTTACTTTTTAGAAATCCTTTTGACAAGCTCTTCATTTTGATACCCATATCTTTTTTATACAAACTTTTTTTCGTTTTCCACTTCAGGTGGCTCCACCAGCCAGCCGCCATTTTGTTTTTTCATCTGACCCCTCTAACAACATTTTGGTTGACAGTATACTATTCTAATGATACCTCAATCATGAAAATCGGTTCAGCCGTTTGGCCAAAGCATGCTGGTGATAAAGAAAATTACAAAACATAGATAGATAGATAGATACGCACGAAAAACATAACCAAGGAGGGTTATGTTATTCGGGTAATAAAAAGTCAATGAGTGACGGAAGACCAGCGCTGGTTCAAAGAGTAAGGACCATTTCGTGACCAACGGCCGTATATTTTAGTTTCTTTCATGTTGTATTTTTGTTTTGTGTGCGTCACGAATTTTAAATGTTTTTTTGTTCTTTCTTTTCTTCAAAAGTGGTGGAGGTAAATTTTTAATGATTTAGTCATTACGTCCAACGATTGTGAGAATGAAACAGAATTAAAACCGGCCAAGAAGCGAGTTAAACTCGAGTGGAGAGAGAGGTTCCGACCCTTGATTATTTTCAATGACGTCATTTTCAAACCGTTTCACAGTATAAGCACTTTTATATGATAGATTTCAAATACCATGGACTTTTTAACAATTTTCCTGTAATGTATAAGTCAATAACTATCCTCCGTATTTTTCCCAAAATTTTAGGTCCAGTAGTTTCGGAGATAAGGGGAAGGGGGTGTAATGGTCATTTTTCGCCTATTTTCTTGCATATACATACCAAATTTCAACTTAATCGGTCCAGTAGTTTCGGAGAAAATCGACTGTGACAGACGGACGGACAGACACACGGTTTCAATTTTACCTCTTGAGGTTGTAATATGTTAAATTTGGTAGCTGTAGTTGTTTAGTGAATTTAGAGTAAGTATGAGGTTACAAATAAAAAATACAAATTTCTAATCAAAGTTTATTGCTATAATCCTTTTTTCCCATACATTAAAAACTAAATTTTGAAAAGCCATGATATAAAATGATTAATCTGTTTGTAACCTGAAACGAAAAACAAATGACAATTTTGCAAACAACAACACTGAAGACAGAAGTACTATGAGATTCCGCTAGATGGCAGTCAGAACCCCATTATGATGGATTAAAATTTTATTAGTACGATGAGATGCCGTTAGAGGTCAGTAGGAACCTGATTATAAAATTGTAAAGAAATTTATATTACAAGGTTCGGAACCCTAATAAGTACCTACCTAAGCACAGATTGAAAAATCCTTAGAACAAAAAAGCGTTGCCTACGTTCTAAATTTTTTTGTTTAGGCATTCAGATCCACTTTAGTTAACTTGTTGGTATCTAGATCTAATTAAAACCACAACTAGCTGTTACTGAAAGCTAGTCGGCATTGTTACATCTCAGGATTCCACTACACATTGCACTGTATACGCTAAATACTTATAGGAGTTAGGTGATGATATGCTTTTCAGGAAAATTAAAACCTGATTTACTTATTTACTTTACCTCAAGATTATCATCATAATTTCAGCCGAAATACGTCCACTAGTGTTCATAGCCCTCCCCCAAGGCTCGCCACTCAGACCAGTCCTGGGCTACTTGCTTCCGCCAGTTTCCGCGACCTCCATGAGATAAATGTGCCCAGTATAGTTCCATTGACAATATTTTTCTCTGATGACTAAACGAAGGACGATCTCCGGGAACGAGATAGCCGAAGTTATTCATAAATAATATTAGTAAATTAGTAAGCAGCGCAAAGTGCGGTAAACAAATTACGGTCACTCCGTACAAGAGAGATAACTTTAATTAACTGTGATTAATAAGTCAAAGTTCAAAACTAGTAGTTAATATATATAACTGCAACACCGACTGCTGTACATAACCGTAAGTGAATCTGAGACAAGCAAACTTATTAATGGAATAAAACGCAAATCTTGAAAATGAAGTACTTTAATCTACTATTAGTACTAACTATCGCAATAGTTATAGATGAAGCAAGGTGTGGTGTGATAGGCAGTGTGTACGGAGAGATATCTAATAGAACAAAAGCCGTTAAAGACGATGTGTCTAGCTGGTGGTCTTACGGCGTTGACACCATAATGGGAGCGGATGATAACAACCCCTTAAGAAGCATCAACGAAAACGCTGAAAACGCGATAAGCAGAACTAAAGCAGAAGCAGAAAAAGAGAGCGGTATTATCTCAGGTATTTATAACAAGGTTAAAGGAGGAGTTACTTATGGATACATGAAGGTGCACGATGTTGTGCTTGGAAAAGACAGTGACCCTAATAAAGGAATAGTAAGAACTCTCTATGAAAGAGCTATGCATCGTTTGCGTCAGATTAGAGCATACGTTTTTGATGACAACATTGGCGTCAGTCAAGTAGAAGCGCAAGAAAAAGAAAACGAAAGAGAAAAGGTTCTGAAAGTATTATTTGGAAATAACACCAATTTGTTTAATACCGTATACGAAAAGCAAGCTCTTGATTCATTAAGAAATAAGCTTACTGAAGCTGGAGAAAACAATATACATCTACTAGATAACGAAAGAGACGTAATTAAGAAAGCATATGAATATGTCCATAATAAATCTGATGAATTGAAAACTGAAGCAAACAAATTATCTAATAATATCAATGATAAAGCACAAGAAAGTATAGACGTGACGAAGGATTTCATAAAAGATGCTTCAAATAAAGCGAGTGAAGGTGCTCAGAATTTGGGAGAAAACTTTAAGAAATCGGTCAATGACTTGGAAAATAAACTTCAAAGTAAATAAGTGCAAATATAAAGTCTGGGAAACAACCATTGTGGTAATTATGTAATAAAGATTTCACTGTTACCTAAGTTAAACGTTTTAAATATTAAAGTTTTGTTATTTTCTTGCTTTGTTATAAAATAATTAAGTGCTTATTAGTAAACTGATGAGAAACAACACGCCATATCATTTCTAGCAGATAATTACAGCATTAGTTACCTCGAATTTCACCTTAGCGAGGATGCCTTTACAGATAAAGCTTTTCAGTTTTTTCTGAGAACTTCGACCTAATTTACTATCATGAAAATAATCTACTACTACAGCCAACTTGCGGCCCACTGCTGGGCACAGAGCTCCTCTCATCACGAGAGGGTTTGGGCTATAGTCTCCACGCGGGCCCAGTACGGATTGGGGGACTCACACACATATTTGAATTACTTTGCAGATGCGTGAAGGTTTCCTCACGATGTTGTTACCGAAAACTCAGTGGTAAATTCAAATTGAATTTCGCACATAAGTAAACTTAGAGGTGCGAGCCGGAATCGCACCCCCGACCCTCTGCAGAGGCGGTAGGTTGAACCGATGGCCACCACGGCAGTAAAAAAAATCTATATAGAAGTTATTTCAGGGAAAATGATTTATTGTAATATCGTGCTTTTGATGGCACGCTTGCGACAAGTTTATGATTCTTCGTACGGCGCCGCTTGTCGTGGCGTGCTGGTCCGCGACATCGCCCATTCGCCCATTTTATATGCATTCTGGTCACACATAACGTCTTTTTTGAAAGGTTTATGAATTGAGAAAAGATTTTTGTATCCAGTCTCAATAAAATAACTGTTTGATTTGCTATGGGACTTTATATACTTTCTTAGGTCGTTGCAGTGAACTGATTGAGTTTAAAAATAAATTCCACAATGCTATGCACAGTATGGTATATGCTATGTACAGTAGGCTTGTAATAGCTATTCTTTAAATCGAAGTTAATTTTGAATAAACATCAAATTACAACGCGAATCAACTGGCTACACAGCCAGCAACAAAGCACGTTACACACTAGTAATAAATTGAAGCTTATGTTTACACACATAAGGACTTACAATTCTATGATTGTGTCGGGTGTACGTATCTTGTTAGTTGTAAATGATTCCTCGAGGGATGCTGCGGTTCTTTTAGGAGATTGCATACAGTTAATTTATTTTATTGAGTGTTGTTACGAGCAAAATGTGCTTACTGCACTCAACTCGCACTATATTTATTCCCTTGTTTTGTTTTTTACTAGCTTCTTCCCACGTGGAATTCGGTTATCGCGTTCCCGCGGGAACTATGCGTTTTTCAGGGATAAAAAGTAGCCTATGCCCTTTCCCGGGACTCCAACTATCTCCATGCCAAATTTCATCTCAATCGGTCCAGCGGTTGAAGCGTGAAGAGGTAACAGACAGATAGATTTACTTTCGCATTTATAATATTAACTAGCTTCTGCCCGCGACTTCGCCCGCGTGGAATTCGGTTATCGCGTCTCCGTGTGGGCTGTAAGACTACGGTTACACGATCAGTATTTCATCAGTCTGATCAGACTGACGAAATAAGTACTGAAAGTTTAACCCACTGATTGATCGACTGATGGCCCGAACTGATCATTTAAAAAGGTATCTTAATGTAAGACCGCAGGATATAAATTAGTAGGCGACAGTCTCCGTTGATGGAATGGACAGATGAAATACTGATCGTGTAACCGTACTCTGGGATTAGAGCCTAACTCAACGTTACAAGCGCTCTATTTGGTGCAACATGCAACTGGGAGGTATGGTTAAGAAAAACGTTTTCATTTGAATTTCGAATGTCGAGTCAAGTCAATAAACAACGCCAGACAAATGAATGGGTACTATCGTTATTTCATTCCCGTCCTCGATCGGCCGAGACGCCGAGATTTACAGCGGGCCCGGGGTTTCTGGTATGGTCTGCAGCAGCTAAGAGTACTTACAAACTTATTTTCAAACCAACAATAGTACATTACAGACCTAGGGTGGTGAATTCGTAAATGTCCCAGATCGCAGGTTTCGCAGGTATCCATAAATATGCGATCTGGGGCTTTCGAATTACCGCCCGTGGCTTATAATATATACGTGGTTGGAAATATGATATTTTGTCACAGTACTTACTTACCTATAGTAGCTCACTGATCGTTAGGTATATAACCTACGTTATATTCAGTGACTAAACCCATTTTTGCCTTCATATGCCGTTGCCTTCATAATATGAAGTAAGTACTACATATTTATTACTATTTGTACTACATATATTTCTAGCCATTCTTCTGCTGCCGCTACCCAATAAGCGAGTTAATTTAATCGCGGCCGAAGATCCGTCTTCGCGCCAGTTTGCGCGGAAACAAGGTCCTAGCCAAGACGCCTCGACAGGTGACGCGGATATATTGCCTGAAGCCTTCAATCAGCTTCATATAATAGGATTTTCAGGTTAAAGCTTAAGCCACCACTTCCGGATTCCGTACATAAGTAAACTCTAAGAGGTGCTAGTCGGATTCGATCCCCGATCCTCTGCATGAGAGGCGTTCTTGTGGCTGAATTTTTTACACTAATAGATAGCGACGTAGACATTCCCTAAGAAAAGATTTTTGGAAATTTGTATGAAATTTCTACAGTTTGCTGCTAAACCGCTGAACCGATTTTGATGTGGTACGATTATGTTTAAGTGTACTGGAAGGGACATGGTTACTTTTTACATCTTTTTATCAAGAAAAACGCAGTTCCCGTGAGAACGCTCTAACTGAATTCCTCGCGGACGAAGTCGCGGGAAAAGGCTAGTTACAATATAAGTATAATAATTTCGAGTGCTTACGGTACCGTAAACCCTATTCAGATATATTTGATCAACAAGACAGTACCTACCGAACATGTCTTCTGCCTATTTAAATGTACCTCTAGTACCTATCTCTTAGCGACTCTGCCCACCTTAGTAGGTAGATTGGCGGATTTGAAATTTTGAACAACCCAATGACAAAATGATCCGAGATGATATACCTATAATATCTCATAACTAAGTGTTTTGTTGTCATCATCACCCGTCATCTGGATGACGTCTTGGCCGCCCTCAAGGTTACACACAGACTTTCCTCAAGTTCCTTATACTTAGTACCTGGGTTACCGAGATTTGCTGGGGTGAAAATAGCTAAAAACAAATTTTCCGAGACCTAGCTAGATCGATTTTTCACCCCCGTAAACCCCTACATTCCAAATTTAATAGAAATTTAGAGCCGTTTTCGAGAACACTATTACAAATATGATACTTACATAGGTATTTTATATATGTATGTCGACGGGGACTCGGAATAACACAGTAACTCTCACAGGCGTCGTATATCTTGGAAATATCATAGGAAAACCAGAAACGCGACGTTTTCAGCATCTGGGTTTCTTTTCTGGCTATCCCGGCAATTCGCTTCAAAAATCAACTGTCCAAAAGTCAGAATGACAGGTCTTGTTCTAAACGGTCAAGCGCGTATCTGATTTAGATTCCAGCTACTGGCCAATCTGCCGACTCCAGTGCACTCGCTAAGCAACATAGCTTTTCCAATTACCAACCCAGTGCCGACTACGTCCAAGCTATTCGCTTGACGTTTCCTTACCAATGATATTCAAGGTACCATACAGAATCTCAAGGACATGGAAGAAATGACTAATCAAAAAGGCAATCCAAGGCCTGGCAAGGCGCGATAGTGGCGCCATCGCTGTGACTATACGACACGGCCATCAGACAATCCACACCTCCTGGTGTGTCATGAAGCCACCTAGGAAACGGCAAGAAAGAAATCAGCAATGAAGATTTTTCCGCTCGGCTTTTCTGACAAACATGGTTAGAAAACTCACTAAGGTTCACTACAAACTACAAATGATACAACTTCAATCAAGTAAGCATAAACTATGAAAGCAGTTTGATACCAACGCCTTTTTTTTTTTTTTGTTTTTTTTTTTTTTTTTTTTTTCGAAAGTCGCGGTTCTTTATCCTCTTATTACAAAAAAATCGAAAAGTTAACAAGAACAATAAGACAGCACACACACACACACACACACGCACAGTTTGGATCATTACGCTTGTGCCAATTCTTTTTAAACCAAATTTCAATCGGAAACACAAGACAAACATCGTACCAACAGGTGCACTATTGAAGAAAATCACTTGCCACAACGAAACCGTCATCCCTCTCAATCATGCTTCATACTAAAAGAACACAGTCCAGCATACCATACCACTGGAAGCTTAACAACATGCCAGCTTTACACATACCAAAATCAGGTTAAAATCAGCGTTGTTCCTACAAAGAACAAACGATCCAACGTCACTCTAGGCCACCACAAATTAATCCACACGCTGAAGGTAAAACTTCACACCGTGTAACCTTGACTAGTCCAACCTCACACACTACACGCAATTCACTAGATGGTCTCATCCGGCCTCACACCAGGTATTCCCGCTCGATCGACTATCGGCATCGCACCGATAGTCTCATCCGGTGTCGAACCGGGTATACTTCCTCGCTCGACTATACCGGCATCGCATCGATAAGTCTCATCCGGTATCGAACCGGGTATACTCCCTCGCTCGACTATATCGGCATCGCACCGATACGTCTCATCCGGTATCAAACCGGGTATACTCCGCTCGCTCGACTATATCGGCATCGCACCGATACGTCTCATCCGGTATCAAACCGGGTATACTCGCTCACCCGTCGACTATCCAGCATCGCACCGGATAGTCGCGACCAATCTAGTAACTTTGAGCCACACACGCTACCAGCGTCACACAAGTAGGTCACTCACTCACAATACTCACATCCACCAGTGTCGCACCAGTAGGTTAAACACACGCAAACGCGCATATCCCGCACCGGCAGGCTAAGCGCTCGCAAGCAGCTTACGCACGCTTACCTACCAGCATCGCACGGGCAGGCTAAACATAGACAAACATACACACGCTTACCCGCCAGCATCGCACCGGCAGGCAACACAATCGCGACCCATTGTCGCGTAACACTCAATCATTCACCCAATCACACAAATCACAAAACCACAGCAAACTAGCTGTACAAATTCGACTCCATACTCTTGGTCGAAAGGAGATGAATTCCACCTAGTACGTACATACATCCCGCCGATACGTCCATAAATGAACGGACCTAAATGGCAATTCAGAACAAAACAAGCGCAAATCCTTTTTAGTCAAAGCAGTTGTCATTCGAGTCCCCATTCCAAAGTCGTGTCTTCGATGGTAAAAATGATATTCCGTTTACTCTACTTTTTATTAATCCTTAATGTAAGCATTTGTTATTTTCGTAACCTTTTTTTTTTTTTTTTTTTTTAGTTACAGTTTATGAAACTAATAAGTCGTGAACTAAATCAGTCACCAGGATGACTGATACCCATATCTCTCAGTAAGGATGCTTCCAGATGAAGTCCAACCCAAAACTTTTCACATTAATTTACAAAAAAGTCTAGCCATCTCCATCTCAAGCTCGGCGGACAATACTATTAGAGAGAAAGAGAGACAGAGACTTTTGCCAATCTCTCCCACAAAGAGAGTGTTTTACAATTTGAGCAACTTTGTTTGGCTCAAGAAATAATTCCAAATAATAAAAGCATCATGTATTGCTTGTTTCATATAGGCAGTCTCTGTACAAAGGCCAAAAATAAAAATCATAACAGGTTTGGAACAGAGCCCTTGATCCTTCAAGCAGAAAAGCTTAGTTTCAAAACAATCAAACAACAGAAAATTGTTCTAAATAGAAAGTCTACGGAGAGATGGGTTCCATATAGTGAACTGACAGGCAGTACATTCTGTAGCAGAAATAACAAACCTTAAAAACCAACACATCAAACTCAACATGAACAGCAATGCACCTATGCAATGCAGGGAGCAGGCTCATATGAACTTTAGAACAAAATAAATCCAACTCTTTAGGTTTAGTAATCATAGGAACGCTCTAACTAAAACTCAAAGAATTAAGTTACAATACAATGTACATACCCCAAGGATACCTACATGGGCAACTATAAAGTCCAGGTTGAAATGAAGAAACAAAGATGATTACTAGAATAAACCTTTCATCCAATCCAATCTTGACCTCTTCGGTCAACCACCAAAGAATGTAGAGTGTACTACTCAATTGAAATCACTGAACACTAGAACTCTTCAGATGATATATCAAGACTAATGAAGGTTTAAAAGTCAAAAGACACAAGACATGTTCAGAAACCAGAAGTAACACCAATTTGAAAAGTTTGGTAACATGGGCACGAGTGAGCAGGTACCCTATCCTATACAGGCGCGGATCCACCGTTGTGGGCACTATGGGCATGCCCACAAGCCTAAATAGCCTTATAGACATACCTCACGCCTAAGAGTTTTCACGTCACATTTTTACAGCCCAATGAGGTTGATAGTTTCGAACGTCTTGATAAAAAAAAAGGTAAGAGCGAGTTAAAATCGCTTGGAGAGGGCTCCATTTGTTGATTATTTTCTATATCATTTCAAATATGTAATACCATGAACTTCTTATAGGTTTTCATAGTAATCTGTAGGTCGTGAACGTCATCATCTTTTTTTTTCAAAATTTCAGGCCCTGTAAATTGAATTCATTTATTTAGGTTATCGTACGTGTTTGGGTCACTCACTATGTTAATAAGTATGTACCAAATTGCAGTAGTTTCGGAGCAAATTGGCTGTAACAGACACACGAGTGATTCTATAAGCGTTCCGATATTTCGTTTTGAGGTTTGTACCTAGTCCTAAACAGTAATGAAAAAAAAATTCTCAATAAAATATTAAAAACCGACTTCAAACTTCGACGGCCTACAAAGTCGGTGTCAATTTCAGTATAACATTGTCATCGGCTTTGGGTCGGTTCACTTGACACCGACTTTGTAGGCTGTCGGAGTTTAAAGTTGATTCTTATTTTTTTATTTAAAAATTTTTGTTTTCGGCTGCAGTTTCCAAACATGGGTACCATGGGACGTAAATGTCACTGTAGTCTTTGAAATTGACGCCAAAATTATACACGTGCTAATACATTTTGAGGAGTTCCCTCATTTTCTCATGGATTCCATCATCAGAACTGAACCTAATTAAAATGGGACCAATCTGAAGGTAGCAACTTTCGATTAAAAAAAGAATCATTGAAATCGATTCATAATTAACGGAGTAATCGCGGACATACAAAAAATAAGAAAAAAAGATACAGGCGAATTGAGAACCTCCTCCTTTTTTCGAAGTCGGTTAAAAAGAGAGACAGGCTTGCTAGTTCCCGAAAATTGTAATATTGTGATTTTGCTAAATAATTAAAATATTGTTCCTAGAGACTTTGAGAGCTGTAGACGTATTTTTTTTTGCATGGCTTGAATCAGATTTTTTTTACTCTATGTACCCAATAGCTTTTTTTGGGGCCAGCCTCTAGTGCGACTCGCACTTGACCAATTTTCGCACGTGCCCACAACCTTTTTTGAGGGCCGGATCCGCGCCTGATCCTATATGCGCAATCGCCTATGCACATACCCTATAACTTTGTGTTACCATTTTATTAAATTATTGGATACTGTTCAATCGTACGCCAATCCCCACGAAAATAGAAAACATGGTTAGATAAAATTCAAATATTCAAAGTCAATCGCTATACTACATTCTTGTAAAATTGTTTGACACACACATAACTCTTTTGTATCCCTAATAATAACATTAAGTTTACATGTCCAGAACACATACAAAGGTATCTTGAAAAGTTAAGGCATGTTAAAGCATTTTTCTTGTAATTATTATTTTTACTTCCACCGTAGATGGACCCTATGCGGAAAATCAGCAGCTCTACTACCAGTGCCAATTTAATTTCCTTAAAAAAAATGTTAGTTACCTTTTTTTTTACCATTTAGAACCATAGTATTTTTTTTTAAACAGTTTCATTCACATTAAATTTTCACTAGCTTCTGTCCAAACTCCAAAGATTTAAAAAGCAACATGTTGATTTAGTAAAAATAATAATTTCAATTTTAAACAACATTTTTAGTACAACTTAACCACATTATCAAAAGGTGTGCACACTCCAGTCCAATTGCTGTGCCATGTCACATATAGTGACATTACTATACCGGCACAGTTGTGACAATAGTAACAAAATAAACTAACCTCGGGTTATCTTCGTAGAACTCTGTCTGCCTTGGACAGTTACATCATAAAAATCCATACCTTAATATCTTTCACTTCAGTACCTTCTTGCTCGCTTAGTAGAGTATGAATGCAAGCTTTATTCTATTCAGCATGCCTAGCTCTTAGAGCTAATGTTGCGTTCTAGGCACATTTGAACTCTGCATTTCCTGTAAACCAAAAATCTCTGAAGTATGCATTCTTACTAAACATTTTTAGTTTAATGAAGTGACTACAATCGTTTGAAATTTGAACAATTTCATGTTCAGTTGTCATAAAGGGAGCTGAAATTTGTAATTCATGTGTTTTAAGCACTGGATCTTGAGCGCTTGTAATAGAATAACACATGTTGTGTCCACTTTGTCATTACTTCACAATTTCAGAGATCAATTAATTTTAGTACCAAATAAAGAAATCAAACTAGAGGCTAGAAATCCCAAATTCTAGATTAATCTAGAATGCTGCAAGACCTAGCTTGTTGGTTCTTTGGTCTAGATTGTTATTAAAACATGTGAATGTTGTTTTTCAACACCACAGCCATCAACTTTACCCAGGGTCAATAAAATGAAAAGAACTCACCCGGAACACCAAACATTGTTTTTATCATTTGCTATCAGCAAAATATCTTATCATTTAGTAACTGATGAGTCCAAGCAAAGTGCAAATCGATCTCTTGTTGTTACAACACGGCGACAATGGATCAACCATCTTCGGATAAATCAATGAAAAATCAATATTCGTCGGAGGTTATTGTCAAAGTCAACCTTTGGCACACTGGACCAATTATGAACTTTTGACCAAATTACATCTTCTTGATATTCTTAGTCACTAGAACACGTTACGTGGCACTTTTTCAATAGCTACAATCATTGTTTGATCTATATTGCCGTGTTTATCGGCTAATAATAATGGGTTCTCGCCAAGGTACACAATCGACTTTTCTGTTTGGTAGGCGTCGTCGAATCCCAACTTCTGATGTCGACGGGGACTCGGAATAACACAGTAACTCTCACAGGCGTCGTATATCTTGGAAATATCATAGGAAAACCAGAAACGCGACGTTTTCAGCATCTGGGTTTCTTTTCTGGCTATCCCGGCAATTCGCTTCAAAAATCAACTGTCCAAAAGTCAGAATGACAGGTCTTGTTCTAAACGGTCAAGCGCGTATCTGATTTAGATTCCAGCTACTGGCCAATCTGCCGACTCCAGTGCACTCGCTAAGCAACATAGCTTTTCCAATTACCAACCCAGTGCCGACTACGTCCAAGCTATTCGCTTGACGTTTCCTTACCAATGATATTCAAGGTACCATACAGAATCTCAAGGACATGGAAGAAATGACTAATCAAAAAGGCAATCCAAGGCCTGGCAAGGCGCGATAGTGGCGCCATCGCTGTGACTATACGACATGTATATGTACAGTACAAATATTGCTCGTTTAATAGTATAGGATTTTACAAGAATACCCAAAAGGCCAATTTTACCTCTACCTATATCCGCCGCAAAACAAAATGGCGATTGTCGCCATACATATTCTACTTCTAATGGGCCAGTCGCCACTTCGTTTTGCGGCGGATAATATAGCCGTCGTGAGAGCAGTAAGTAGGGGTTTAGGGTACTTACATGTTGTTTAGTCAATAAAACAAAATATTGAAAAACAAAATTTTATTAATATGTTTTCTTTTTTTGGTAAATGCAAAGTATTACCGACACAGACACCCAAATGTGCATCACATTCAATTAAACATGGCATCGTTTAGCTTCCTCCTCCAACAATAAGTACAAGCGTTACTTATTAATAAACGTGTCAAATAAATAATTAAAAATATTAAATTAACAATTTTACAAATATTGTGTTTATTCGGTCACATTCACGGAATACTTGGGCCATTTTAAACATCTAACTCAGTCAGGTAAGTAATAAAGTAAAAATGAAAAATGTATATCTATTGAATTAGGATTACTAGCTTTAACCCTACTAAAAATCAGACCTATAATCAAATCGCAACCTTTACACGCCTCAATGGAACACCTCAAAATACCTCGGTTGAAAAATAAAACTCTGTAAGTATCAACTGTTTTTTAAAATTTCATAAAGATATTATGGAAAACAGGTAGTGAAAAACTACGCATATATAAGGACAAAAACATTAACATAGGTACCGCAACAAATAGTTAAGGAAGCGTTAAGAATATAGAAATGAACGGTTCATTTTGTTTTAGAGTATTCCGTGAACAGCCCAATAAATGGTGTAGATATTTACATTATTTTATTAGTAACTGGCAGACCCAAAAGGACCATCGCATATTTATTATCTATCCTATTGCATATATTTTAGGCACTATGTGTATTATTCACCGAAATAATGTTTTTATTAATTTAATACAAGCACAAGTTAACGCGATATGTTTTAAGGCACTATATGTTATCATATTCAGTTTCAATTCTAATATTTATACTATAATTTATTGCTCTCGTATTTTAAATTCATTCGTTCAATTTTATCTTTTAAATAGCTTTTTGAAATTTAATTATTTTCGAATAAAGGGTTAAATTTAAATAGAACGATATTCACTCTAACAATTACTAATACATTATCAAATATTATGGTGCATCAGTAACAACTGATTCCAAACCAGTTACAGCAGACAAAAATATCATTATTTAGTTATTTCTACATACTAACACTTACATCACATTGCTCTCATCACTAACCATTTTTTCACGAACACATTTCAATATACTTAATAGAAGGTAAATTGTGTTTAAAGACTCTTATTAATTAACAAATCTTGATGTTACTACAATTCTATATATTTTGAATCATTAACTGTCTTAAATAAAGGTACAATATTGCAAAGCATTCGCGAAAAAAATGGCCAGTGGCACATTCATATCACACCTTGAGATAACCTCTTTTAAAATTTCGATTTTCTACATACTAACACAGGGCACCGACATATTATGTATTTAGTGTGACTAGGTAGTAGTAAAATATACATTTATTACATACAAATTCCAAAACGTCGGTTGGTCTTGGGATATTTTTTTGAACAAAAAAGTCCAAGACTTCACATTTACAATCTCACGAGATACATTTTATGACACATCTAATTATGTTAAATGACTGCAGGTTATGCTAGTAAATGTACAACTTTAAAACAACCATTCGTTGACAACTGGGCTATAGATTCAAAATCAATTTTAAGACGGGGACTATAATCAAGGCAATCAGACAGCAAAATAAGACGAAGTGTTCTTTGTCAATCACCGTTAGAAAAGTTAACATTTTCAGTCCGAACAAACCGAATAATTATAATTTTTAGCCTAACTTGGGGTCACTAGCTTAATATCAGCGTTAAGCTAATGATATTAATTCCGTCATTCTTAGATTTGTCCATAGCTCAGTTGAATCAAAAGAAAACTTACAAATCAGACCTTTAACCAAATCGCAACCATCGCCTTTACACACCTCTACTAAACATCTCCGTCACCCCAAAATACCTCTGCTTAAAAATGAAATTCTGTATGAACTGTTTTTTAAATTGCATAAAGATATGGAAAACAGGCAGTGAAAAACTACGCATATATACATTGCAAAAAACCAATGAGTATATAGATGATATGTTTTTTACGAAACTACTACCGCTATCTAAATAGTTAGGTAGGTTAGAGAAAAACGATAATCCTTCCACAATATGAAAATGACAAGAAAGATGGTTACTTAAAAACGAGTAAAAAAATTTAAGCTACATTTAATTGTCTACGATCTTTGTTTTAGTTGAAAAAACTATACAGGTATAGAAGTAACTTACTTCAGGGTGAATTGTTTCAAACCATCGTCAACGAAACGTGTTCGTAATATTTTTAACTTCGACTTAGTATGTTTTTCAAATCACGCTCAATCTCAATAACAATTCGTAGGTATACCTATTTCTGTCAACGAAAACAAAGAATGGTTCTAACAAAGTGCATATTCGTTACCCAGCTTTTCCTAAAAGACCATCGTTTCTCTCATCTAGAAAAGTGAAACAGCAATCGCTAACGCACTGCACTGCAGCATATACACTGATGAACTTCATCTTTAATACCTCTCGAAGCTGCTAGAGTCCCTGCTGGTGACGTCGCTGGCAGCATCGGTGGAGGAGGACGAGGAGTCAGAGGTGGCGGAGGTGACAGAAGTGGCGGAGGTGGCGGAGGCGACAGCGCGCTCCGCAGGCGGGTATCAGAGGTGCTCGTCGCGCCCGTTCAGCGGTTGCCGCTCCGTGTGGTCTGAGGGGCGGTTGCGCTTGAAGAAGCCGCACTGTGGAAAGAAAGAGGGTCTAAAGTAGGTAGGTAGGTGACTAACTTGGAATCTTGAGCTAGCGAATGATTCAAGATTTCACCCGAGGTGTAGATAATTTTGTTGTTTTGTTGATAGCAAAATTGAAATTGAGTGAACTCCTCCTATGCGAAAACCAGTAGCAGCAGGGAGCAATATCGTACTTTGCTCCATGTTAGCGGGGCAAATGGAGGCAAAATACTAC